>JAGPOW010003395.1:40298985-40332695 GCA_030014935.1 Caiman crocodilus | reverse complement strand
GAGGGCAGCAGGACAGGCCCTACGAAGAGAGACTGAAGGACCTGAACCTGTTCAGCCTCAGCAAGAGGAGGCTGAGGGGGGACCTGGTGGCTGCCTACAAACTCATCAGGGGAGATCAACACCAAACAGGCAGAGCCCTTTTCTCCCCAGCACCACCTGGGGTGACAAGGAACAGTGGTAATAAGCTGATGGAGAATAGGTTTAGGTTGGAGATCAGAAGGCAATATTTTACAGTTAGGGTGGCCAAAATGTGGAACCAACTTCCCAGGGAAGTGGTCCTCGCCCCTACCGTGGGCAAATTCAAGAGGAGGTTGGACGATCACCTGTCTGGGGTCTTGTGACCCCAGCGTTCATTCCTGCCTGTGGCAGGGGGCAGGCTAGATGATCTGTTCAGGTTCCTCCTGACCCTAGCTGCTATGAAACAACAAAACTATGAAACCCTGACCACCCGGGGCTCAGAATGAGTCATACAAACCTCTAGAGAACATAAAGCCACTTCTTTATATGCATTACAAAGTTTTGACTTTAAAAGCTGAAGTCTCAGGCCCTTCCAGAGATGGAAGAGAGAGTTGAGTCTCCTGTTATAAAGATGAAATCTCCCCGTTTCCATTTCATGCCCATTTTTGTAACCTACAGGGTTGAAGTATACCAGACTTGAAATATGTCAGATTAATATCACGAGTCAAAGCAACAAGCCAGGGACTGAGCCTTGTCTATCTTGGTCATTTTTCCGAGTGTTTTGTCAGGAAAAAGCTACTTCTGTGGTAAATTCATGCAAGAAAGGAAGGAAGTAAAAAGGAAAAAACCCTCACAGAAGTAGATGGCTTCTCAGGGGTTTGTAATGTTTAAATAGAGGCTAGGGCACCATGCAGGACAGAAGGGCCAAAGGCACCTGATGTATTCAGTTAGCGCTGTAACTTTCAGCTACGGTGCTCTGGTATCCTGGGGTGCCAGGAGACCCTTTTAAGGGTGATGCAGAGTGCTGCACAGTATTAGCACTGTTAGGTGTACCACACCTACACATGGTTCATAAAACAAACCCAAAGGTTTCAAACAGAAATGTATAGTTTCACCACTATTCCAAGTGACTGGGGGCTTTCCGAGTTCCTCGCAACAGAAGAATCACTCTATTCGATTTCCATGTATAGTTAATAAACTAGTGTAAACTAAGAACTGGAATTTTCCAAGGGGTTCCCTGAGTCTACCAAAGAGTGCCTTGAGTTTAAAAATGTTAAGGACTACTAACTTAACCGATGGGTATCACTTCCACATATGAGGTCTCTCTTTACATGCACACAATTAACTTCAAAGGAGGCTGAAGGCAGCAGTCAGCCTTATGGCTTTGGAGCAGAGGAGCTCATGGAGCCCGGAAAAGACCACAGTATAACAGTTCATAGAATCATACAAAAATAGGGCTAGAAGGGTCCTCAGCTATCATCTAGTCCAACCCCCTCCCCAAGGCAGGATCATCCCGATTCAAACCATCCTGTACAGATCCATAATCTAATCTCTTAGTAAAACTAGTCAACCCTGACACAACCCAAGACACAACACCCTAACCTGCCACAGACAAAGCAGGAGGACCACAGCAGCCAATGTTCTGCTTCTCTAAAATGTTGTTAATATATGTGCAAGCGATCCTGGGTAGAGGACCATGCCCCCTGCTACAAAACCTCCACAGTCCATACCAAGCTGACTGGGGGTAAAATTCTTCCCTGACCCCAAATTTGGCCATCTGTCTGACCCTGAGCAGAGAGGCAAAGCCCTCTAGCCAGGAACTTTCAGCAGGAGCTTTGGCACATGGCAGTCAAATCCTCAGCTTTGGCAGCAGTCAACACCCAATGCCTCTCTACCTACACACATACACATAGCAGAACGGGAGAGTGAACTTCAGTCCTAGCCATATGTGGGAACCAGCAAAAAAACAAAAACAAACCCCCCAAAACCTACTGATACAAGGAGTGCATCCAGACAAGTGCGGCCATGCAGTATGTGGTGCTGCAAACACGTCCACCATATACTGCACAGTCAGGTGTTCTCCACAGTGCAAGGGCATGCATTGCTCTTGGTTCTTCCCCCCAGGGGGTTTTGACCCCTGGATATTCAAGGGTCAAAAAACCCCAAACTTGTGGGGGGGGGAAAGAACTGGAGCAGTACATGCACAGGTAGTGCGCCCTGCTGAAAAGTGGAGCCGGGCCATCCGGAGCTGCACTGTGGCCCGCATGTAAGGTTGCTGGGGCCAGCACAATGCTGGCACTGGCCTTCCCCACCGTCCCCAGGGTTACTTGTTGTGTGCCAAAGCGTGCATGGCACAGGCGTTCCCCGGGGAGCCAAACATCTGCGCTCATCTGGACATGGCCATGAAGGCAGGAGGGAAGAGAGGAGGAGGAGGAGGAGGGAGCTGCATGAAGGTCTGTTCTTAACCCAGTCTCTGAACCTTCATGGAGCTGATTGTTCCACATTTACCTTCTGTGGGGTTCCCACACTCTCCTGCAAAGCAGGGCAGGGACAGGAGGCTGGACAAGTCTGATCCATGCCAGCAAGTCCCAGCTTCAAGCAAACTGCATAAGCTTTAATGGGAAATGCCCCTAGTTCAGAATGTAACCCTGGGCGCGATGCTACCCACGCCCTCACCTGAACAGTGGGATCCTGGACTGGCAGGTAGCCCTGCTCAGCCCCCTGGGAGCTGCTGCAGGTCCCCAAGCGGAGAGCCCCCCCGGACAAACCATCTTGCAGACCGTTGTAAAACTACTAGCCAATTGCCCGTGGCGGGGCCCAGGTCTACCTGGCAGCGCCAGGGGGTGCGGGGAGCGGGCTCGGGGCCAGCGCAGGGAAGCAGGGGTAGGGAAGGAGTGGGCCCAGGCCCAATGTGGGGAGGAGGCTCACTCCTCCCCTCTCCCCACAGCTGCTGTGTTGGCTGGGCCAGGCTCCCCACAGAGATCCCAGGGTAAAAACACCCACATAGAAAAAAGCAGGGTGGCACACATGGCTGCAGTGCATGCTGCCCAAAACCGGAGCCTGGCCCACTGGAGCCATGCTTCGGCTGCCGGCCAGGCTCCAAGCTGCAGGAGTGCCATGGCCGCAGCATCCCTGGCCCCCGGGCAAGGCTGCTGGGGCCAGAACAGCCTCCCCTACCCCACCGGAGGTACCCTGCCGTGCCCACGGGTGCGTAGCATGGGCATTCCCTGGGGACAAGCGTCCGCATTTGTCTGGATGCGACCGACATGTTTTAAATATAACTCCAAACCAGGAGGGATATAGCCGATCAGATACTCGAGGCATTTCCCTAGGAATTCAACAACCGTCTTTTCAAGCGATTTGGTTACAAATGATTTTTTCCTTGGGATCGGACTGCATTTATCTCACAGGATAACAGAGCGCCAGGAAATTCCAATCGCGCGAGGTAAAGCGTCGTAATTGCTCCAAGGAGCAAACGCATTTGGCATGGGCGTGCAACAGCTCCAAGCAGAGGGGCTGTGACGTTGAGGACAGTTTGCATTTTCCCCACGCGGCTGCAGCACTTCTGTCTTTAATGCTCGCTGGCAAATTCTGCATCATAAAGATTGCCTGTGAGGTTAGACTGCTGTAGCTTCATCTCAGACTCCCGTGCAACCAGACTCAAGCAGATTCTGCATTTGCACACATAGCTGGCTTCAAGACAAATTCCTTTTATTAAAAGAACTGACATGATTCTTACTAGTGATGGGCAACCCTGGGCCTGAAAGGCATGGCCTACTATTTTGATCATAGGACCGAGGGCCAGGCGTTCCAGAGCCATCGTCCCAATTCTGACACTCACTCCAATTATGCCTTGCAGGCAATCAATTATCGTCTCAGCGATCAAACACAGTGCTCAGAAATTATGGAAGGCAGACAGGAGGCAGAAATACCATGAAGCTGAATTGCAGTGACACAAAAACCATATCCTGTACAAAAAGCAGCAAGCGAAATGGCTGGCCACTTTTTTTTCCACCTACACCTTGTTTGCACACGTTGCAATCTTTTTTTGTCCACACAGACAAGATATAATTTATACATGTACACACACCTATTATGGTCTAGCCACAGCCATTCTGCACAAGTCTGCTTGGCCACGATTGTAATTGCAGCGTGAACAGTGCCTCAGATAATCCTAACATTTTGGAGCTATGATGAGGTAACCTTTCCATTCTTGCACCAGAAAATAATAAAGTTGATGCTCCCTATAAACAGGATTAGATCAATTCTGCTTTTAAAGCAACATTCTCACTAACATCTGCACAGTGGCTTTCTCCCTCCAATAAAACCTGTATAATCTCTTGTTTACAGTTTGTGGCTTAGAGAATTCTGGAAAATGTCTGTTATAGAAACCACTTTAATAACACTTTCGAAACATCACATGCAAAGCAAAATTCAGGGCCAAAAAGCTGAAGTTCTACTTCTCAAGCAGGTTTACTCCATCCCCAGGTTCCTGCAAGAGTCTCTGCATTGGCGTACCATGAAGTTTGCATGGCCGGAGAAGTTGGCTGGCTGGAGTTTTCCACATTCAGCCTTCAATTATGAGGAAACCGGAGGATTTGGAACACCTTCCCAGCACTGTAAATTTTGGAAATCCCCTACAGAAGGAATGCCAGGGCAACCAGACAGGTTAACCCAAAAAAGCATGCCTTGTATAGGTCTAAGAGCCAGTGAAACTAGCAGCAGAGGGGAAGCAAATGACACCCCCAGAGTTGCATTTTACAGATCCTGGGGACCTGCCAGCTCCGGAAGTAGAACTTCTGAATGCTTCTGGGTGGGAAGCTACTATCGGAGGAGAGCTTAGCCAAAATGCCCACAGGGTCATCACCATAAAAGGACTCCAAGCTAAATGCAAGTGCTGCATTTAATTCAGTTAGACTGACTCCCAAAGCCAAAATAAGCTACTTGAGCCTATGAAACGTATTCCTTCACAAGACAAAAATAGCAGCCTTATGAAGATAAAGAAAGAATTACCCTAACCACATACACCTGACCTCTGTCATTCACCCAACAAGCCAGCTGCATACAAAATTGCCACAAAGTCCCATTAATTCCAGCTGGCACGTGGACATGGCTATGGCCTTTCCTTCCTGTCAGCAGGAGGGAGAAGAGTGTGGTGGGAGTGGACATCTATCAAGGCCTTCCACCTTGATAGAAGAAACAGAGAATATACCAGTACCTTAAGGCAACATAGCCATTGCACTTTTCACCCACTGCCCCAAACAAGGAGCATGACACTGGTATCATCACCTCCTACCTGTAGAGGCCCAAGATGGTCTTGAATGGGACATGGGAGCCCATGACATCTCACAGGGTTTCGTACTAGTGCTCATTTCTAGAGTATAAGCCCCCTACCCAATGAGTTGCATTGACATAGCGAAAGCCTTACAGGGATTCGGAGAATCTCCACCTCTTCTTCTTTATTATGAAAAACACTACTTAAGATACTGGTCTGTGGGGGGGGAGTGATTTTAAACATTAAATCTTTAAGGGTTTCCTTTCCCTAAGAACCTGTCAGCCCATAGGAAAAATATTGGTATGCCACAGAAAGCGGTGAGCACTGAATGGAAGAACAGAAGATTTTTCTGAGCAACAAACAGGCATACACAGAGGAAATGCTGGTCACATTTTGTAGGGAGGAAGTCAGCAGAGACTTAAATATTTCTTTTTAGTTCAGGCAAATCCCATTAGCAGTCCTAAGTTTAACACAGACCCGGAGGACGTAATACCCAAGTCAAGAACAATATCTCGTTTCATGTCAGAGGCTGGTGAAAACATTTCTTCTGACAGTTCCTGCTTCATGTTTCCAGCAAACGTACTTAGCTTCCTGCACAGCCATAAAAACAAGAACGTACGCCTGACCTCTGTCATTCACCCAACAAGCTGGCTGCATACAAGACAGCCAGAGTCCCATTAATTTCAGCTGGCACATGGGTTTGGCTAAGGCTTTTCCTTCCTGTCAGCAGGAGGGAGAAGAGTTTGGTGGGGGAGATAAGGAGGGAGAGAGTGCTCTCCACCTGCCAGTTCCCCAGGCACATTTCAGAATGCTTTCCCAGTTGAGATTTTGCAGTCTACCAGCTCAGGCAGAAAAAGGCTCTTCCAAGCCTCTTGCTGGCATCAGCATGGTTATGATCTTTTGCATACACATAGGACCCTGGCATGCATTCACTGAATAGTGCAGTGAGCTCTGTTCCACAATTCCAGCAATCGCAACTCCTGCCATACCGCATGCGCATGGCTGGATGCACGATTTTGAGATCAGGATGGTCAGACATCAGTCATGCCATTACTACTTGCCACAGAAGAGGGACCCGGGAATCATAACCTTAGGATTCATAGTTGCTGGGGTCGGAAAGGACCTCAACAGATCATCGAGTCTGACCCTCTGCCCTGGGCAGGAAAAAGTGCTAGGGTCAGATGACCCCAGCCAGATGCCTGTCCAGCCTTGTCTTAAAGACCCCCAGGGTAGGGGAGAACACCACCCTCCTTGGAAACCTATTCCAGATTTTGGCCACCCTTACCATGATGAGGTTTTTCCTGATACCTAGCCTAGATCTGCTCTCTGTTGGTTTGTGTTCGTCATTCCTTTTTTCCTCAAGAGGTGCCCTGGTGAACAGAGCATCTCCAATCCCTTGCTGCATTCCCCTAATGAATTGGTAGGTGGCCATAAGATCATCTCTCAGCCTTCTCTTGCAGAGGCTGAAGAAGTCCAGGTCCCTCAGTCTCTCCTCATAAGGCTTGTCCTGTAAGTCACTAGCCATACAAGTGGCCTTCCTCTGGACCCTCTCGAGTCTATCAACATCCTTCTTGAAGTACAGCGCCCAAAACTGGACGCAGTACTCCAACTGCAGTCTGAACAGTGCTGCATAGAGGGGCAGTATCACCTCCTTGGGTCTATTTGTCATGCATCTGCTGATACATGATAAAGTGCGGTTAGCTTTGCTGACGACTCACGTTCATCCTGGAGTCCACTATGACTCTAAGATCCCTTTCTGCTTCTGTGCTGCTGAGAGTACCAGCCAGCAGATGTGCTGGATATTTTTGTGCCCTAGGTGCAGCACTCCGCACTTGTCCTTGTTGTACTGCATCTTATGTACTGCCCACTTGTCTAACCTGCCCAGGTCTGCCTGAAATTGTTCCCTACCCTCCAGAGCGTGCACTTCACCCCACAATTTAGTATTATCTGCATACTTGGGCAGAGTACACTTCACACACACATCCAAGTCACTGATAAAGATATTGAAGAGTACAGGTCCAAGGACCAAACTCTAGGCTACCCCACTACCCACATCTTTCCAGGTCAACACTGACCCGTCTACTACCATTCTCTGGGTGTGAGCACTAAGCCAATTTGCCACTCACTGGACTGTGTAAAAATCTGTCACAGCCTCTTAATTTATTTATGAGAATAGGATGAGATACCATATTGAAGGCCTTGCTGAAGTCCAAGAAAATGACATCCGCCTCTACTCCTGCATCTAAGCATTTTGTGACCCTGTCATAAAATGAAACCAGATTGGTCAGGCATGATCTACCTGCTATGAATCCATGCTGGTTTCTCTGCTGTATTATTTTTCCTACTGGACTCCAACAAATATGATCCTTCATAATCTTTTCAAAGACCTTTCCAAGGATGGAGGTGAGACTGACTGGCCTATGATTACTCGGATCCTCCTTCCTCCCCTTTTTGAAAATAGGGACCACACTGGCCCTTTTCCAGTCCTTCAAGACCTGACCCGAGCTCCACGAGCGCTCAAACAGCTCTGCCAGTAGTTCTGCGATGACACCGGCCAATTCCTTCAGTGCCCTTGGATGCCGCTCATCCAGGCCTGCCAGCTTGAACACATCCAGTCCAGCCAAGCAACTCCACATCAGGTCAGCATCAACAGCTGGTAGGCTGCTGTCCTTCTGATGCCCATCTAAGAACCCATTAGCAGACTTATCTTGAGCCCTATACAGGAACACCGAGGCAAAAATCTCATTTAATAGCTTAGCCTTGTCCCCCCCTCTCTGTCACTAATTGCTCCTCCTTGTTCAGTAGGGCTCCTACGCTGCCCTGTGCCTTCTTTTCACTCCCTACATAACTAAAAAAAGAAAGACTTTTTGTTATCTTTAATTTGTGTTGCCACCCTCGGCTCTATAGTTACTGTGGCCTTTCTAACTGCCTTCCTGCAAGTGCAGGTCAAGTAGGTACTTCTCCTTGGTAGTTTCTAAGGCTGTGCGAGGCTTCGGACCGTGCTTTGGATCCAGAGAAGCTTCAGCATCCAAAGCAGCACGTCCAGATCAAAGCACTGGCTTCATTAGGCTGTCCAAAGCGGTTCGGGGCTTCTGAAGTGCTTTGGAAGAGCTTTGGAGCTGCTTCAGAGATCCGGCCATAGGGTATAATGGGGAATCAATGAAATATCTATAACTTTGTTGCTTTTTTGTCTGATTTGGATGAAAGTTGCTGAGGCGGTAGCCTCTGCTGAGAGCATGAAGCATGCCAAGTTTCAAGAAGATCGGTGCAGGGGCTCGGGGGGGACTGCACCCCAAATTCTTGAAAGAAAACTCATGTCACTTCTACGCGCTACACCACAGGGGGGGTAAAAAGTGCAGAGGAGCTAGTCCCTGGTAAGGCCACGAAGCCTGCCACGTTTCCAGATCGGTGCAGGGATTTGGGGGGAGCTGCACCTCAAGCTACTGACAGGCAAAACTCGTGACACAGATGATCCTGTGTGCGTTAAGGAACAGTGGGCTAAAAACTACCGGGGTGGTGGCCCCTGCTCAGGCCACAAAGCCCACCAAATGTCAAGGAGATAAATGCAGGGTTCAAGCTGTAAACAAGCAAAATTCGTGATGTGGGTGACACTGTGCGTTAAGGTGCAGCGGGCTGAAAGCTGAAGGCCTGCTAGCCCCTGCTGAGGCCACAAAACCTGCCAGCTGTCAAGGAGGTAGATTCAGGGGTCTGGAGCCCTGCACTTCTGGCTGCTGACAGGCAAAACTCCTGCCATGGGTGCCTGTGCAACCGTGTCCATCTTGGGGCAGGGGAGGAACTACTGCAGGCCTGGCTACTAAGCTAGTTACCAATCAATCATGATTCACTCAGGGACCAGCTCAATACACAGTTGCTAGCTAACGTAACCAGTTAATTAGCAACAATTAACACCTAAAAAACCACAAACTAAGGAGAGGAAATAATCAATACAGACACTCAACTGCCCCAAAACAGAGACAGTGAGTTGCACAAGCACCCATGTCATGAGTTTTGTCTGTCAGCAGCTAGGGTTGCAGGGCCCCAGAACCCCTGCACCAATCTCCTCGATAACTGGCAGGCTCCGTGGCCGCAGCAGGGGCTACCATCCCTGCAGCACCTTAACACGCACACAGCGTCACCCGTGTCAAGTTTTGCTTGTCTGCAGCTTGCGGTGCAGTTTCACCCAAACCCCTGCACTTATCCCCTTGAAACTTGGCAGGCTTTGTGGCTTCAGCAGGGGTTACCATCCCCACAAGTTTCATCCAAATCAGACAAAAAAACAACAAAGTTATAGATATTTCATTGATTCCCCATTATACTCTAAGGCTGGATTTCTGAGGCGGCTCCGAAGCTTCGGAGCCGCTTTGGCCGGATCAGAACTGGAACCCGGTCAGGAGCTCCAGATCAGATCCCTGGCATCTGAAGCAGCCAGATTCGAAGCTAGATCGAATAGCTGCCTATTCGCACAGGCCTAGTAGCTTCCCTCTGCTTCTACCACCTATATGCCTTCTTTTTTGCCCTTAGACTCCCCAAGATTTCCCTGTTTAGCCAAGGAAGTTTTTTGGCTCCTTTCCCCCTTCTCTCTCATATTAGGATAGTCTCCCTCTGCCCCCGAAGGATCACTTCCATTAGAAACAACCACCCCTCCTGGACTCCCATCTCGCCAATACTTTTCTCCTGCAGTGCATCATTGACTAGACTCCTAAACGCACTGAAGTTAGCCTCCTAAAGTCAAGCACTTCCACCCTACTATTATCTTACCCACCCTATGCTGTATGGTGAATTCAGTTGATTGGTGGTCACTGTCCCCAAGGTGACCATGAATCTGCAGCTCCCTTACCAGGTTATCTCCTGTAGCCAACACCAAGTCCAGTAAGGCATTGCCCCTAGTGCGGAGATGAAGGTCTCGCACCCAGATTAAGAGTCTACATGAATGATTGGATTTGGCCGACTGGTCCTCCCAGCAGATGTCAAGGTAGTTTAGGTCCCCCATGACAACCATATCACTAGACTGTATGGACTCTGAGAGCTCTCTCAAGAATTGCAAGTCTAGCTTTTCCTCTTGATGTGGTGGTCTGTAGCAGACCCCCACCACCAAGTCCCTTTCCCCACAACCTCCATGTATCCTAACCCACAATGCCTCAACTTTCTTCTCCTCTGATCCCATTTTGATTAGGGTACATGTATAATGCTCCTTTACATAGGATCTCCCTGCACCAGCAAGTATAAATGCCCAATAAACGGCTGTAGTCCCAGAGTTCAGACTACCAATCAGCTGATTGTAGGACCCAGCCTAGGGTCCTGCACTGGGAGCAGTCCCAGTCCCACCAGATACTTGTCATCAGGCTGCACAGTGGGAATCCTGTCACACATTCAATTTATGACGTGATGGAAGTCAGCCACAAAATTACACCAATTTTATAAATTAACTTCATGGCTTTCCCTTTCTCTCACATCATGAAGTGCATGAACATGTGGCTGGTTTAAAATGCGATTAACTGGCTAATCGCATTGAACAATGTCTGGCAGGAGCCAAACCCTTCAGCTTGGACCAGGTGCTTCTGCCAGAATTGTAAGGTCAAGCCTAGCCTACACTTAACAGACTTTGCTGGTATACCCATCCTAGGATACTATCCCAGTAGTGTACTTCACGGGAGTACAGCTTATATGGGAGCAGATCCTCACGGATTCCATTTCTAAGCACCTGGAGAAGGTGATTACGAGCAGTCAGCATGGATTCATCAAGGACAAGTCATACCTAACCAACCTGATTGCCTTCTATGATCAGATAACTGGCTCTGTGGATGTGGGAAGATCAGCAGATGTGGTATACCTTGACTTCAGCAAATCTTCTGATATGGTCTCCCACAACAGTCTCACAGGCAAGCTAAAGAACTACAGAGGTTGGATGAAGGGACTGTAAGATGAATAGAAAACTGGCTGGATCATCTGGCTCAGATGGTAGTAGTCAATGTCTAGCTGGCAGGCAGTATCAAATGGAGTGCCCCGGGGTCAATCCCAGGGCCAGCTTTGTTCAATGTCTTCATCAATGACCTGGAAGATGGCACGGAGTACACGCTCAGAAAGTCTGCAGATGACTCCAAGCTGCGGGGATTAGTAAATACACTAGAGGGTAGGGTTAGAATTCAGAGTGACCTAGACAACTTGGAGTATTGGACCAAAATAAATCTCATGAGGTTCAATACGGACAAGTGCAAAGTCCTGGACCTAGGATGGAACAGTCCCATGCCTTGGTACAGGCTGGGGTTTGACTGCATAAGGAGCAGCTCTACAGAACAGGACATAGGGGTTACAGTGGGCAATAAGCTGAATAGGAGCCAACAGGGTATGGCCTTGTTGCCAAGAAGGCTAAATGGCATACTGGACTGCATTACTAGGAGTGTTGCCAGACGTTAAAGGGAAGTGGTTATTCTTCTCTAGTTAACCCTGGTGAGACCACATATGGAGTCCTGTGTCCAGTTTTGGGCCCCTACTACAGAAAGGATGTGGACAAATTGGAGAGAGTCCAGCAGAGGGCAACAAAATGATTAGGGGGCTAGGGGACATGACTTCTGAGGAAAGACTGAGGGAACTGGGCTTATTTAGTTTAGAGAAGGCTGAGATTTAATAGCAGCCTTCGACTACCTGACAAGTGGTTCCAAAGAGGATGAAGCTGTTCTCAAGTGGTGGCAGATGGCAGAACAAGGAGCAATGGTCTCAAGTGGCAGCAAGGGAAGTTTAGGTTACATATTAGGACGATCTGTCTAACTAGGAGAATAATACAACACCGGAACATGTTACCCAGATAGGTTGTGAAATCTCCATCTTTCGAGGCTTTTAAGACCTGGCTAGATAAAACCTTTGCTGGAATGATGTAGTTGGGGACTGTCCTGCTTTGAGTAGGAAGTTGGATTAGATGACCTCTTGAATTCCCTTCCAATCCTAACTTTCTACGGTTATACCATGCAACCTGCACTTCTGCTGGAGACTTTGAACATGTTACACCAGTTTTGCTGGACGAATTTGGTGTACATGAGATGCTCTTGCCGACAGTACATGAACTAGGAATCTTACTTCTTCACATCCCTGACCAATTTAGCCATACAAGCAAAGATTTGTAGGGTAGGTGATGGCTTAACAGCTGATCCATTAAAACAGCCAAGCATTATAGTTGTACTGCAACCTAATTCCACAGACTCAGCCTTATTTATCCTCTCTGCTTAGCAGACTACCCAGAAAATCTAAAATGGCCCAATATTCCCTATTTGGAAAATAAAAACCTCAATAAAGTGCATCTGGCTAGCTTAACTAGTGGAATAGTTTCAACTAAGTTTAAATTTAGTTTTAGCCTTCGCATACCTCCTCAGGCTGAGAAGGTTGAGTTCTTAGCCTCAACAGTTCTCCATCACCCCTAAAACTAATCAGACTGTGTTAATTATCCATAGTTACTCCCAAGTTTGGAAGTTTGTCCAGAACTGATCCTGACAAGATCATCCCTTCCCACTTAATTTTCCACAGCAAGAGCAACTACACGAGTAAATACCGCCACCGCAATTCCACAGATGCTCAAGATTTCTGCAGTCAGGCTTGCGTTCCTTCCCTCCTCTCTCCCCACAACACGTTGAAACATTCTGCTACGGGCACGAACGCTAACATCAGGTGAATATCGAAGCAAACATCAGTTGGATCTGAAACTGCCATCTGCTCATCCAAGTAAAATGAAAGTGCCATGCAACTACTAGCCAGTCACAAGTATGTAATTATTCACTCATGTTTGTTCAAGTAAAAGAAAAAAAGAAAAAAGAAACAACAACAAAAAACCAACCCACTGTTGCCTGGTGTATAAATTAAATCAAAGATAGTATCTGCTACAACTCTTCACTGACCTGGAGCTCCAATACCACCAAGTACAAATTCTGCTGTATTTTGGCCATAGGCCAAGCATGAAAGCCCATATTTCAGAAGTGGTCAAAAGGAGCTTTGGATCACTTAAATTTTGGAAGTTGCTCTCTCTGTGTACACAGACATGACCGTGCCGATTCACCAGCGAGGGGATCTTTACATTTACTTCTTTAAAATAAGGATCCCAGCAGAAAGCCCAGCATACAGAACGCAAGGAAACTACCTTCGAGATATTTTACAACTAAGATTACAATGCCTGGGCTTCACAAGTTGTGCGTGCAGAATTGTAGGCAAAAAAGTCCATGTCAAAGGTTCATTTCTGCAATAAAACCTAAATATAGAACTTATTCACTGGAGGGGACTAATTGCTTTTCTACCCCAGCTCACCTGGGTTACCCATCCCATCTTTACAAGATGCTTCTGTTAAGGACCTTCAGTACAGTTAGTTTCTGCCATCATTGCCAGTCAGACAGAATTGAGGTGAGAGGTGACTGAGAGCCTTCATGCAGCATTTTTGGCACTTTTCTTATCCTTAGGGACAGAAGTTTAGTTTCCAACTGATGAAGATGTTCACGGTGACAGGCGCCAGTGGCATGTAAAAAGAACAGAATGACAATTTGCCCTTACTTGTTCAGCACCGGGCGCTTATGCTGCACAACAACACAAGGATTCCACTCCTCCTCTTCCTTTTGTACAGCAAAAGCTGCTAACCGGCACTTTATTAGCTGGAAACCTCTATTAACTGGCATCTGAGGGACCTGGCAGAAGCGAGACCAGAAGTACCACTTCCGGGGGACTTCCCGTTTTGCCGCTGCGAGCTGTTTTTCTTTGCTACTTCTTCGGCCCACGGCAAAACCACCTACATGGGGAAAAACAGCCTATGCGGGGCCCTCCTCCCTGTCCCCTGGCACCCTGGCACCGGAGAGTGCACCAAATGGTGCACATTTGATTAACCAGCATATTTGATATCCAGGGGATGCTGGATAACAGCTTTTATTGTGTATACTTTTTCCATCTGTGGCTTTTTCTACTGCCAATTTTAAAATAAAATTAAAAAAATCTACTATAAGCTAAAGAATAAGCTAAAATGAACAACTGGGGTATAATCTAAATGTACCACCACTCAACAATTTAAACTTTATTCACCTTCACATCAACAAGCTGAAGTTCAATACTGTGAATAGCATTTATCAGGATGTTCACTTCCAATGTCCTTTCCAATGCTTTATTGATTAGATATGCTTTGATACCAGAGTTTATTGCTTAAGACAGTCTAAATAGGTGTTATAAAACTGAACAGTTGCATTATTTTAGACCTTTGGTTTCTGAAAGCAAAAAATAAAAAAAAAAAAACAAATCACTGTAATCATGTCCAGATTTGGCCTCAAAGAACTAGATTAACCTCCGAGGCAGGGGAGTGGTGGGCATGTGTGCGTGCAAATACACACGCAGGGAATGGAAGGACTATAGAGAATGTTAGAAGGAAATAATGGAGGATTGTAAGATAAAATGAATATACAAGAGGATGACTATAAAGAGCATCCAGCTTAGGGAAAGGGCCATATAATAGCAAGAAAGTTGGAATGGAAAGGAGAGAAGAAAGTCAAGTCATGAGTATGGACTGAGCAAATGAGAAAATAAGCCTGGAAATGAGAACTACATTAGGTGGGAAAATGACTAGGGGTTCTGGAAGGGGAGAAAAAGTTTGAATGCTGTTTGTTAATGTTTAGGAAGCTGGACTAGTCACATGATACAGGTACGAACACATCTTTCAATGTTGTCTTTCGTCCTTTTTTAAGGCACCTTTCATAATGGCTGCACTGGTGGTTGCTTCTCTGGAACTCCAGCAGCCAAACTTTATTTACCCATCCCATTGATAAATGAAACTGCAGAAGTTAGTACGCTGAAGCCTGTAAGTAAAAGCCTCAGGGTTTCTGTACATGAGCATGGAGGCCGCTCCAATGCGTTGTAATTACAGCCCGTCGGTGCAGACTTAATTGAATCAAGTAATTACTGTGCTCCACTCAGCCAGTCTCGCTCATGTACCAAAGTCCCCACGGTTTAACATGGCAGCAAGGATGCTTTAAGCAAAAGCTTTTTTGACAAGCTTTAGATAAAGTGCCCCCATTGCTGTTTTGAAGTTCAGGGACATTGATACACAAGATGCTTTGGGTGCTTTAATTAGAGCAGCCATCAGAGCTACTCCAATTAAAGTGCTCCTCTCTCCCCAACACATGTAAAAAACACCCTCACTGTTGAAGGCCTTCTGCTAGAGCAGTGAGCAATAACTGCTTGCACCCTCTGTACATACTGGGTCTGGACTACTTTTGCATAAAAAAGTATGCAAGTTTGTGTTAGAACACAGCTAAAAGAAAGGAAGGCTAAGGAAACCAAGCCAAGCACTTTAAGTCAGGAGACTTAGTTTTTATTTCCAACTGCCTCAAATTCACTGTGAACCTCAAGCAAGTCAGACGAATTGTGCATCAATTCCCACGTGTTCCAAGGCAATAGCACCCACACTTGAAAGCACTTTACTTCTAAAAGGACCGACATTTCTGCAGCAAACCATGCATAAGCCTATCCGTAAGCTCAACTGGTAAAATGCAGTTTATTCATCAGAGATCAAAATAAATCTTTGGTAAGTTTTGTGAATTCAAAACTCCACTCTATTTATCTGGGTTTAAGTTTCAAAGCTATAGAATGGAAAAAGCTCTAGCAACCATCTGCTGTACTTTTGCCAAATATGAACGGATCACCATATAGAAATACTACAACTTAAAATGAGAATATGATTTCATACTGGGATGAGTAGTAGTACAACACAAGAGGCTTGGGATATAAGAAAGTGTTAGTTCAGCAGAAGAGGGTAAAAAAAAAATTATTCCAAACATTCGATTGTATTCAAAAATTTATTTTTTTAAACAAAAACAGGACAATGATTTTAAATAAACATGGTATATTCAACATCTGTTGATCAAACAACTTTAAATTAACTTTACTTGAATTTACGCAGTTCTGTCGCAGTGCCCTCTACAATATTCAAAAAGTATTGGTTTCCATTTCATAATCAACCCAACTTTTTAAACAATACAAGAAATCAAGCTGTTTGCTTAAGTGAAGCTTCCAATTTTCTTCAAGGAAAGACTCCACCAATACAAAAAACAACCATCAACAATTATCTTTTAGACCAACAAAACATTTTTAAAAATGAAGTCTGTTCAGCCTTTTTGGTTTTTCTATTACACTGCCCATATGGAAATCAGCATAAAGCTAGAGTAATAGCTAGGCTTCACTTTAGCAGCGCAATGAATGGCATCAACCAAACTTCATGAAACAAATAAAACACAAACATTTCTAATCAGCAAAATTCAGCTGTTTAGTAGTGTTGTTAAAAAAACCATTTAGTGGGTCACAACTAGACTGGTTTTCAGTATGCAACTTTCCTCAGGAAGACCTTCTTCCTGATTCACATGTAAAGAATGGAACATGCATAAAAAAAGCCTTTGTTCAGGTAGAAAAATGCCCTTCAAAAACAAGTTTAGTGATGTCATAAGGCAAAAAGAATAAGGAACCAAGTGATGCTTATGTTCTCTCTCATATTGCGTACATAGTCACACATTACATTTGTATGCATATCACATACAGTTAATGAATTGGCTCAGTAAGGTGAAAAATAATCCATTTTCTATAAATACATATTATTGCTAATATGCTACACATTACGCTTTCTAACATAAAAATGTTGTCAAACTTAGGCATTAAAAGCTGCCATACTGGCAAGGCCAGCCCTACAATTAGCAGCAGGCATTCATGGTGACAACATGCCAACTCATTCTCAGGAAAAAAGCAGCACAAATACAATTATGAAAACAAAAGGCTTATGCAATGTTCCCCTCCAAATTTGCTTTGTGTCCATTTTAACCTTTAAAAATTGTTTAGTTTAAACAAAAAGAAAAAAAAACAAGTCCAGTTCACCACAAAGTTAAGAACAATCTCACAGTGGGGTTGGAAAGCAAGCTAACAGGAGCTGAGACGGAAGGAATACAGCATGCATTTACAACCTGGTTATAATCTAGTCCTTTTAGTCATATCACTGGAATACAAAAATCCAATGTAAAGACTAGACTAACAGTAGAAGGCAAAAAGCCAGGAGTAGACTTAGTTTGACAGTTAAATTAAGATTACAATTTAAATCAGTAACAGCAAACTCACCCTGCCTTTTTATATACTCAATATCTACTGCAATTTAATATTTATTCATGACTAGTATAGGTATATATGCTCACTTAAAAAAAGATATTAAATACCTGCATCATGAAATTACATTCTGTTATTAACAATAAGACATTGTGTAAGAAAATAGCTTGTGTGCGAAATGTTTCTGAAATGCAATCCTCCCCACCCACCCCCCCTACACATATCAAAACACTCACAGAGAAACAAAAACACCCCTAAAAAGGATGGGAATGGTGAAGGGGTCTAGCTAGGCTAATTACAGCACAGTGATTAACAATGGTTCAAAACAGAACCAGTTAGAGTTGGCCAAAAGATGCCCTTACACATGGCTAACCAATAATTCCCTCCAACCCACCCAATCAAACTCAGTCCACTTTTGGTTCATTGCAGCGAGACAAAAAATAGTTTAAATATTTACATATAAATACAAGACTCCAGCTTTGTTTTTGCAAGGCCTAGTTACCTATTAGTTTATATTCGCTCTGCAGCAACTATAAGAGGTAGGCAGAAAGCATCTAAGAGCTTCTTTCTTTGTGTCCCACTACTAGCTCAGCCTTTCAGACACTGGAAAAGTCAGTTGTACTTCCGCAGTGCTGTTACTGCCTTCTAGGCTGGTACAATCCAAGTGGACATAGACTGTTTTATCCCTTCTACTAGGCTAGCATACCATACAGCAAGAAGCTTTTCCTATACATAAGGATACTGTCTTTAGAGTTTACTGCAGAGCATTCAGAAAGAAAATGGATCCTGAGACCAATTCTCTCAATCTCCTTTTGTACAAGGTACAAAAAACAAGGTACCATTTGGCCAAGACTACAGATGGATTTTTCATAGATGCAAGTGCCATGCAAAAATAAATTAAAGAACAGATACCAAAACGTACAAGTAATAAAACTACTGAAGGTAAATTTTTTAAAAGCCTTTATATAAACATAATTTATAATACTTCTCCTTTTTTTCTGCCTTTTCAAAATACAGTCAAAACTGTGGCTATACATCAAGGATTTCCTCTGCAGTGCCTCCACAGCGTAATCTGTAGCGTCCTGTCCTCCAGCTAATAGTGGGGTCCCACAATGCAGATAGGAAAATGTATATAGTCATGGATTCTCTGATGAACCAAGCTACTGCATAATCAAGTTTCGAAAAACACAGAGCACCACCCTGGGAATTAGACAAACACACACTCATTTAATGATTATTCCAACTACTACGGTAAATACATCATGTGTAAAACAGTGCACACTATCGAGGGTACCATCTCTTATGAAGACAGACAAACTCTTACGGTATTCCCCTCTAAATAAAATTCCCCATGTTGCCACATTCTGTATCTGGTCAAGTTTCACAACAACTAAATTCAGTAAATGCTTTTATGCAGCGTTGTTTCAGCAGCACCAGAATGACTGTGCCTGATGCAAATAAACCAAAGTTGGCTGCTGTTATTTAACTTCCCTCCGAGTTGGGCATTTAAAATACAAGTAGCATCCAGAAGTTACCACTGTTGCTTCTTTTAGATCAGGGAGAAACATATTTCTGTACAATGCCCACTCTTAAGAAGTGCAACAATTTGTAAAGCTAACTTGTCACCTATTCTGGAGGCTGTCAGACAACAGGACCACAGAATGATGTCTAGCAAGGTATAAGATGTCATGTGTAATGGGTGGCAAACAGGTTTCTTTCATTTATTTAAAGATTCCCAGTCAATTGAGATCTCTTCAAAAGCATTGAAAAGCCAGTATAATTTCAGAAGCCAGGCAACTGGCAAGGTAACATGCTCCCCTGCCCAAAGCTACATACCTGAACACCTCTTAGTTGAATGTAGTCAAATATAAACCACGCCAAACAGTGACACATGAAAAATACCATTATATCCCATTTGAAGATGTGATGAGCTGCCCATCCAATAATTAAACTGGCAACAAAGCATTCAGAGATTGGCTCACAAATAATTGTAGCAGGCAGCATGTTAATTCGTAGCTTGGCCCATCTAAAGTTAACAGAAAGTTAATTTTTAAAAGGAGGCAAACTGTACATTCTTATGCAAATCCCTACATGCCTTAAGCTTCCTCCTATCTATCCCAAGAAGCCTTACACTCTAACCTTCTTTGCAAGAGAACATTTGTCTAATTCTTTGCTTACTACGTATTTCAAAAGGAAATATTCACACATTTAATACGTATGTTGCAATTGAGCAGAAGATCTAAAATCTTTATTAAAAGCCATTATGATGTTGCCAAAACCAGGACTGTTTGCTTATTATTAATATTTGCTCTGTTAAAAGCTCCTCGATCTTCGATTCTCCTTTGCTTTTACAAAGAACTCTAGCATGAAAACTGCATCTATTTACATTGTACTGGACCATTATGACGCATGATTAACTGAGAAGTGCATGATACCTCATAACTGGGAGGCATCTAGACTGGAGTCATGCAATAGGACAGAACAGGGAGAGAAGAAAGTTATGACACAGTTAATAATCTTTACCTGATCATCCTGGACTGAAACTGGGAAATGGAATATGAACCGGAGTTTTGCATTGCAACTTGTGTGGCCATTGCAAATTTCCAACCTCTGAAAGTGAATTCACATTAGTTGGAGGTTACTTACAGATAGAGGGAATAAATTCAGTGCAACTGTTTAAAAGCAGTGTAAGCCTTGGGTATTATTATTATTATTATTAACAGATGTGCTATTAGAATAAAATAGTTAAATTTCATGCCACATAAAAGCAACTTTCCAAAAGCACATGAAATTGAATCATGGAACACACTCACATTACTTCAGAAAATGTGAAAAGTCAACAGCAGGATTTGTTCAGTGTTCTCAGAATACCTGGGTCTCTACATACTTGTCAAATTGATATACTGATGTAATTACTTCTCAAAGGACTGATTAATACAGGGCAGCAGATGGACATGCCCACTACTATTCTCTCTCGCTTATTGTACTGTGATTGTGCCTACAGACTCCAGGCTCAAGATTTCATTGGTAGTGACTGTACAAAGAGAGACAGACACCTTGCCCTAAAGAGCTTGCAGTCTGGATTGAAAGAAGAACATGGCAAACCACAGGAGAAGGGATGAGGGGGACTGAGAAGATTACAAGGCTACCCGGATGCAAATTTCATGGTACCAAATCATCTGAAAGTTTAAACAGTCAGATATCTTCAACTGCTGTAGGAGGATAACCTTGCACAGAGGCCGTTAATTCAGAGGCCGTTTCACAAACAGGGCTGGAAGGCTTAGATCACATAGCACACGCTTCTACCACTTCTCATGCAGTGGATGGGAACACCTACCATTGCTTCAAAGATGCACAGCAAACATAATGAAAATCAAATGCTTAGGTCAGTAGACAAACAGATGTTTATAAACTTCTAGAACATATTGCAAACTTAGAGGACTCAGGAAAATTCCACCTTACCGGTCAGCTATTGCTTTGGCCATAAAATAATCTTCAGCTATGTACTGCGCAAAAGCTATAAGTCCTCCAGCTTGGTCTAAGACATCCTTTCTCATCAAACAAGACATTCCTGTTACACATTTGAATCCAGTTACATTGGCAGAAATATATGACCTTGGATGTGAAGTTCCAAAATAAACCTACAGAAAAAGGTAGTAAAACTGGTATTTTAAATATTCTACTGTTATAATTTTAACCAAAGTCTGATTCTAATTCACATGTGATTACTCTCTTAGGATTTATTTCTAACAAGTTGAGGAAAAGGCCAGTTAGAGGTGGTCAACTATCAGAAGATATCTGCAAAAGGTTTTTCAAGCAATAAAAGATGTTATACTATACTGTTATTCTTTTTGTAACAGGCAAGCAGAAGGGGTTCAAGACAGTGTTCCTTTGATAAAAAAAAATCCTTATATCCACTTTCACTCTTAAAAAGGAACTGATACTTAAATATCCTAAAAATAAAGATTTTTTAACTACTTCCATTTGTTTCATGCCTTAGGAACACTGAGGTTTACTTAAAGACACAAAAAGTCTACATCTGTATTTTTACTATTTTATTTTCCTTTATTCCAACTTCATTCAGTTTTTAAAACTTATTTACAAGTACATGGTTAAAAAACCAAAAAAAACCACCTCAGTGGACTTAGATTAATGTACTGTGTTTCATCTTGATTTTTTTAATCGTTCTGAAATTCCCCAATTTATTAGCCTTAGTACAAAACTAGAAATCATAAACAAACCCAGTGAACTCTTTACGAAAGAAAACAGAACCTCCCTGGAAGCTACAGATTTCCTTTACTTGTGTGTCGTAACCAAAATGTTAGTACAGATTTCGTGAAAAGTAGAAAAGGAAGGGAGGAGGGGGAAAATCTATTGGTGCTATATGTTATAAGGTTACAGATGCAGGATCTTATTTAAAAAGTTTCTTTATCAGTATACTGGGACACAAAAGGAAGTGGGTAAAATCAAAACTTAACTGTCATGAGCCCTATCACTTAACACTTCTGGTACATACCATCTTTGATGTGCAAAGGTGCTGGCAATACTGACTACAGAATTTAGAATGGCTTATAAACTGCTTATGCACCTGAACTGCTACAGACTCATGCTTGTTGTGGATCACGCTTTGACAGAAATAGTTGATCTATATCAAATCAACTGCATCAAAGCCAAAAATAAGTTAGGGAAATATCCAAAAAAAAAGGTGTGTTATTAGTATTAAAGCTGAAATCTGCACTAAAAAAAGCCTAGTGATCAGAAATTCTTAAAAAGTTTGAAAGCCTGAGAAAAGACAGTTAGCAGGATCACTTAAATGTGAAACTTATGCACAGACTCCAAAGATAGATAGATAGATTAGATAGATTAGATAGATTAGATAGATTAGATAGATTAGATAGATAGGATTTATTTATAATATATATAACCTAGGAACAGTTTTACAGTAGAGGTAAAGAATACATTTCTTTTTACAGTTTATGCAGAGTAAATATTTATCAATACAGTAAAATTAAAAATGGCTCACAAAGCACTTGCCAAAAATCAAGCTAGTCTCCTCCCTGGCTTGCTGGAGTTCACCAGAAGGGTAGTAGGTCCCTGACACCATGTCTTTTACCCAGTACCCAGTGTCCTTCTGAGGCAAAAGCAAGGCTTAGAGATTTTCACAAGCCTGTTGCAATTAAAGGCCCCTTCACAGTGGCTGTCAGAGACAGAGCCGTCTAAAAGAAGGAGATTCTGCAATACATAGCTCAAACGTTTCATGGAAAGACTAGTGGTTATCACTGCAGTTCAATAGAAGAGACGTCACAAAAGGTCTATGATACCAGGGGGTCACGGTTGCTTCAGAACCTTACCTATACCTTAAAACTACACAGGAAGCCCAACTAACCAAACTGCTGACAGTTATGAATTTTTGTGGTCTCCTAACCTCCTGTTTTTAACCAATAGCAGTTTTACTTCCTCAGGATAAAATGCTTTAGTCTTAAGTTGCTAGGTTCAACAGAGAGATAGCCGAACAAGGCCTTATGACGGGTCTAATCTAATCTCCTGTATCACCGCTATTCTTGCCTTAATTTAAGGAACTTCCTGTTCAGATCATGATTTTTTTAAAACTTATAACTTCATATAAAATAAGGGATGTGTACCGTCTTAAAATCACCAGACAAAAAGCTATGTGCCTCCTTGTAAATCTAGGTTAAAGCTGCACCTAATTTTGGGTTCTGATTGTATCGGAAAGTGAAAAGTGTTTTGTCTACTTAAAGAGTCAACATTATTTTAAATCTCATTATAAAAAGGACTATTTTATTAACAAAACACAATAAAAAAAAAATCTGTACTCACCTGTTCTAGCGTGGCAGCAAACCCTTGTCTGTCAGCCACGTAAGGCAGCCCGTGGACCAGGCCTACTTTTTCAGTCATTTGATTGGCCATATCAGTTAACGTATCTGGAGTTACTAAAGAATAAATAGTTATTAATATTTCAGAATTAAGCTATGAAACCATTCTTTTCGAAACCACTTGTTCATTGTTAAAACAAAGTCACTAACTATACTTGAACCTGTTCTGCCACAAGAACCATAAAAGCGAGAACTATTTTGAAGTTTGTTGCCCAAAAATGTCACCATTGAACAGACTGTAAAATGTTAAATCTACCAATGAAAGGTAACAGGACAATATTTATAGCAACTTATGAGGATTTACATATTTAAGACTGAAGGACTGCAACATTTGAAATTAAACCATAAAACACGCAAACATGAAAATGACCACACTGCACACCCACCTCTGATTCCACTATCACAAATCCAGATGAGATCATACTTGGCAACTTCATATCCTGGCATTAAATTGTTGATCTTTGGGTTGATGCCAACCTTTTTGCCACCTTGAAATAAAAATAAGCAAGTTATACAGGTGTCCAAAACCCAGACACTAATTTTACACGTCAGTAAGCGTACTGGATATGACAGATAAATGTCTAGTTTTCACTTCTGAAAGTCTCTTCAGCTCATCCTAGCCAGAAAAGGGAAGATTAAAATCCTAAATTAAATGAGATGCACTCTTGCTCTAACAAGTGCTGCAGCACTCCCAAATAAGCATTTCTTTTATTAAACTTTGTATTGCAGAAACAATCCTCAGACAATTAAAATTATTTATTGATTTAAGCACTCTGTGTAGTCAAAACAGCTTGACCACTTCTTAGAGCACATTCTGAAAGGCATTTACGCTCACTATAGCACAGCTATTGGCAGCTCAAATACTTGTGCAACTCAGTTGCAAAATATTAGCACTGTGAGCAGCGAGTCAGGAATAAGAAACGTGGCAAATATTCAATTGCAGAGATATTCTTCCTGAAGTTTATTTTAGAACTGATGTCACATGTATGTTGCAAACTTATGTTTTCCCTCCCACCCATCAACTGTCCCATGGTCCAAAATCATTACCTGCAGATTAAAGAGGCTACTCAATTTAGAAGGACTTAAATCCTAAGGGGCTTCCTAACACTTTCCCAAAAGACCAGCATCCTGCCATGCGGTTGCATTACTTACCTATGAACAATCTGGCATCGACATTTGGGTATTTGCCAAGAAGCTTCTTACACACATCGATGGCTGGATCATCATGATCTTGTACACAAAGCAGCACTTCATACTAGAGAGGGAGGAAAAATGAATGCAATTTGGTGTATAACATGTCTCAGTATGGAAGTATTTACAATCTGCCAATTAAAAAAAAAAAAAGCAATGGTATAGAATTAAAAGGATTTTATTTGGAGGAAAAAGTATAAGAGCACTATTGTAAGTACAGAATACTTTGTTCTTGCTGGATAAGAAGTACTTCCAAAAGAGCCTTCACCTGAAACAACTTTTCCATGTTAGTAAGATACTCGCATTCTCTTGTATGAGCAAACAGGACTGTTTTTATTCATGAGGAAAAGAGTTTGTGTCACAATAGCATGTGTCCCCTTCTTGCTCTCTTTGGGGAAAG
Source organism: Caiman crocodilus (assembly GCA_030014935.1). Taxonomy (NCBI): domain Eukaryota; kingdom Metazoa; phylum Chordata; order Crocodylia; family Alligatoridae; genus Caiman; species Caiman crocodilus. The sequence goes on along the minus strand of JAGPOW010003395.1, from coordinate 40,307,881 downwards.
ACTAGCAGTGTAGGGAACTTGAATAGCGATGGAGTAAAACCACAGATGTTTCAGAAGATCAGAGTGTCACACAGACTGATCTGGTCAACAGACAGGGGGTGAAATTCAATGAAGTGCATATCCTTGGGGTAAGAAAAGGCTATGCCTTTCCCCAGAGTATACATTTACAGGAACTGAATGTAAACAAAACATAGTAAATACACAGCCCTGTAGGAGCTGGGGTATTAGCAACCTCAAAAGCCAACCAGCTTTTCTCATTTTCAAGGCGTCTAATATAATCACTTTTCAGGCCACCATTAAGTCTTCAAAGTAAGGGGAGATGCCAATGAACTGCTATTATAGGCCTTGAAAATGACACATGCTAGTCAGTTTCATGACAGTGACTTCCATTCACTAATTCTAGTGCAGTTAAATGGAGTACAATTAGTTACAAAGTCGACAGCATAGCTGAAAGATGTGTGCGTTTAGCAATTTCTGCATTTACAGTGGGCAGGTAACTGATGTTGGTTGCTGTGCAAGCAAAGGCAACATATCAGGACTGGCACTGTGTTAAGGGAATGATGCACTTATCCAGTATGCGTGCAAATCTTCAACTAGACCTCATCAGCTGGAAACAAAAGATGAGGAAGAGGGAGATTTCTGTGTGCTACTGGATCACAGAACGCTTAGGTCACCAGTCTGATGCAGCTGTGAAAAAGGCTACATCAGAAGCATTTCCATCAGAAGCAAAATAATGACTCAGAGGCCCTGCCTAGACCTGTTCTGGAATACTGTGTACCATTCTGGTCACCCACGGTCAAGAGATTGAAACAGGTGCAAAGAATGAGAAAAAGAATAAGGGTAATCATAGGAATTGACAGCTATCTCCAGTCTCTGGTCCAGAAAAAGATTTAAAGGTGATTTGGCAAAAAATAAGAGTTAGATGTCTGCTGCCCCGCTCACTTTGTATGAGAAGGAAAGAAATCCTGGCCTTGAGGAATCTGCATACAGGTTAAAATAAGATCACCCTGTTATGCCGGCAGGACTGAGACAGCACAGAGACTCCAAGGAAATTAAACCTGACAAAGAAGGAGTGCTAGTCTATTAAGACATGATAAGGTTTTGCTATTTTATCACCACTGCCCCTTGGCTAAATGAATTTGGGCGGCCAGCTGTTTTTTAAAAAGGATTCAACATGACGACTTTCAGTTGCGAACCAAGAGCTCAAAGCAGATCCTACTACACTTCCAAGTTACCCAAGGAATCAGCTACAGAAAATACAGTAAGATTTAGCTCTCCTGATGCCTGCAAGTCCTTTACATGCAACAGCAATGTAAAGGGGCATCAAAGATGACTAGAAAGCTCTTTGGGTTGCCACTGCATTTACAAGAGGGCATTAATGCAAATGGGAATCAAGTCCAGTAGCAGTAAAAGGGCAGAAAGGGCTCAGTATGTGTTCCAATATAGGTGTTACTTGACTTGCTGTGTGCTCTGTACTATGTATACCAGAGTTCTCCAAAAGTATGATAATGCTTTTATACCTAGGAGCTTTTTCACATACCAGGACTGCAACAATTTAGATGCTTATTTTCAGTACAAGGAATCCAGGTAAAGACTTTTTGGAACACTCCCTCCTCCAGTCACCCCATCCTTCCAGGAGATAAGACTTAAAATTAGCTAGTCTAAGGGCATGTCTACACATAGCCCTATGGCAACGCAGAGCTCGTGAAGATCTACATGTGATCACCAGCTACGCTGCCGTAGTGGTGCACTCCCCCGGCACAGTACACCGCTACGGTGACGTAGCTGCAAAATCTAACTGTGGGCCACACACATGGCAGAGTAAGGAAGTACTAAAGCATGGTGCTGTAGCAATGTTGCCGTACGGCAATGTGCAGGCGCCCTAAATGAAGAAAACTAGGTTGTCCCTATTTTCAAGGTGTGGTATCATTCTTGAAAAGGAAGTTAAAATATTGTCATTCTGATCATCTGAAGGTATTTCGCCACATTTTGCTTTGTGCCAGGACCTTTTACATTTATTTTGTGCATATGAATCTCACTTGCTCTTATAATTAGTCCTGTCCTTCCTTTCAGACACCAATGCAAGTCTTAGATCTAAAAAAAATGCAAGTTCCAGCACAACATTTTAGCTGTATTCAGATCTCAAGCAAAAGAGTTTCTTGGTAAGGGAAAATTTCAAACACAAGGTCCCAACATGGAGGCCTTCTCTCAACTAGATTTTAAAGGTAACCAAGACCCTTTTGCACTGCCTGATATTAATGCAAGCTAACATGTAATAAGCAGCCTAGATGTACTTTGCCTACACTAAGCTATAAAAAACTCAACATGATTTGCTTAGTGATTTTTTTTTTTTTTTAATAAATGTTAAGCTTTCCTATTAAATATTTCACTGTCTCTAGATTAGCCTCTAAGGGCCCTTTTACGTGTGCTCCAGGAGCACGCACGCGTGTGTGTGGGGGGTGTCTCTTTATTTAGAGCAGCTCTGAGAGCCACTCTAATTAAAGCTCCTGGAGCTTCCTGTATCAGTGTCCCCATGCTTCAAAATGGCAGCAGGGACACTTTATCTAAAGCTCGAATAAGCTTTAGTTAAAGTGCCCCTGCTGCAATTTTGGAGCATGGGGATGCTGATCTGAGACATAGAGGCTAACTGGAACGCAGTAATGAACGACTACACTCCAGCAGATTCAATTAGTCTAGTCTGCTCCAATGTGCTGTAATTACAGTGCACCAGAGCAGCCTCCTAGCTCATATATAGGCACCCTGAAGCACCAGAATAATCATATTTGCCTTTGTGCTTCTTAGCAGCACTCCCAAACTGAATATTTTGGAGTAAGGCAACATTTCTGCAATAAATTAGAAATTAGTTTTGTTTTTTGTTTGTTTGTTTGTTTTTTTAATAGCTGCACATTCAGGTAGGAGCTAACCGAATTAGAGCACACAACAAACTCCTAAAATGCTCAGCATGTATTACAGATATGAACAAGTGCTTAAAGCTGTCCTCATTTTTGAGGGTGAAGAGTAAACACTGAAAACTTTAGGAAAAAGTGATCATTCTTTTTGATAGTAAATGACATGCCCAAAGCTGGGACCCAAGCAGTTGACTGCTTACAGCATTCCACCTCTAGGTTATTAATTCCTTGCCTAAGGACAGTCTTATTCATTTACACCGTGGCTGGTACACACTGATCTGGATAGTAACAGATCTAGTAATCCTCACTTACCAAAGTGACTACATTCATTCAAGTAATATTTTCTAAGCAATAATGAACTAAAACTATTAATCATTCACTAATATCCCCAGTGCAAGTACAGCACAACCAATCTGAACTAAGAAAACTTTGGGCTTGCATTCAGGAACAGCCACACCAATAATTGTACGTTGTTGCTCAGCAGACATCAAAAAGAACTGTATTCATTTGGATGAAGGACTTTTCAGACTTTAAAATTGGCTTGTCTCTTGCAAAGCTTTCATTGTACTACGTCCTATAGACTATATGAGATTAAGAATCTAAAATTTGTTCTCAAGGTAATTTTGATTTTAAGTAAGAGTTATACATCATTATTTGAAGCACTAGATAAAAAGTTATAAGATGTTCTGGCAGAACAGTGAAATCAGTGTAAAAAAAGTTATAATACAGCCTGACCATTCTAGCAGAAGTGACAGAGCCTACCAATTCAACTTCTTAAGAAATTGTAAACCTGGTACATACTTTTGGGTAATCCAGCTCAAAGAAGGTTTCTAAGTTGTTGATCAGGTTTGGATCCACACCTTTTAATGGCTTTAGAAGGGAGACACCAGGAAGCTTGCTATACGGCTGTTTATCTGTTGCTTTCTTGTTGAGGTGGAGACGCCTGCAAAAAACAATTGTATATGCCATGTAGTAGAGAAAATGAGGATGTCTCCAAATGTCATCTAAGAATCAAGCAGTCAAACATACCAAATTAAGGTTAACTAAAGTTTGAACAAAAATGGTAAAGTGTTTTAATTATGATTTTTGTAAAGAAGGAATATTTAAAAATAGCTGCCATGTTCAAAAATACATTTGGCTTGTAGTGTACTGGTAAAACTAGAAAAGCCTTTAACTTCAATATCAGTTAATCTAGTTTGATTTAATACTCCGAGTACTACCAGTCTGGACAAGAAGAAAATGAACAATATTAAGACTTCCTAAAAGCCCACATTAGCATTTAAATAGTTTTTCTGTTTATTTTGAACGTTTGACAATAGATCTAGTCAGTGAAGTTATAAAAAGAAGTGACATAGTGAACAAGACGATTCTAGGAACACCTTATGGCATATGCACTTGAAAGTATTTTCAACCTTTCCTCTAGTACTATCATTGCTCTTTAAAGGAAACTACTAGTGAAAGATGAAATATAATTTCTCCTTATGATTAAGATTAAATTTTACTTCATTCCTGAAGCATTCAATTTGAAATTATTCTTTTCTTGATCAGGGGAAGAAAAAAAGAAAAATATAAAATTTACTCTATAACATGCCACATATCTGATTGTTTTACAATTAAAGTGCTGAAAGGTTTCTCTCTCATGCCTAGAACCTGCCAGATCCAACAGTGATTCAGGAGAATGTGTTCGGTCTCTATTCCCATATGGTTGGTAGCTGCACCTTACTAGGGTTACAGAGTAGGAGTATAACTCAATGACCAGTTAAAAACAATCTAGCTCTTCTTTCTGAGAATAGGAAGACAGAGCATTTGCAATTATAGTTACACAAGCAGTGGTCCCAATGTTCAGTTTTCACTACTTCCCATCCTGCTGTATCTAGCTTTAAGTTTTGCTGGCACAGCACTACTATACCACTTTGAAGAGCTGTTACATTATTTTTCTTTGAATGCTTTTCTAGACTTTAGGCAACCCTCTTAAAATTGCAAACTGAAAAGTATTTTGAACTCTTCAAGCAGCAGCTCTGCAAAAGCAACCTTTAAAGATACCCAAGAGATATTCATTTGCTCTTTTCAGCCTGATCTAAATTGGAGAAAGAATTCCCCTAGCATTACATCCAGGTAACATCTGTCCATTTCAGGCATACTTAAGATACCTCCTTAGACTCTTAAGCCACCAGTCTAACACCTACAAAGAAGTGACAGAATCACAGTGTAGAAGAGTGGTATTTTAAACTAGAAGGTTTTCTGTGAGCCATGAAGTTCCTAGACCTCTGATCATTAGTCTGTAGCTTTCTTTACCAAGTTTTTAAATAAACAGTTAAGGGTAAGGTAAGGAGCATCACACACACACAAGCAAGCAAGCAAGCAAGCTTTTCCTTTTTGTGACTCAAGATACACTGCTACTTATGGAACAGCTACTGGAAAGAAGAAAAGATGAAGATGTGCAATTTGAGGACTATTGAGTGCTGCTCTGGCTACTTGCCAGGAATCAAATAGCCGTAGCCTTTTACTCAAAAAAAGTGAAAGAGAAAGGACAGACAAATCTAATTTTGTGTCTACTTGTTGTTTTTTTTAACCTCTTTACAGTTGTTTGCAATAACAGTTAAAAGGGAAGAGGGCAGTTCAGTTCTGCTTTGTGACTCTAACAAGCACATTTTCTATGGCTACGCGCAGATACGAAAAGGAAGAGGTGTCATTAGAATGGACCATCTTGACTTCAAGATATATGAAAGGAAAAAAAGAAAAGTGACATGAAAGAAAGATTCAGATTCATAATTAAAAAGTGAAAAGAGGATAGTGCTAGTACATATTTAGCAGTTATGAACAGCTCAAAGTGATTTTTTAAAACCAGAGATATTACTCCCATTTTACAGATGTGAAAACTGGGACTTGGGATGATTACATGATTTCCCACGTTTGTTCTGCCAGTTTGGGAAGAGGTAAGAAACCAGTGTTTAGACTTACTGATTTTTGTCAGAGTAAATGATGGTGGGGTTTGTGATTTACATTAGTATAAAATGTAGCTGAACAGGAATTTGGTGATGACATTTCTTTGCCTTAAGGCTAGGGACAGAAGTCACACATAAACCAGTTTAAGTGAGCAGAAACTGGTTTCAGCCTGTAACAGAACAGAAGCTTAGTGCACATAAACCAGTTTCAAAACGGCTGAAACCAGTTTGAGATAAACCTGGTTGAATGTAGCATCAGGCTTTTGTCCCCGACTCCTTAGTTAAATCAAAAGTTAAATCAGAGTCCCCTTACATCCCAGCATGCTCTGCAGCTCCAGGCAAGACTGTATTCTCTGCTCCAGCAGAGCAGGGATGGCCCCACCCCTCTGCTCCCTAGGCAGAGCATGGGCGAGTAGAAGCAGGATGTGACCAGACACTGGTCCCCTAAGGTGAAGGGGGCAGGGAAGAAATTTATTCCTGCCCTCCTCCCCTGTTCCACCAGCACAGACCTAAGTCTGGGTCTGCCGGGCACTCCCCCATTGCTGCTGCAGAGGTGGGAGACCCCAGCTGGCATGGCCCCCTGATGGAAATGGGGCAGGAAAGGGGTTTACTCTCCCTGCTGCCCCATCTGGACCGCAGGCAGGGTCTGCCAGCCCTGCCCTCTGCCTCTGATGATTGCTCCCTGTGTGGGGAGAGCAGCAGAATAAGCTCCTTCCCTGTCCTCTTCACTAGATGCTAGAGGGAGAGGGGAAATAACTCCCTTCCTTGCCCCCATCACAGAAGGGGGGCCCATGGTAGCCAGCTTCTGGCTACGCCCCTGCCCCAGCCTCTGGAGTGGTAAAAGGGCATGGACCTTGATGGAGGCAGCAGCCCGTCATGGTTTTCCAGGAGCGCAAGATTTTTCCCAACAGGGGGGCTGCACTGTGGCAGGAACAGGGTGGGCAGACTTGCCGCAGACTGCATGGGGCAAGCAGCAGCACCAGGGCTCAGAGGGGTGGCCATAGCCCACCAAACTGCCCACAGCAGCTGTGCCTTCCCTGCTCCTGCCTCTATCCACAGCAAAGCCTCCTCCCCCCTGCTTCTGCCCCACCAGGAAGAGACTTGCACTCCTAGGAAACCACGAGAGGCTGCTGCCCCCGTCAGAGTCCATCCTCCTTCACTGCTCCAGTGGCAGGGACAGGAGCGCAGCCAGAGACTGACTGGCATGGGCCTCTTAGGCAGATGGAGGTTATTTCGCCCCTCTCTCCAGCCTCTGGCAGAGAGGGCAGGGAAAGGGCTTATTCCACTGCTCACCCCATGCAGGGAGCAATTGGCAGAGATGATGCTCAAGACTGGCTGACTCTGGCTGCAGTTCTCCAGGGGCAGTGAGGGGCCATGCCAACTGGAGCCTGGCCTTCAGCAGCAAGCGGAGACAGCCAGGTGGACCCTGGTTTGGGTCTGTGCCAGTGGGACAGGAAGGGGGGAATTAAACTCCCTCCAAGGCTGGTTCACTTAAGGCTACTGCCGGGGTTGGCCATGCTCTATCCAGCACAGCTTCCCTGCAGCCAAAGGCTCGCTCTAGTGCCCCCTGGCTTCTAGCCTCAGCCACTGCAGGCATGTGCCTGCATTTCCTGAGTCAAGAGTGAATGCCTATTCACTTGCAAATTGATTCAATCTTGGCAGGTTAGTCTAACCTGCCAAGATTGAATCAATTCAGCCTCCAGCTTTTTTAATGTCTGTCCCTAGCCTAAGTGACTGCAAGGTGGGTTTGATTTAAGTCAAATCAATTCAAAACATACATTTAAAAATCACCGGTCAGGAAGCCTTGATGAAGCCTCAATGTAATTGTTGTTCTCTACAAAAAGTGCATATTTGTTGTTTGATATCCTTTATTCATTTATCTTCTTGAAACTGCACGTTTAAAGAAAGGTAGGGGTTTAACTGTCTGTACACAAACTTGCAGAGAGACAATACGGCTGATGGGTAAGTAATCAGGTCTGTTATCGCTCACCTCCATATACTGCTGTTAACTAGGATGTTATTTCTGGAGACAACAAACTCCCTATGCCTGAAGAAGAGCATTTGTGCCCAAAAAGTTTGCAAAGAACAATTTTTTCAACTATTTAGTTGGTCTAATAAAACATATCACATCTACCCAAATAGCCTTGTCTGCCCGTGATCTCTGGAGATAAATCCAGCTTGAGAATTGAAACTAAGCATCAAAGAGATGCTAAATGGGCTCTTCTGGACTAAGCACTGAGTCCCATTGGGTAGAGTGGTTTTCTTTCATCTTTACTATGAAGCCTCTGGCAACCCCGTAAGATTGGGCCCCTAAAATAGTCCATGGCCTGTTGTGACCTATTTATAAAACTTCTAAAAAGGTTACACAAACATACTGTCTCAAATAATATACAATTAGAAGGTATAATCCCTATTCCATGATGACATCTTTGAGCTTTAGCATATTTTAAATTAACACTATAAGTTAATATTTTTAAAAGCATCTTAAAAAAAATAATTAAATGAAAAACTCTGATTTAAATAAAAACAATCTGATTTTTTTTTTTTATGTTCAATTTTTATCCACCCCGAGTCACTGGGATTCTTTAAGAAGCATTTCCAAACAAGGGTTCACGTAAACCAAAGAACCAGAGTTAGTATGTCCACCATCCACAAACACGATCCAATTTCTTTGAAATTTTTTCACTGCAAAATATGCTCGGCATCCAAAACAATCTGAAGTAGTGAACCTATTTTTGGGACTGGGAAAAGAATTAGTGGTATCCAGGTCTTTCCAATAGGTTCCATCACCCTCCTCTTCCCCTTCCACCTCATTCAAGTAGGAATATAACATTACAGAGATGCAAGAGAAGCAAGCACACCTGTATCTATATACTGAGCTGAACCAGCATTAGATGCTATAGGAGCCCTAGTACTACCAGCTTTAGTACTGCCATTATTTCCCTCATTCATAGTATCATAGTATCATAGTAGTTAGAGTCGGAAGGGACCTGGGCAGATCATCTAGTCCGACCCCCTGCCTTGGCAGGAAAGAGCACCGGG
>JAGPOW010003395.1:40266921-40298885 GCA_030014935.1 Caiman crocodilus | reverse complement strand
GAACAGGGACTCCCCCAACACCTGCTGATCCCCCCTGACCAGTTTGTAGCAGGCCACAAGATCCCCCCTCAGCCTTCTCTTGTGGAGGCTAAACAGGTAAATACCTGTTTTAAAACAGGTTTTAAAACAGGTAAATACCTGTTTTAAATACACTTTTCAGGAAGTGCAAAGTGGAGATTAAAATAATAATAATAATAGCAATGATAATAATAAAAAATTAAAAATCCCACAAATATTAGTCTGGTTTACACCAGAATGCGTGTAAAACAGTTGGCAACCTTTTCAGGGGATGGGCCAAATCCAATGGCTCTGATGACAATTTGCCTCAATGCAACGCAGACGCAGTTCTGTATGCTTTCAGGCAATTGACTGATACCCTGAAAATATTCTTTCAATCTGAAACATTATGAATCATTTCCATGGCTTCATCCGTTTAGCAAACAAACCAGTTCATTGTAGCTTAAAGTCTTGTTTCCTTGTTGTTGAAAGGATAAGTAAAGATGTTTCAGCAGTGTCACTCTCATTTGTGCATTTCCTCACCACAGGTAGTAAAACTAGGCGTGTTAATTTTGCTTTGAGTCAGCAGACAAGGGCCAACAAAGGGGCAGTTTCGGTTGCAAACCCCTTAGGCACTATTTAAGTCCAACACCACTTGATGTCCCAACCCACATTTTTAAAATGCTAACATTTTCATTTAGGGATGTATTTGGTAGCCATGCTGGTTTGAGACAAAAAGAAATGCCAAACTCTAAAACTCTTGGTTCAGAGAGGATACCTTTTATTAGACCAACTAAGAGATTGCAAAAAAAAAAAAAAAAAATCTTTGTGATTTCTTAGTTGGTCTGCTAAAAAGGTATCCTTTCTGAACCAAAAGTTCAGAGTTCTGCAACACTTTCATTTGTATCCTGATTTTCCTTCCAAAGAAAAATCTAACCCACACAACTACATCTTTTTGGAGGCAAACTGCCTCATTCAAATATTTCTCTCATTTTAAGGCTGTTTTCAGCATCAGAAGAGTTAACAGATTAGTTTTCCTGCCATAGATTACATCAGCTGCTAAACTGTCAAAGACCCCTCAACTCCGCACAATTAACATACCTCAAGGGCAACATTGGGGTGAGGGTGGGGGGGAGGTAGTCAGTCATATGAAATCTGACAAACAGAACAGCAGGATGCTCCATCAAAATGGAGACAAAAGTATTAAAATTCGAAAGACTGGGGTAAAAGAAAAGAGGTTTTACAGTATCAGATGGATACTTTCCAAGGTTAGGTTCCTTACACCTCCCCATAAAAAATAAGGTTTGAAAGTACCTTGTGTTATATACAGAGTGGCAGCAAACAGCTGTGCAAGACCACCATGGTACTCATTTGTTGCAGCTTTTATTTCAAAAGGAACTACTTTTCCAATCAGCTATGCAGGATCATTGATGAACCCTAGCTTATTTAAGCAGCAGTACCCTTTGAAATAAAAGGACACAGAGAACAGCTGAGGGACTAATCTGTAATTCAGCAGTTGTGAATTAAGTGATTTGCAAACGACTCAGATACAAGTGATCCATGCTATTGTACCTGCCTAAGAACACTGGTACCTTGTCTAAAAAGTTAATCGATCTTAAGACCAATAGTTTATACGGGAGATCTCTCTGAAATAACCATCCCATGCAGTCAGATTGCTGCACCCACACAGCCTCAGTTGCAAGACAGGGACCCTAAGCTTGTCCTCATCAGTGATTTTGAGGTACTTCAGCCTCTAAATACTGGGCCTCTTGAACCTACAGCTGTAGTTTAGAAAAGACACCCCTTACCACCCCTCCTCTCCCCAAAAAACAACCAAACGAAAGCCCAAAACAGTCAAGCTCTCACAACCACCAAAAACACACACAATCTACAAATACATGTCTTCAAGATCAAACATTTAAACAGGCCAGTGCTCCTCAGTCTTTTTTAGACTCAAGGCACTGATCTGAAAACACCAACTGTTAGCTTTCACTCATTTTGTGACTACAGAGAAATAAAGTGATGCTTCTGTTGCAGAGCGCTCAGAAAGACAACAGGTTCCAAAAATACTTAACGCCGTGAATCTGAAATCTCTAGGTTTATCTTAAGATTTGTGTGTAGGTATCTGCACACCGTGGGGGCCAAGAAAGGCCGGCGGAATGGGGCCGCCTGTAGAGCGGAATTGGTTGGAGGCAGCGGTGTTTGAAACAAAAAACTTTACTTACAAGCTGTATACACGAGGTAGACAGTGTAGGCACAATCTGCAGACAGACAGAACAAAACTGCAGATGGGCACACCGATGCTGTCACTCACGCGGGGTATGGGGTACATCGTGGCGACCACGACGGGGAGTTGCTGGTGGTTGATCAGGCCTTTCCGTGGCTCCGAAGTACACATGGGGATCTTTCCCTACGCGTGTTCGAGCACTCCTCCAATTTGGGTGGATATCACCCAAGCCTTTTATACGGCCAGAGAGCCAATTGCTGACCGCCACGTGTGCATAATTTACACTGAGCCAATTGAAAGCTTGCACTCGATGGTGCAGCTGCAAACTTTTGGCGGGCTCTGATCTTGCACCAAGGACTTGTCCCGCCTTACAGGGGAAATCCCTGCACCAGGGACTCGCAATGTGCCTAACACAGCTGTGCCGAGGCATCTCTTAACCGTTCAGCTCTGACATGCCCCCTTCCCGAAGGCACAGCTGTAGCCGGGGCACATTCGAGTCAGTTAAATCATCGCGCTGCCCGACCGGTTCATACCGCAGACAGCTATAAACGAAAGCGGACAACGAAGCTAGTTCGTTTTCCAGGGATCTAATCAAACAATAACCCATCAAAACACAACTACACATTAACAAATTGTTGATAAACAGTTCAATTATCAGGACTTCAGTGGGTGTCATCGTATCCTGGTCTCTCGAGGCACTCCCTCTCAAAATATTCTCTCTCTCTGGTCCGGTCACACACCTCTCAGCAGACCTGCAGAGATAGTCTGCTCTCTCAAAATATTGTCTCTCTCTCTCTCTCTCTCTCTCTCATCTGGTCTGCACATACTCTGGCTGACCTGTAGAGAAAGAAACTCTCAGAAAAATTAATTGAACTTTGTGAGACAAGCTAATCATTATCACAAGATGATTTGTCATCTGGCTCATCTTGGCGTTGGAACCCCATCTCGTACACTAGGTTCCATTGACCCTCATCGCCCAAAACTCGCAACTGCTGCTTCGTGAGTCTAGAATAACGCATCAGGAATCTGAACATCTCTCGTTCCTCTGGCGTTCTCTACGTCGGCCGAAATCGTCGCAGGCTAGACTTGTGCACTCGATGCTGCTCTGGGTCACTGAACTCCCGCTGACCCGGTTTCACCAGAGCTTGCAGTCGCGGAAGTTGCCGCAAAAAATCATTTGCAGGCTGTCCAGCTAGCGGGTTTAGCAAAATTCGGAGAACGATGGCAGATCTTCCTCCGTACACTTCAACACATGCATCGATACTCATCAGCGTGATTGGAGCAGCTCCAGGATCTTGCAGGTAGTGGTGAGGCCACAATTCCTGCTGCTGGGATGGCGACAGTCCCAGTGCGTGTTGTCTAGGATTCCACGTGCAATACGAAATCCCGATGATCGCTTGCAAAATCTGTTCCACACTGACTCTCGATGGTCCGTTTTCATGCCATGCATATGCTCTCTGGCTGGCCTGACCTGCAACAAGTGCTGGAAGCAAAATAGGCCAATAGACATTGTACGTCACCATTGCGATGTCAGCAGCATGTCCTCCGCTCCACGAGGCTTGTCTGGCGAGACGACTCACCTCATGTTGGTCCACCAGGTCGGATCTGAACTCCACAACCAGGCATCCCATCCACATAGCTAGGGTTTCTGCTGACCTTATCTTGGACCTCTTACATACAGCCTGTAATTCAGTCCATGTTCTACCTTGATAAGTGCCGGCAGCAGTGCAGGCCGCACTCATCACTTGACTCCTCCTTGCCACAGGGTGCATGGCTGTCTGAATCCTCGCTGCATCCGACGGAGAACTCGGTTGCAGTTTATCTCCCATTGCCAATCTACACGGCCCCGAGGCGGGCCTTTAGGGATCTCAGGGGGTGGGGTCGCTACTTCCACCCGCCCACCAATAGCTCCGCCCTCCTCTTCTACCTTTCCGTGGCGGCTCCTCTCCTCCTCTGCCTTCCCATGGGTAACTCCACCCTCCTTCTCAACCCTTCCGTGGCGACTCCCCTCCTTTTCACCGCCACATTTGATGACCAGGGACCCCGGCTTTCCTCCGCAGCTGCAACCCACTTGATTGCGTGAACAGCGCACAATCGGGCTTCCAACTCAGTCCTTTCCTGCATCAGGGTCGTGACTGTATGGAACATTACTCGCAGCATTTTCCCCTTCCCATACTCCGTGCCAGTCCCTTCCACCGTGGAGTCTCCCTCCGGCTCCACAAGCTCCATCTCTCCCAACACCGGTAATAACATGTCCCAATTAATTAGCGCTGGCTCCTTACTCTCCTGTGCACAGTGCATACAGCAAACAAACTCCTGACTGAGAGCTATATCTTTTTCGCTCAGCTTTTGTCCGGCTGAGGACTCGCTGCCCCCTTGGTCTCGGGGTTTAAATCAAACCCACTCGCTCCCCATCACGCATCCAAATACTCTCGGATGGAGACGCACTTCCCACTCTTTCACAGGCTCCCCTTCTCCCTCGAGCGAAAGGCAACCGCTCACAAATCCTCCACGCGATCCACCCGCTTGATGGTAAGCGATGTGCGTTCCCAACTCCACGGCATCCAGCGCGTGGAGTTTTCCACTGCACCAGGGGCAACCTTCAACCAGTTCCAGCTCCATTGAGTCTTTCCGGTGTACTGATCCCGTTCGTGACGCCATGCCGGGGCCGAGAAACGCTGGCGGAATGGGGCCGTCTATAGAGCGGAATTGGTTGGATGAGAGGCGGCAGTGGTTGAAACAAAAAAACTTTACTTACAAGCTGCATACACGAGGTAGACAGTGTAGGCACAATCCGCAGACAGACAGAACAAAACTGCAGACAGGCACACCGATGCTCACACTCACACGGGGTATGAGGTACGTCGTAGCGACCGCGACGGGGAGTTGTTGGTTGTTGATCAGGCCCCTCTGTGACTTCGAAGTACACATGGGGATCTTTCTCTACGCGTGTTCAAGCATTCCTCCAATTTGGGCGGATAATCACCCAAGCCTTTTATATCGGCCAGCGAGCCAATTGCTGACCGCCATGTGTGCATAATTTACACTGAGCCAATTGAAAGCATGCACTCAATGGTGCAGCTGCAAACTTTTGGCAGGCTCTGATCTTGCACCAAGGACTTAAAAGGAAAATCCCTGCACCGGGGACTCGCAATGTGCCTAACACAGCTGTGCCAAGGCATCTCTTAACCGTTCACTCTGACGCACACCAAACAGTAGTAATATTGCACAGCACCCTTAAAAAGGATGTCATGACATCCCATCAGGGTGGGTTTGATTTAAATCAAATCCATTTAAATCATGATTTAAATCACTGGTCAGTAAGCCTCTATTTAATCATTGTTTTCTACAAAATGGGCATTCTTGTTGTTTGATATCTTTCATTCATTTAACTTCTTGAAACTTTGCACTTTTAGAGGAAGGTAAGGGCTTGTCTGTGTACACAAACTTGCAGAGACAAGGTGGTGGGTAGTCAGGTCTGTTATCCCTCTCATCTCCATATACTGCTGTTAAGGATGTTATCTCTAGACTCAAAATCCAGTTTCAGAACTGAAACTAAACACCACAGAGATGCTTAATGGGATCTTCTAGACTGAGCACTGCATCCCATTGGGTAGAGTGGTTTCCTTTAATCTTTATGAATCCATAAAGAAGCCTCTGGAACGGGCCCCTAATATAATCCGTGGCCTAACGTGACCTATTTATAAAAAACTTTTTAAAAAAAATTACATGAATATATTGTCTCAAAGAGTATATAATTAGAAGTTATAATCCCTATTCCATGATGATAACTTTGAGCTTTAACATATCTTATATTAAAGCTATCTTTATACAGGTTTTTAAAAGCATCTGAACAAAAATATGATTAAATAAAAAAATATTTTTTTATATTAAATCATTGATTTTTATCCACCCTACATCCCAAGGTACCATGGCATCCTTGTTGAGAATCACTGATATTTCAACATCCGATTCTAACACACTGAAAATGTTTTGCTGTGTTCCCAAACCACACCACACCGCACCACACCACAGATGCTTTAAAGCCTCATTTAAAGTGAAACTAGAGGGGAGTTTCTTCCCCTGATAGAAACTGTGCATTTCCTCCACCAAACAAAAGCTGTTCCCCTACAAGTGAACAAACAGCTGCATTTCAAACAGAAGGACAGGAAACAGCTGAAGAACATTTTAAACATACAATTCTTTAAGGTATGGAATGAGACAAAAAATGATTCGGGGTCTTCTCTAGCAGACTCCTGGCATCATAAGCAAAATAACATAAGTGGGTATAAAATGCTCTAGAGGTGTCTATTGGAAAATGAAGGGCAATACACATAACATCATAACTGCATAGTTGAATTTAACAGGTGAAAGAAGCAGAACAGTACAGCATTCCTTAGCTGTTTGTTACTTTCATCTCATTTTAAGGTGGGATTCCCACAAAAATAGATATATTTCTTTATTACACTCTCCCATACACTATACCTTAACAAAGAGGCAGATGACCCTCATGAAAACTGAAGGCTGATTTTCACCTGTGGTGAATCTAAAGATGAAATTATCTAAGGCAAAAGTGGCCTAAAATAGACTGCAATACAAATAACAGATAACAATGTAGACAAATATAGCTGTTCAGTTGCAGTATGGTAGGTTTTATCAGAAGGGAAAATTCAACAGCAATTTGGCCTGCTGGAAAGTTGTTCAACATTTATGTTTCCCCGTAGCCTAGCAAACCAGCAAACCAGGCTAGGTACCTGACGTCAGAGCATCTTTGGCTGAAACAGGATGATGATGTTTATCTTAATCCGCTACACAGTCTTTTTCCCCTTCTTTGAATTCTGTCACCTTCCTAGGTAAACAATTTTATTGCTTCTGCTTAAATCAAACCCTATGCCTGCCATGAACATACCAAAGACAAAGGCTGATGCAGTCTTTAAAGCAGGGGTGGGCAATTCTTCTGGCTGGAGGGCCACTTTAGGAATGTTGTGAGCCCAAGCCTATCCACCCTGCACCATCCAGCATCCCCCCGTGGTGGGTGCAGGGCAGACAGACTGGGGTGCCCATGCACGGTTGGGTCCAGCAGCAGCGGAGATACTAGCAGTGGCAGCCAGTAGAAGCCACCATGGCAGCACCACCCCCGCCTCGCCACATACCCAGGGATAAAAGGAAACCATGCCACAACCTGGGCTTCCCCCTGCACCTGGGCCAGTGGGGCCAAGGGACCCACTACAGGCTGGACAGAATCCTTTGGCAGGCTTGATCTGGCCCATGGGTCATATTTTGCCCATCCCTGCTTTAAACCCTGAAATTCCCCCATCCCACTTTTCTATACACAGTATTTTGCTACTTTCTTTCAAGAGGTAGCTGACAAAACAAATATAGCCTCTCTCTTCCCCAAAAGCGCCAACTCTGTAGATACTCCAGGGCTCAAGAACCCACCAAAAAAAAATTAGTGGGTGCTCAGCACCCATAAGCCACAGCTGTTTTGCTTGCAGAACTTAAAAAAAAAAAGCAAACAACAACAACAACACACCCCTCCCCACAATTTATTGGAAGCAGCAGCAGTGCAATACTTGCTCTGTAAAGATCAGGCGTTTCACCAGGGCTTTAAGGTACTTTTAGCTAAAGCCACTTCAAAAAAGCCCCACTAATGCACCTGACCTTTATAGAGGCTGAAGAGCTGGTTAAAATAATGTGCTGCCCCTTCTGGGCATGTGTGGGGCTTGGTGCAGGAACATGCCAAGTTTAAAGTGCTGGTTTTGGGGGAGTTTTTGCCCGCAAGCATCCACCAGCAAAAGCCAAAGTCAGCATCTATGCTCGTCCCTGTAACTTGCCTTCTCTTCACGCAGCCTATACTTCTCTGCTTCTGCCCTGCCGGGCAGCTGGTCTCCTCTACTCCAACCCCTCAGTTTCCTTACGACAGGATCCTATCTCTAGATCTCATCACAGCTCTAGCCTCTCCCATCTTGAAAAAACACTCTTGTGCTTCCTTGAATGCTTCCTTTACTGTTACTTCCCAGTTACCTCACCCTCAATACAGATTTATGCCTTGCAGTCTGGAAAGGGACTCAAGTCTCTCCTGACCTCTTTCTAGCCAAATTTCAATATGAGCAATGCCAGTTGTGTCAAACCTGACAGAGGATGATGGAGTAATGTTTCTAAAATCTTGTCCTTTCTTGACTCTGTAGCTTAGTCAATTAAAAATTCAGTTTGTTTCCTACCTCTCTAGTCATTCCTTCAGTGTGACTTATGGACTTCCACCTCCCACTCAATGTTTCTAGGATGGCTCTATTAGTCTCTCCCCTTAGTCTCCTCCTTTTCTCCCGCTTCTCTTGACCTCATCCACAAAACTCAAATTCAATTACTACTTCCAAGCAGAAGACTCATCGGATCTACATCTACATTGCCCCATCTCATTCTACACAAATTAAACTAGTTGCCTCTGACATCTTCTTGAGGCTCAAGCTCAGCGTGGCTCCCACATCTTCTGTCAGTTCCTGTTGACCCACCATCATCCTGCCTAGCATTCAGGCCTACAATATCATTATCAACTAAGATTTCTCTTCAGGTTTTCACATCCACGTGTCTAAATCTTATCAATTATTTCTGTGCAAGATCTTTATACCATCTCATCAACTCATACAATCAATTCCTAGCCAGGGTCTCAGCATTTTGATTCTCCATTACCACTGCATCCCTTTTGTTTTGATGATAGGAGAAGTCTTGTCCCCTTGTGCGCATTCAGAATCCCAAGGCAAAACTGATCCTCTTAGAGCAGGGGCAAGCAATTATTTCAGGTGAAGGACCACTTACTAAGATTTGGCAAGCCATCAAGGGTCACATGACAGGCAGCCAGGGCAGATAAATACAAATTTTCTAAATTTTTCAGGGTCCCCACAGGCTGGAAAAAATGGCCTGGGGGGCCATATCCGGCCCGCATTTTGTCCACCCCTGTTGTAGAGCAATACCTTTAGTATCTCTACTTATGCTTCCCTCCATTCCTCTATTACAGCAAGTATGTGCTACTTGTCTTCCTTTTAAAGGCCATTACAGGCTATCTACTGCCTATCTATCATCCTAATCAGTATGGGAAGGTTGACTTCAGCTTTCAACTCACCTGTAAGGCCATTCACCTTTACCTACTAAATTTTCCAAAATTTGAAAGCTGGATCTGTTGAAGAATGCCTTGCATTCAAAAGCTTGTCTAGCTCTATCCCAGCTATGCAGTTGGTTCAGGAAAAGATATCGCCCTAAGAAATCCTTGCCTCTTTCCAAATGTCATCTTTATGTTTTTTCTCCCCCTTGCCTGGCCTTCAGACTTGGGAACTACACAAACAGTCACAAAGCAACTTTCTTACTGCTTTCCAAATCCCTCCTCAGAAGGTATGGGGGGGAGGAAGGAGGGCAGACAACTCTCCTTTGAAACACAGTTAAGCCATTGACATATTGATGTATTATTCAACATGCCTCCCAACACTGCTCTCTCATACTCTGCCACCTGTCTATTCATCTTTTGTCTTTTGGCCTAAACTTAGATTGTAAAGTCTTTGGGGCAGAGATTGTCTTTATTCTATGTATGTACAGTACCCAAACTGGGCTCCTGGTCAGTCACAGCCCCTAAGCACAACAGTAAAACAAACAACTCACTCAACCACCTTATATCAATCAATCAAAGAGCAAGATATCCATTTTAAAAGAAATGTCATATTCAGGAGGCCGGTGTGAAGCAGCTAGTATTCGCTTTGGAATCAGCCGATTCGGGGGACCGTGATTCTATTCATTGATTTGAATAACTGTCTTGAATTGATTCAGACAAATCTAATTCAGATTCGGCTGCCGCCAAATCAGCTGAATTTCCAAATCAAACAGGCCCCATCTCCCACCCACTCTCCCAGCCCTGTCAATGGCTGCCCCGTCCAGCCCCAGCCTCCCAGCTCTTTAAAAAACCACCCCCAGCATTCACCGGCTGCTGCCGGTGGAGGGGCAATCCCTGCTGCCACCCAATGCCCCGCACTGCGTGGGGGGGCTTCTGGGGATTCGCAACAGAACCCAAGGCCACTACAGCAACTGGTGAGTGTGGGGCTTTTTTTTTTTAAACCAGGAGCTGGGGCTAGGTGGGGCAGGCATGGGTGGAGCTCAGACAGCAGGCAGGGGTCAGGTGGTACTCAGGGAGGCTTGGGGAGCAGGCAGGGGATGGGGCCTGGCAGGTGTCCCTCCATGGTCTCCCCCTCCTCCCGGCCCCTCCCTGCCCCCTAATTACTAACACGGAGTCCAAGTCTGGCTCCCTGCAGTGGCAAGTGAGGACTGCCCAAATCTCTGAAGCTCTCCAAATCAATTTGGACCTTTTTATTGGTCTTCTGATTTGGCCGCTGAATCAGGCCAAATTTCCTCTGAATTGAATTAGCACCCAAGGCTTCGCACAGCCCTAATATTCAGAGAAGCGTTCTTTATCTCCCTCTAGATTATCTATGTACCAACAGCACTCACCAGTTTTGTGGCCAAAATTCTGTAGTGAGCATGTTGTCAAATTTATCTTCAAAATACTTTCATGGAATAAAAAGTAAAGTATTTTGCTTATTTTGTAAGGGGGTACGAGAGGCCCAGGAAGTTCAAACAGCTAGCCTACCCAAGTTGTACAGCTGTCTGGAAAAGCTTTAGAAAAAGCTAAAACCTCAGTGCAGATCTCTGAAGGACTGATCTGGTACCCTACCTGCAAAGCCTGCCTGCCTTCCTTCCTTCCTCTCAATTTCGAGTGCTACAGGAAAAATATTTCTAAAAGACCCTGGGGTTTCCCTGAATTAATTCCCACTTTCAAGAACAGAAAAAAATAACAGGGGCAACACTTCTAATTAAGGCTGCCTGACACTTTGCTTTGAGAGACTTTGTTTTCAGTCGCTTATAACTAAAAACACCATCAGGCAAAGACAGGCACCCAGCATGGAAAATTTCAGCCTGAATGGTTTAATATTGGCAAAGTTTCAGCTAAAAATGGTTGAGCTGTTCCCAAGAACAAAATTTAATTTTGGCCAGGCCTGACCCACTGCCCCCGGGCCTCAGCTTCTCCCCCACACCCTAGCATGTGTGGCAAGGGTGGGTGTGTTGTGACCCTTTCATGTATTCTTGCAACCCACTTTTGGGCTGCAACCCATGGGTTGAGAAGTGCTGGTCTAGGCAACATGGGTAAGGAAGAGGTGGTCTGCCTGACATGCAGAACAGTCAGGAGGTAGGAGGGTCAAAGACAGAGTGCGGTAAGGAGAAAGAAAAGACAGGCATGAATTGAGATGGACGGAAACAGGCAAAAACTAAGAAGGGTTGTAACCACTAAAGTTCGCTTCCCTGAAGAACCAGAAATTGAAGTCCTTATTTCCAGCTCTCAGCATTCCTTTGCTGTCTAGGAGACAGCTGTGCCAGCAGTTTTCAAAGCATGTCTCCATCCCCCACCTAGTGGCAGTTCCACAAAGACAATAAATAGTTTTCTACTGCTACCAGATAGCATTGACTCATGCAGGTGAGAAATATGTTATGCAGCTAAAAATGACATCCCTGCTGATAAACCACATTGGAGTGAAGAGAAATCATGTGTTTGGGTTTTTTAATTTGAACTAAAACAGAGCAAAATCTCAAAGCTACACACAATAAGGAAGAACATTTTTTTTTAAAGTCACGTTAAAAGAAAATGGATATTGCAAAGCCAAACACTAAAAAGCTAGGAAAAGCCAGAGTTAAGATTGCCTGGGCAATCTTATGAACCAAGGGCCCAAACTATATTCATTATCTTACAGTCTACAGTTAGTTATATGACTACACACTAGTTTTTCCAAAGAACCACAGAATGGGCAGTGCTCAAGGAGGCAGCTGTACAGGTAGGACACACTTGAGCTTTCTGAATGCAGTGAGCTCTTCTCCAGGTCTGGGGTGGAGATAGGGAACAGATAACACTATCCCAACCACGCAGCTGGTCCAACAAAAGATATTGCCCCCAAAAGTTGTTGCCTCTCATGCATTTCCTGGACTGTAATGGCTATACCACCACTCCCCACCACAATAGCTATGTAATATTTTTTATGCTCAAAAAGCATGGAGGCTCACAGACTATTTATGGCACAAGATCCAAAATCTGCACTGAACACAGCTGTTACTTTCTGTGTTGACTTCTCTGAATAGATTAATCAATCCAGGAAATCAATACATGGATTTCTGCATCCCAATGAGGTAAGGCTGTAGTATAAACCCCATTTTACACATGGTGAAATGAAACACCAAATTCTAGTCTCAACTGTTAAACTTATTGGGTGCTGAATTTGAGAAGACTGGGGTCTAATTTTTCAGGAGACATAGTATAACTTGATATTTACATGAGAGCACCCATTGACCTTAACTGAGGAAGTGAAGTGCCAACCACACAAAATTTCCATTTCAGCCTCCAGGAGCTTCAAGTTAGGTACGCAGACAATAAGTGGTCAATTGTGAGAAGCAAGGGTATTTTGGTGATATCTCATATCGAACCAACTGTGCCAACTGTGGACAAATTTGGTTTAGGCAATTTGCCCAGCAACATACAAAACATCTTTGGCAGAGACAGGGATAAAATCATATTCTCAAGGGTAGTCTTCAACTTCCTTAACCACTAGGATAGCTATTCCCTCCCTGCGATCGCCTACTTCAATTACCACACACATGCCTCATTTGCAATAGAAGCTACATAGATAATTTTAGTGGGGGGGGAGAGAGAAAAAAACCCCAATATATGCAAAGACACGGTATCCACAAGAATATGGCATTTAAACTGCATATGCAATCTTAATTCATGCATTTCCTAATTTCTCCATGCTGGACTTTGCAGCTATATCCATGTTAAAAGGTCCCAACCTTGTTATGGGATCAGTAGGTGGACTCCTGCACTTCAAAAAGTGACTCCATATAGACACAAGGGTCTCATTCACAACCCCCGGCCCAGCAGACAGCTATGTACAGTGGCGCAACTGAAATGCTTCAGACCTCTCAGCTTTACTCTATACAGTCAAGATACTGTACACATGCAGTATTCAGCCTAATTATTAGGGTCCAAACCCTGCAGTCTTTATTCATGAAGGCTCCATTTAATGCGTGACTCTAGATATTTATGGGACAAAACCATTATTGGTTTTATAGCTGCACACATTAAATAGCTTTATTTAAAAAAAAAATAGCTATTTGCCATGTTACAGCAGTAGTGACTACTTAAGATTTTATCAACTCAGCTGGTTTATTTAATTTCAAGAGGTACAGGACCACATTGTGAACCAATTACTTGACTGTTTAAATCAATAAAACCACTCACGTTTTTGAGAAAAATACAGCCAGCTTCAACTTAACCAAAGGCTGTACATTAGAACAAGTACCAATAGGTTTGATCTCATCCCTGTGGGCACCCAACACACACAAATACACATCATAAACCCTTAACGCACAACTGCTGATATGACCCGAATGCCGGCAATCCTCGAAGACATTATGGAAAACAGTCCTCAGTCCAGCAATGTTATTAAGTATGTGTAGCGTGCACACGTTTAACTCCCAGCACACAGATCAGTGCTTTACTGAATCAATGACACCTTGTCCAGTTGGCTGTAACCGTACAACTGCAGGGTAAAGGCATTTATGGCACAGTCTTGGTACACGGGCAAAAGATATTTCTAGCACCTAGAAACCCTACTTGGGGACTAAGAGCCCAGCGCCGCACGGGGAGGAGAAAGGGGCACAGCTACACTAGCCCCGTCGGGGACTAAGATCCCACAGCGCCGCACGGGGAGTGGGGCGGGGGGCACGGTTACCCTGACACACACATACAAACGCACACAGAGGCACACCCCCTCGCCCGCTCAGGGACTAAGCTCCCAGTGCCACACAGAGGGAGAGGGGGACGTGGGGGCACGGTTACATACCCCCACCCCCTAGTCAGGGGCTAAGCTACCACAGTCCTGCGTATGCGCACCCCCCCGGCCCCACTCAGGACCAGGATCCCACAGCGCCGCATGGGGAGGAGCGGGGCAGGGTGACACCCGGGCCCAGGGGGCTTGGCAGACGCAGAAGGCCGGCCGCCGAGCTGCCCATACAAACGGCCCCGGGCCCGGCTCCCCGGAGGCCCCGTGTCGGTGCCAGCGGTGCGGGCCGGAGCTCGGGCCGAGGAGGCGGCCCCTCGACACGGAGCCGCAGAGGTAGCGGCTCGGGCCCGACGCCGACCCGGCGCGGCTGGGCCCGCGGGCGAGGGGCACTTACGTGTAGACGATGGACATGAAGTGCATGAGCCACAGCACGACGAAGAGCACGAGGCCGAAGAGGGCGAGTCCCTGTAGCGCCAAGTCCAGCACCGCCATCCCCGGGGCCGAGCCGGACTGCGGGAGGAGGGGGCGATCCGCACAGGCCGCCGCTCGCGTACTGCGCCCCCCGCCTCGCCTCGCCTCGCCGCCCCGCTCGCCTCGCCCGCGCCCACGTCACGCGGGGAAACCCCGCCCCTCCTTTCCCGCTTGCGGCTGCCCGGGGGCGAGGGGGCGATTCGCGGTGACGTCACGGGGCTGCGGAGAGCGCGGCCAATTGTTCTCGTCTCCTTCCCGGCGGGGGCGGGGCAGCTCCGGCCTTGTTCTCGATCCCTGCTGTGCGGAGCTGACGTGGTGCGGGGCAGCGGGGAGGCCTGGGTGCCGGCGGTCCTTGCCAGCCGGGCGGGCGGGCAGCAGCCCGTGTGTGCTGAACAGTACGGACAGACGTCTCTCGTGGGCTTCTCGGCCTGCGGCGGGCCCAGTGCTTGCCTGCCAGAGGGAAGTGCCATGGGCACCGCAGGGACTTCCTAGTGGCAGCCGGGGGGAGGACCGCTCCGCTCACGAGCCCCCAGCGGCCAGGTCCCCCACGTGCTGCCCAGTTTCAGGGTGGCACCAGCACCCTCTGTGCTCCCTACCAGCCAGAGCACTCGCGCCCCTCTGCGCGTCACCCACGGCGCTGCTGGCAAGGGGTAGGACTTGCATAGGTAATGCATGGTAAACCTTGGCTTTGTGCCCACCGTACGGAAATGGGGGACTTCTCCCAAGCTTGCTCCTTGGGGCTGTGTGGCTGGGGGCAAGCGAAACTCCGAGCCTTCTGGCTTGGGCCTGCTTGTGGGATGTCTGTCTGCCAAGGGATTTAGAAACAGCTGAAGCCCCAGGTGGGGGTGGAGGATGTAGAGCCACTCGTGGCTCTTGAATGACTCCGATTTGGAGTAGATTTGTCTTGGAACACGAAAAAATGTCCTTAAAAAAGTCTGCGACCAGGGGTTTTCAAACCTGCTCAGGGCCAAGCAAGTGTGGTGTTGTTTCAGCCAAGGAAACCCAAGCCACCTAACTGCAGGGCAGGCGTGGGGCAGGCAGCTGCCCCAGAGCTAGCCTTGCATTCAGGATGAGCACCGGTATGGCTTGCTGTCCTCCCTTGGATTGCCTTTTTAGGTACTAGCCAGCTGGCTTTTGGGGTTATTTAGGCAGGCGTAACTTGCAGCGGTCTGCTTGAGCCACTGTGCAATGGTGCCAGCTCAGGATAGTGCCCAAAGTAGTCAGTCACCTGCAGTAGCATCCTGAAAACCTGTTGGCATTGAGGGCTGCACTTCCAGCATCGGTTTCATTTGACGTGGTCCTCTCCCAGTACCCTTTACATAGTAACAACTGGCTGTCACCAGCCTCTGTTGGATTGGAACTAATGCCCTGTGGGTAAAAAGGCTCTGTCTTTTATTACTCACCCTTGGAGCCCCCGAGTCTTGCCTTTGTTTCTTATGCAGTATTTATATTGCAGCTTCATTTGTTGTGGTATGCTTTACCTCCTCTTCTGGGAACCTTACTGCCACATCCAGCAACTGCTAGAGTCCATAACAAGTACTTTTGTCTCTACCTGACTGAGACCATGGAAGGCATTCCTGACAATGCTAGGGACGGTCCAGCAGCTTTATTAATATCATTCTCTGGAGTCTGTCTCTCATTAGCCTAGAAAATACCTCTGCATGACATCTCTGTTTCTCAGGTGGGGCATTGCATCTGCAGTCAGCAGAAATTATTTGAACTACATAAATGTGGCCAATGTGAGGTTATTACAGAGTGGTCTAACACTGAAGGTCAGGAAAGCTTTTAAAATTAGTGTCTAAATACTTGTGGGTATGTGTATCTGCAAACCACACTAACTTTCCAAGCATCAGATACAAAGCTGTAGCCCTCTTTACGGTAAGTTTAGCAACACGGAAATGCAAAATGGAGAAGGCTTATGAACGGGGAGTCCTGAGGCTTCTGTTTAATGTCCAGAGTAACTCAAACTTCCTCTGCGACATTGCAGAAGTTTCCAGGGGCCAAATTCAAAAGGGACTCTGCCTCTGCAGTGCTGAGCATTGCAAAACCTAACTTCTAAGAGAAATCTGGAACCCCGGTTTGTGAGAGGCCTCAGCTGCCTAAGCACGGGCATGAAGTCATCTCATGCTGAGACCCATGAAAACCAACAGGGAGATGGACAGTCACAAATTCTTGGTTCAGGGATGATATCTTTTATTAGACTAACTAAGAAATTGCAAAAAAAAAAATCTTTTTCTGTGAGCTTTTGGGCTCACAAATCCTTCTTCAGGATCTGGGAAAATTAAGGGTTTTTACCTATGGTAAAAAGTCCCCATAGGTAGAAAATAAACTTCATTTTTGCACAGAGGAAGCTGAAATTCTGCGGAAGTGCTTTAACTGAAGCTTGTCCAATGAGCTTAAGTTAAAGCACCCCCATTGCCATTTTGAAATGCAGAATGCTGAGTACATGAGATGCTGTGATATTTTAATTAGAGCTACTCTAATTAAAAAGCATCCTCCCCCGCCCCCAACACTCTGGAGCACATGCATAGGCACCCTTTGGGTGTGTTCAGATGAGCATGCACATACCTCTTGCCCTGCCTTAAACCCCTTTGAGGCAAGAGGCATGTGCGGGAATGAAAAAAGTTCCCTGTGCTGCAAGTTTGCAGCACAGGGAGAAAATTAGTCCCCTGGATATCTAGGGGTCTAAAAACAATGCTCCTCAATAAAGCAGAACAAGGCATGGTTCAAGACCGAGCCAGTCCTCCAAAAGAGCCAGAACGTCTCTGGTGTTCCTGTTACCCCCAGCGCTGTCCAAAGTAGGTGGCGGGGGCATGTTTCATGCATGTGGGTGGGTGAGGGATGGCAGGAGGATGTAGGGGGTGGGGTTGGGGAATGGCGGAGGGAATGTTCCCGGGGCTGCGGGGGGTGAGGACCTGGCCCAGATCCCTGCAGCTCGCTAGTCCAGCTTTGCACCGTAGCAGGTTGCGTGGCTCCAGCGAGCCACGTGGGGCTGGGCCAGGTCCATCCCCCCACAGACACGGGGCAGAGGTGGGAGCCAGCCCTGGGGCCTGGCCCACGGTGACCAGACCTGGCATGGCACGTGGTCCCTGCATGCCGCGCCGCCCAGCTGGGCCCTTCCTGTAGCAACAGGACCTGACCCGGTGTGCTGGGACCGCATGGAGCCAAGCCAGGTCTTACAGCCTTGGAACTGTTCATGCCCCCGGCGCCAGTCCCCCCACAATGCCCCCCACACCCACAGTCCTCCCAGAAATTGCCCCGCTTCTACCCACAGACCAACCCACATTCCTACACATACACACACACCTTCCCCCACAACCCTTCTCACTCCCTTTCTGCAAACACCACATTCCCTCATCACACACCCATCGTGTGTGAAGAACACCAGAAGCACACAACACATATAGGTATTTAAAATTTATTTTATCATGATGACAGAGGCACTGGTAGACTTCCAAACTGCTTTAACATTGTAAATATACCAGTAAAGCATTACCCAACTTATTACTGTCTCTGTCTCTGTCTCTGTATTGGGGGGGGGGGGGCGGGGTGAGTGAGCGGTTTTTTGTTTTAACTGTGGACTAACAAGGATTTGGGGGTATTTTTAAAAATGGATTTGGGATGCTGCTGCAGCAGGGGTAGTGTCCCCAGGTATCAATTGGCTGGGCCCCAGAAGCTCCTGAGAGTGAGTAGACCTGAGCTGCTTGCCAGGGCAGGTTTTGCATGGATGAGGCCAAGACAGGGCAGCTTTTTATCCTGCTGGGGACAGCACAGGTGCTGGCCCCAGGCTCTAGCTCACCCTGGCTGCAGATCCAGGAGGAACCAGGCAGGGTTATTTTGCCCCAAGTGGCACAATTTACTCCATAACAAAGTGCATGTCCGAGCATGTGAGCTGAGGCAAAAAGCCCTGGCTCATTTTTGCACCACTTCTATTTGAGCTGCTGCAAGCACACATGCTTGCATGTTTGGATGCGCCCTTTGAGACTAACTCCAAGATGCTATGCTGTTCTGCCATCTAATCTATCAGTTCTCATCATGAATGAGAACTTGGAGAGAGATTTCAGGAAAGCTAGTATCCTGTGCTCTGTTGGCAAGAAAAAAGAAAATTGACTGAATTTAAATTAAAGGTGGAATTCAAATTAAAATAAAAATGAAAAGTTGCTAACAACTCCAGGCATAAGAATGGATGAGGAATCAGTTCATCATGGAGCTAACAGCACTATTGGATCTAATGTCATGGCCAGTGGTTTAACTTCTAGTGTCCAGAAACTCACTTCATGTTGAAGAAAACTTTTAAATACAGCAAATAACCTTACCATCTCAATCTTAATTTTCACATGCCTTCTGCAAACCTTACTGAAATCTAGCGATAAAATTATTTGTGCTCAATGATTTGCTTCTATTTGATCCTGAAGTTAGAGTTACAGAACCAAACATATTATTGTAAGAGACTTTACCACCATTAAACTCAGTGGAATAAACCATAGTCTGCAAGTAGTGAATTTGGCTTGTAATGTTGACTTTTTGACCCTGGACCAGACAGTCCTAAACACATAGTTGTGACTTAAATGATTTAGATAATGAAATCTTTCTCCTTTCCTAGTTGGTTGTGACTTTATTTGTAATCAAGAACTCTATTCTGCATAACTCATGCCTTTTTTGCAAGAGAAAAGTAAGGCATTACAGTGGACTTGGGAAAGTTGATGCCTTATCCACATGGGAAAGTTGAAAAGACTAGCTACTGCAGATTAATGGCTTCTACCCCTCTTCCCCCACACTCTCCCCTCCCCTCCTTCTCCCCCAAGAAAAAGATAAATCATAAAAAGGTATTCTTATTCAAGAAGAATATTGAGTGCACAGGATCCTGCTGTGGAACAACTATTGCAAAACATCTTATTCTGCAATAGTTAATCCAGATGAATACCCTGTGCAGGCAAACCCTAACATGATTTAATTTTAGGGGTGAATTTAAGCATCGATTGTTTAAAATACCTTGTATTTGTTTATCTTAACATTGCATCTTGTAGCTCATATAAGGAGATCCTGTTTAACTTGGAGTCCAACTCAATCCCATATTTCATTCCATGAAAGACTTCAAAATGTATAAGCAGTATAACTCTGACATAAAAGCATTCAGTTTACCAAAACTCTCCAACTTTTTGCTACCTATGCCAGAAAAAGATCCAGTCTATTTACTTCGCCTTCTTTGGAAGATAAAAAGATCATCCTCTGATACATGATTTAAAAAGGAAAATCAATTCAGTATTTTTTAACTTCACAGGGACTCCATCTTTCCCGGAGATATTTCATCTCAATATGCAGTTCCAATATTCTTTCCATGAATTCTTAAGCAATGATAATGCTATTAGTAAAATCAAGTTATATGGTTGCAGCAACTGGGGACCTGCCTCAAAGTCTATTGCTGTTACCATAAAATGCAAAGATCTTATTTAAAGAAAAAAAAAAGATGTTGCATTTCATCTGACACACACCTGCCACAATTTACTCCTTGACACGGGGTGGCTTATCAAGCTGCCTGAAGGGCATGGTACATTCTGCTCTGTAACCAAATGCTTTGGCCTTGTTCCAATCTACCGTAAGTATGGAAGGCTGCTTCCGTTTTATTTTTTATCTACTCTCAAAAAGAACATAGCTGCCACTCCTGTTTGGTAGATTATTTATTATTCCGGCAAAACTATGCTAATAAAATACAGAAAAAGTTGAATGCAGCTTTGTTGTAGGCCGAAGAAGTATTAAAATGAAATAGAAGTCTCTCCTTTGGCACTCCTAGGCTGAGATTACATAGCATTCAGTGCTGCTAGAGAAAACAAATTACACAAATAAGCTTGTAGGACTTCCAATTCTTACCAAAAAAACAAACAAAAAAACAAACCTATTCTTAGAGTACTAGGAAAAGAGCATCGTTTGTGCACGTGTATATGTATGAAGTCAAGGGACAATTGAAAAACTCTCTGGATAAAATTACTGAAAGTTCCCTGCCTAAGGAAAATCCTCTGATTTTGTACCTACACAAAGCTTCTGGATTTCTCTTCCTTAATCATCATAGTGTTTTTGATTGGGATTATGCTTATTCATACACAACACACAATTTAAGTGCACAGCCTGAGGGCTAAAAAAAGACCATGCACTTATCACCACCATGCACTTATCCAAATTTAAGATAAATAATCAAAGGTGGTTAAGCACACAATATTGTTGTATTAGCTGTAGTATTAGCAGCCTAAAAACTGACTAGGTCCCTGCCTTTGTCAAGGCTGCTAATTGTCACTGTTGAGTTGTGGCTAGATCCCTTGAAGACAAGAGAAGCTGGCTATGAAATGGATTAACACCTTTCATTTTCCAGGCTTTTATTAACATCAGTTTGAAGCTGCTTCCCCTTTGCTGCTTCTGGGGTAGTGAATGGGTACGGTTAGTTACAAAGTGGGCAGTTACATTTACAGGGAGCATGCAGTTAACCAGAGTACATTTCAGTTATGGTGTGAACAATGAGGCCGAAAGGTGCTATGTGCTTGAGTATTTTATACATTTAACCTATATGCAGATAACTGGACTTTGTTAAAGAGTGAGCAATAGGCAACACTGTGGGACTGGCATAACCATATTTTCCACTTACTCCGCATGCATGTAAGTGGTATGCGCTCTACCTGCAAAATCAGCAGCCACATGTAGCACTAGAGGGCAGAACAGCTTGCTTCCCACCGTCTTACACCACTTCAGTCTCCTTTCCAGACCTGTGGAAATGCTGCCCTCATTCTAGGGTGCAGTCCAGCAATTTTGAGCCACATACGTTCAGTGTTTCCATGCTCCTTCCCCCTGACTAATTTGACTCCTGTTAGGAATAAAGTGGGGTTGGACTTGTACTGGGGCTTATTTTGAATACAAGCACAAATGAGCATTGTTCATGTTGCACTGAACTCTACCTTCACAGGGAAGCAAAAATAAAAGATGGGCAAAATTTGATCTTGCGCATGCATGTTAGCTGCTCCGGCTCTCAAATTGTTCTGTAATGTACCTTGTTATACAAATATCACATGTCCATGGAAATTAAGTGTTGGTTGAAATTAAACTTGAACGAAAACAAAAAAAAAAAGCATTCCAGCTCCGGAGGGTCCACAAGGATCAAGCAGAAGCTTGGACATAAGAATCCATTATTAAAACACACTTTTTAAATAATAGCTGAAAGAACACAGGTTGATCTAGTGTGTCTGTGTATATAAAAAAATAATTGTTGTTATAAAAATATATATACAAAATAATTGTTGTTTCCTTCATCTCCTTCTACACGAGCTCCTTCCTCCTCTCACCTGCCAGTTACAGTGTTGTTCCCTATGCCTGGCACTAGACTCTCTTGTTCAAAGTTGTTTTTGTTCTTTAAACAAGTCGCTGTCTCAGACATACTCATTCCCCTTGCTGCTCATTATGAACTGCTTCTCCTAAGCTCTTCCTCCCTTCTTGTCAACTTGCGAGCTATCATAATGCATATTTTTTTTCCTGTAGAATAAGACATGCTTTCACATTTGTTTGCTTGCCCTCCATTCCTCATTTTCCCTGTAACTGTTTCTTCGCTTATCTCAATGAACTATTTGATTGACTACTATTACAAGGTTTTTAGAGTGGGGAGCATGTCTTCTTTTAGAATTTCTGTACAGCAGCAGGCATTCATTGTATTGAAGAACATTACTATTGAAGGATCTCAAATAGCTGCCTTTAATAGTAAGTGAATTATTTACAAACCATTTACATTTATATTCTGCGGGAAGAGAAAAAGCACCAGAGCGCTGACAGAAGTGACATTTGTCGCACAGTCAGGCCCTTGAAAGCATTCTACAGCTGTGCCCTAACAAAAGTGCATGATTGCAGAGCATTTGGAAAGTATGCGATCGTGCAACAAATTAACCCTCATTACATTTGGGTTCAGATGAAGGCATTCGAAAGCGGCACCTTCATTAACTGCTTTCTGTCCCTATACATGATGGGGGAGGGGGCTGGTGCAGCCCAGGCCTGCCCCCAGTGCTGTCTGCAGGAAGGGATGGGAGAGAAGAGAAGGGAAAGGAGCTGCGGGCTGTGCAAACCCAGAGTGGGGAGCTGCACGTCTGTCAGCGCCCCCAGAGTCACTTTTCAAGTATAGAAAGGATCTTTATTAAAGCACTGCTTTCAGATATTACTTCAACAAACGATCACTTTATTATTAAACAAATATTTTTCCATCTCCAAGAGCAGCTAAAGAGACAGCAGTGCCATCCTTTCTGAAAGGATGTATTGTCGGTGCTACTATCATCCCAAAAATGACAGACGCTAAAAAAATACAAAGTAAGTTTCATTTTGCTCTTCAGTGGACTCGTCTTCACATGAAATTAATTTGATGCAATAACTTGACCTAGGGCGAAAAAATATCCAGGACATCTACTGGCTGGGAAGTGACCCTCTCAGCAGCACAGAAGCAGAAAGGGATCTTGGAGTCATAGTGGACGCCAAGACGAGCGTGTCGTTAATGTGACAAAATCATCAGCAAAGCTAACCGCACTTTATTATGCATCAGCAGATGCATGACAAATAGATCCAAGGAGGTGATACTTTCCCTCTATGATTGGTCAGACCCCAGTTGGAGAACTGCGTCCAGTTTTGGGTGCCATACTTCAAAAAGGATGTTGATAGACTCGAGAGGGTCCAGAGGAGGGCCACTCGTATGGCTGAGGGCTTACAGGACAAGCCTTATGAGGAGAGACTGAGGGACCTGGACTTCTTCAGCCTCCAGAAGAGAAGGCTGAGAGGTGATCTTGTGGCCACCTACAAATTCATTAGGAGAATGCAGCACGGGATCAGAGATGCTGTGTTCATCAGGGCGCCTCTTGGGGTAAAAAGGAACAATGGACGCAAACCAACAGAGAGCAGATTTAGGCTAGACATCAGGAAAAACTTCTTCACGGTAAGGGCGGCCAAAATTTGGAATGGGCTTCCAAGTGGGGTGGTGCTCTCTCCTACCTTGGGGGTCTTTCAGAGAAGGCTGGACAGGCATCTAGCTGGGGTCATCTGACCCCGGCACTCTTTCCTGCCTAGGCAGGGGGTCGGACTGGATGATCTGTTGAGGTCCCTTCTGACCCGAGCATCTATGAATCTATAAATTTTGGTACGTATTGCACTGGAATTCATTGCTCCTGGGTGCCACACTCCATGTGTGCCATTGAGCTGGGTCAGAGCAGCCCCGGCTTGCAGAGGCCCAAGGGGTCAGCCCGCCAGCCGAAGGCTGCTCCAACCTGGTTCAATGCGCTGCAGAGGGACTGGCTGGGGCACGGGGGTGCTCCAGTGTGGGGCTAGCTGGCAGGCAGCCCCCCACACCGAAGCACCCTCGTGCTCCCA
The DNA here is from genome assembly GCA_030014935.1 of Caiman crocodilus. NCBI lineage: Eukaryota > Metazoa > Chordata > Crocodylia > Alligatoridae > Caiman > Caiman crocodilus. The sequence goes on along the minus strand of JAGPOW010003395.1, from coordinate 40,274,948 downwards.
GCCAGCCAGGTCAGCATCTACATGTTTTGCAGAGGTATTATTTATTTTACCACAGGATAGTACTTGTATCTGGCAATACTACCCTTCAGTGGAGTAAATGAGTTTTCTTGGGCCTAATAGTGTCACATGCGTAGATGCCGATATTTTACTGCAAAGCTAATTAGTCAGCTCCACAGTAAACATCTGATGTAGGTGTGCCCAGTGTAATATAAGGAGCAAATGCTCCTATTTGCAAAACATTTCATCATCATCCGCAACAAGCCCTCACGTTAAACTGACCTCACAGGAAACAGAACATCCTGCTCCATTTGGAATTTATAGCCAACATAATTTGTTGGTTAGTCAGCATGGTAACAAAGAATAAAAACGAGAAGGTTAAGCTGTCTGTGTAATAATCTGGGTGAAATGGGTGAAAATCATGTGGTGAAGATCACATGGGGAAGATGGCTGAGCACTCCTAATCTTTCCCATGTGAGCATTTTTTTCCCGTTGGTTCCACGTGAATGCTTCACTAGCCAACAATGACACCTGAAGTTCAGTATTTGGCGGTATATGTACAGAGCATTTAAAGCTCATAAAGCCAACACTCCCTATAACCACTAAGTTTGTTTGCAGCTATAGTCAGAGAAGCCTGAGTGCTGAAAAAAGTCTATATGAAAACAAAATTTGAATGTTTCTCATCATGATCACAAAACATCCATATTGACTATAGGCAGAAATCACAGCAGGGGGTCACTGGGGGAAAAAGTAAGGTAGCTGAGTCTTCCAGCAACAGCTACAGAAAGAGAGGCATATACAGATACATACACATACATACATACATGATTTATTCATTGCAAATAATTCATTCAATGTTGTAACAGGGAACCCATGCCCTGTAACTGGGAAGTGGCATGGCCCTTTAAGAGCAGGGTTTTTGTAGCACAGGCACAGGCAACCAGCAGAGCAGAGGTTTTGGAAGAGCCCTGTGGTCAAGTTAGCTGTCAGGGGATTCACACGATCTGAAAGGGGCAAGGATTTATAGAATCATAGAAAATTAGGGTAAGAAGGGACCTTAGGAGGTCATCTAGTCCAACCACCTCCTCAAGCAGGACCAGCCCCAACTAGATCATCCCAGCCAAGGCTTTGTCTAGCTGGGTTTGGAAAAGCCTCGAGGCTGCAGCTTCTACCACCTCTCTGGGTAACCTGTTCCAGTGTTTTACTACGTTCCTAGAGAGAAGATATTTTGTAATATCCAACTTAAACTTTCCTTACCGCAACTTGAACTGTTGTTCCTTGGTTTGTCTCTTGCCACCGCTGAGCACAGTCCAGCTCCATCCTCTCTGGAAGACCCCTTCAGGGAGTTGAAGCTGCTATTTAGTCCCCTCTCAGTCTCCTCTTCTCTACTAAATAAGACCAGTTCCCTCAGTCCTTCCTCATGAGTCATGTCCCCTTGTCACCCTCTGTTGGACTCTCTCCAATTTGTCCACATCCTTTTTGTAGTGAGGGGTCCAAAACTGAACACAGTACTGCAGATGTGGCCTCACCAGTGCAGAATAGAGGGGAAGAATCACTTCTCTGGACCTACTGGCAACACCTCTGCAGCCCAGTATGCCATTAGCCTTCTTGACAACTGGGGCACGCTACACGTGAAAAAATCCTCTTCCAGACTCCCACTTTGTTTGTTCGCTTGTTTTTATTTCCCCTTTTCTTTGCCGTGGTCTCCTAACCTGTCTGTCAAACTGGTTGTTCTGGGTTATGACATACCTGACTTGGATCAGGTAAGATGGTGTAGACGGGGGCTGTATGAAGCTTTGGTCACTGATTCAATTTGGCAGAGATTCCTCCTGATTCAGTAGTCGACTCTCCGAATCCGAATTGAATCAGGAGACCCTTTAATCTCTCCAAATTGAATTGGAACCCTCCAAATTGATTCACAGAGATTTGGAGAGTCGATGATTCGGACATAGACACAGCTTTAAATGTTTTTTTCTACATACCTCAAGGTACCAGGTGGCTCATGAACACTGAGATGCTGGGGTGGGGATGGAGCATCCCATGGGAGCACAGGGGGATCCCCAGCATGTTTGGCTGAAGACCCCGAAGTGGACCAGAAGCACTCAGTGACTGGTACCTCCTAGGTCTGGTAGGGCACCCAGGGTTCGATTGCTGAGCTGGGAGGGGGCAAGGGGCAGGGGGTCCCCCGCGCACTCAGCAGCAGACCTGGAAGTGGACCAGAAGTACGGTGGGATGCTCCATCCACCCCAGCATCATAGAAAAAACATTTAAAGCTGTGTCTATGGCCTAATCGCTGATTCTCTGAATCAGCATTCGGATTTGGCCAAATCGAATTGGTACAGTGATCTGAACCAACGAACTGAATCACTGCTCCCGATTTGGGCTGGATCCGAGTCGAGTATAGCCCATTTTGCACATCCCTAGTGTAGACCTAGCCTCTATTGTTTTGAGGTGTGACCTTATGACATGGGGGCAGGGGTCTGAATCCAGGTCACGGTGTGTGATGCTTTTCAAATTGGTTGGTCAGCATCAAACAACACATGCCCCTGATTGGGTCTAGAAGGTGAGGTCAGGAGGGCTAATTAAGAGAGAGGCTCTCCAGGAAGAGGGGGAGACATGCTGGGCCATTGACACAGCAACTTGAACCTCTACAACTCTCTCTCTCTTCCGGGATGCTGAAACTTAACTAGAGCGGCAGCTTACAGTAATTTAGAATTGTATTAAATGGCCATCAGGGCAGTTCTGTTTGCTCAGGGTTATTCTTTCGATATTTCAATCACTTCTACCCCTCCCCAAGCCTACCCTCTCTACCTAATAAAGCTATCCACTATAGCAAGCTTTCTGGTACATGCTTGAGAGGGACCGGGCATGCCTTTATGCTCCCTTTGCTCAGCTGACTAAGGGAGGCTACCTTCTGTTCTTCAGGTTAAAGGAAGCACCCCAAGATTTCACAGTGGGTCAAGCACCATCAAGATCTACAAGGCCTGTTTACCCCAGGGAGCACAGGTCCTGAACAAAGACCAGACCCCAGGTGGTGGCAGCAGTTACCTCAGGCTTGCAGGTGTAACAAGAGCTTGAGGTGAGGCTGGTCTGTAGATCCCTGGAACCTCTTTTTTCCCTTTCTTAGGTATGGGCACTACGTTTGCCCTTTAGGAGTACATAAGCCAGAGCCAGAGCAGGAAGTTAGACTTGCGAAACACTGGAGGGAGGAGGTCTTGCTATGAGATTGCTGCAAATTGAGGACTGCCTGATAGGCAGCTTTGGGAATGCAATCTGAGGGATCTGGTTTGGAGCTTGGAAGACGTGTGAGAGGCAGCTGGTGGGCTGCCAGAAAGCTTAAATTTGTGTTTAGGTTTTAGTGGCTGGTTGGGGTGGGACTAGGAAGGGGGGGCTTGGAGGCCTCATTAATGTCTATCTGGCACATGACTGCTTTGAGCCCTGCAGGGGGTCAGGTTTAAGGGCACAGACAGCAGCCAGGGGAGTCCAGAGCCTGGGAAGGGGCAAAGATCGTGCAGAGAGGGGCAGAGTTTTAGGGTTAAAGGGTCTGGAGCCTGAGAAGGGCAGAGGTCAAGCCCCCAGAGGGCAGGGTAAGTGCTTGAGCAGTGGGCTTAGCTCAGAGAGCAGGTAGAGCAGAATGGTGGAAGCTGGGAAAGCTGAAGCCCCAACAAGGGAGTAAAAGCCTAAGATGGTTTGGTGGCTTTAGGGAAAAAGTGTCCTCCCTGAGTGGTACGTAACATCTGAGGCATGTGTGTGACTATGGGGGTGACTGGAGGTTAGGACTTAAACCCTTAAGGTAAGCAAGGTCAGGAGAGTCCATCACTTTAGGCCTGTCAGTCTCTGAGGGCAGCCCCCCTTTCTATCAGTTTGCATCGAGACATGGCAGGTAAGAAAACAAAGTGAGATCTTGCGAGACAGGCGAGGAAGAGAGCCTGGCAGGCACGAAGCAGCCTGTACCTCGGGGAGGCGTGGGGGGTGGTATGGGGTGGGGGCATCAGAAAGGTCCTCAGCTTCCTAAACTGCTAGAAACATATTTAGCTCCTTTCCCCCCCTTTCTGCTCATGAAAACCCAAGGGACAGACACATTTGTCTGTTTTTGAATGAGAATTGTTTGCTGTCCAGCTGGATACAGATTATCCAGAACATAGTCTCTTTTGTGATTTATTTCTTATTCATGTTTGAAAACTGGTTGCCTAACTCACCTAATACTACTTATCCTCCCTGGGGCAAATGACACAAACCTTATTTAAAAGGAGGGAGGAAATCAAAAGAAGTTTTGGGTTGCCTGGACAAATAAGTCCTGCCTGACTTTCTGCAAACATACACCCATGTTTATTCATTTTGGCGTTTAGGTAAGATTTTCTTGAAGAAAGAACATACTTCCCTGTAGACATTTGATGAAAGCAAATTAAAAGTCTTGTTGTCAAGGACAAAGCAAATCCAGGCCTTTTAATTTAAACAAATTTGGGATCCAGTGCTATCTTCCACCCTCCTTCATGCTTGGCCTCCTCAAACCCATCCCATCAATATTAACTATTGAATTCCCAATCAAGAATGCCACCTCAGATCTTGCTGGGGGGTTTTTCTGAGGTTAATAATGTTTTCACTTATCTTGATCCTAGAAACAGGAACTTGTCACAAATGCAACCCAGATCTGAAAGGCTGAGGGCACCGTGCTACAAGGGTCACAAGCTAGGAGTCCAAAGACAAGGGCTGATGGAGGGTGGAGGCTGGGAAAATGTTCAGGCAGGAACAAGGCAGAGAAAAAAGGGAGAGGAGAAGCATGCAACAGACCAGGAATAGGGAGCACTGGAGTGAGAGGAACCTGTCTTGATGCAAGCCCACAGAATTACCGTAAGTCCGAACATTTACCCATTCAATTTTTTTTTAACCCAGGGAATGTTCAAGTGCTTCAGTTGTCTTCTGGACTAGACCCGCGGTTCTATGCATTCAAGAAATTCGCTTCCTAAATCAGCTTGTGCTACAGAAACAAACACGGCACAAGAGCGCTCAGATTTACACATGGGAATACAGATTTGAGCGGTCATTCTCAGCTGGGAGCAGTATACTCCTTAGAAGGGTGCTGTAGTGCCTCAGCCCTGTGAAAAGAAGCAAGTGCTGTCTTTTGCACATGTTGGGCAGCTTGTGGCAGCAGCACTCTCCATGGCCCCTTCCACCAGCTCCAGCAGCATGAGAAGAGAAGCTGAGTTGAAAAGCACAGCCTTGCCCCACAGCAGCATCTATGAAAGTTGCCCCTGTGCTCAGCTGGGCAGAGCAGCTGTGGGCCTGTTTCCCTGTTCCTCCCATACTTTCGGAGCTGATGGGAAGGGCCACCAGGAATGGTGGCTCCAGATGGTGGCATTCAAGTCCCTGGCAGAACTTGAGACAAGGGTAGGGACGGGGACAGATTGGAGCATGGCAGTGTTCTACATACACTGGTTTCACCTGGTACCAGCCTCTACACCAATGGCCACTATCACCCCCTTTTCCATCCTGCAAGAATAGCTGCCTCTTCTAGGAGTCTAATGAGCCACCCTCACACTCCCCAGTCTGCTCTGCTGAGCAGTACTCTGCTCAGGGTACTCACAGTACCCTGTGAGATACTTTTGGAGAGCTGCAGTGTGCAAGGAGATAAGCAATGTAAGAAATTAACTAGTCTTTAAATGGGATGCCACTAAATTCCAAAAAGTGACACTGGGATGCCTCAAGTCTAAAAAGCCTGGGATCCAGTGGACTAGAGAAAATGTAGTGCACCATACCGTTTGTCCACGAGAGTGAATGTATCTGTGTTTTCCAGCTTCTAGTCGGTACTTGTGCTTTATTATATTCATTTTTATTGGTAGGCATCTATCTTAATTCTTTTTTTTTTTGCAATAAGTGAATTTGGGGCACTGCACAGATCCCAAATCCTATTTACAAAATACATAATAAATTGCAAAGAGACTTTTTATAATGTGTATTATTAAGCATTTGCTCTGATGTACAGGGCTTTCATTACTGAAGGACAGATTCCTAGCTTCACAGAGACATTATGCTTCAGTTGCACTTCACATTATACTGCATCAGTGTATTCAATTGTTTGTCATCTTTCCTCTTTGTATAATATTCATATTTTCCAATCTTTGCTTTTCCTGCATTCATTAAAATATAAAGATAATTTTTACCATACCCTAAAGGTAAAAAAGTACACTGTCAAGTTTGTTAGACAAAAGCTACAATATTCATGTGACAGTTTAAGATATGCGCGTGTGTATATATGTAAGTATGTATGTATGTATGCTCTCACATTTATATTCTATACATATTTTAAGAAAACCTGTTAGTAGTGTAATAGTCTGATAATCTATAAAAGGCTTTAGTGTCTCTCAATAAGCCATTTTACAGCTACTTTCCGGCAAGAATTCCACTTCAATATTTAACTTCTTTTGCCTTATTTTTTTCTCTTTGTGAAACTGATATTACAATATTTCCCTCCTTCACTGGCATGTTTGTGAGGGTTAATGAAGTATGTGCAAGACACGTTCTCATTTGGAAGAGGCTACCAAAACGCAAAATGCTATTTACAAGTAAAAGGCCAAAGGAAAAGGCATGCATTAAACAAAAGCTAATGTTTTAAAAAATATATTAAATCATGGAACTAAGTGGAAAACTTCTGCTCTAACTAGGATGAGAACACAGATAACAATTAAACCATTCCAAAATGTCATTGATTGGGAACTGGTTTACAATTGTGTGTGAAGTGCTGTGGCTCCAGCACCCGAGGTGGGAGTGAACACGCAACCCATCATGCCTCGCTGCGGGTAAGTTCAGTGGAGCGCTTACACCCATGCTTTGGAAGGGGCGAGTGGCCTGTAGCTAGGAGCATTTTCACTTTTCTGTTTTCTATTCTCTCCTAAACATGCATTCAATAAACTTCAGTAGCCTGAGTTGACCAAAGTCTTCAGTGTGCTTGCCTGATTTTTGGTGAGGAAGAGGGAAGTATTTGGACTTAATGCTTTTTGCTTTTCAGAGGCTGGGGAGGCATGATGAGCTGCTGCAGTCAAGTAGGGAGTGAAGACACAGCTGGTTATCAGAAAGATAGCTTTTACTGAACAAACAGTTCAAGGGAGCTCATTGATAAAAAGTGCCAACTAAAAGGAAAAAAAGGAGGCAGTATAGTTTTGGCTATATATTAGAGCATCCAGTTGGGGAAGGAGCACTGCAATTTGGGATGCCTGGTGGACCAACCAGACTAATGTCACAGGAAGTTTCAAGTCCACACATAACATTGAACCATTTAACAGTGAACTGGTTCAAAACAGTACTTGATTTTTCCAGCTACCATTTTGAAAGATTCTAGGCAGCTTTAAACCAGTTTAATAGGTGTGTATGCTGTCTGCTCCAGGTTTAATCCTCATTTAAATTGCATTTAAGTGTTGTGTGTGAAATATTGAAGTCAACTGAACTGAGGAACTCAGGGACATGAATACAGACAGTCCTTGGACTTACAATACGATTGGCTTCTGAAAACCACTCCCGAAGTCAAAATGTTGAAACTCAGAACCGAATTTCCCATAGGAAACAAAGTTATAAATGGGGGATTGGTTACTAAACCAAGGCCCTATACCCTATTTTTACCAAAAATAACCCAGAATTTTGTACTCAATCAATTCTAGATAAGTAATATCTAGACAGCGACAGCGACAGTGACAGCGACCATCGCCTGATTGAATTTGCTGTCCGGCGCAGTGTAGCCAGGGCCCACACTAGGACTAGGGTCCCAGACTTCAAAAGAGCCAATTTCAGGGAGCTCAGGAGGCTAGTCGACGAGGCGCTGAGGGACTGCAGGGTTGAGGACATGGGCGTCCTTAAGGAGATGATCCTCCGTGCCCAAGGGGCGACCGTTCCTACCCAATACAAGAGGGGCAAAGGTGCCCGGAAGCCTCCGTGGCTCAAGGAAGGCCAAGGTGGGAGTGGAGCTTCGCCTGGCGACTAAGATCAAGGACAACAGGAAGTCCTTTTTCAAGTATGTGGGGAGCAAGAAGAGAGCCCTG
>JAGPOW010003395.1:40215013-40263232 GCA_030014935.1 Caiman crocodilus | reverse complement strand
CTCAGCAATCACCCCTGCCAGCTCCCTCAACACCCTTGGGTGCAGGTCATCCGGGCCCGCTGACTTAAAGACATCCAGCCCTTCCAGAAGCCCTTCCACTAGGTCAGCCCTCACCCTCGGTCTAGCAGTGATTCCCGAGGGGGAATACAGGCTTCCAGCGGGAGGGAAGTCCCGGTCCCCCCTCAGGAAGACCGAGGCAAAGAACCCACCGAAGATCTCTGCCTTCCCATCGGCTGTGAGCACCAGGTTGCCCGACAAGTCCCTCAGGGGCCCAACATTGCCCGGGGCTCTCTTTTTGCTACCCACATACTTGAAAAAGGACTTCCTGTTGTCCTTGATCCTAGTCTCCAGGCGGAGCTCTGTCAACTGTTGAATACATTTTTTAAAGTATAGTCATTGCCAGCAAATGCAACGCAATAGGATAAAACACAGATTCACAATATGCTCCCATGGTCCCTTGATATGATATGGATGGATGGAGGGCTGCATGGTAGAATGGCGAGAAGGGGGGACGCAGACAGCCAGACAGCCAGCCTGGTTACTGGCACTTCCTAGTTACTGATGACCGCACAACTTTTATGGAATCATGGCATTCCTGGAAAGTTGCAAGGTGGACTGTTACCAGATGGAGGGAGGTCAAATGCTTGGTCAGTGCTAGTGTGCAGCGAACATTTTCTTGCAAGGGAGGGAGGGAGGGAAGAGCTCCCAGGTAGGTGGGTGGATGGGTGGGTGGAGGAAAGAAATGGAGGGAGGCATCCTGCACCCCCTTCCTGGTTACTGAACATGCCCCAGCAGGAAAATGAGTGGGTCAAGGGGGGGCCCCAAGCATGGTCCCAAAAGGGCCCCCTCAGGTGGGGGCTCCCAGGCACAGTCCTCTAGGGCCCCCTCAGGTGGAGATTAATGGCCTGACTCAGCTGGCAGAAGTTTTGAGTAGCCTACTACATTACTAGGAGAGAAGTACGCAAAATACTTTTTGTTTGCAGGCTTGATTACGTCAGAGCGCCAGTGACTGCTAAGCTCAGCATGAAAGGATGTGCAAAAACCCCAATCCCCCGGGGTGCCAGGGTGAAGCGTTGAAAAAGCAGCTATGTCAAGGTCCGGGCCACACAACACCCTACAGTCTCCCCACCTGATGCAGACAGATGAGAAGCTGCTGCTGACGGAGAGGGACAAAATGGAAAATGGAGGGGCAATGATGGAGAATAATGCAGTGAAGAGTCCTCCGACATGGAGGATATGGAGGACATGGGTGAACAGAAGGAGGTGGAAGTACTGCTTCTGCAAATGCAGTTTGCCTGGGGGTTACTGCTGGAATGCTTGAGAAGGATAGAAACTGTGCTACAATGTTCAGTGGCAAGTTGTGTTCCTGGCTTAACAGCATTAATGATAAGAAGAAGAAGATACAGGTCCCCAGAGGACTTGGAAAACACAGAGGAAAGTGAAGAAGTGGAATTTGACTAGGGTCTGTGGAGAAACGTAAGGAGGACCTTCTGGTCACAGTGTGGGCACACGAGAGCAGCTCGGACTGGTGGGAGCGAATCATGCTGATGATTTAGAACAACCAGCAATGGCTGGAGGTATTTCAAATGAAAAAGGAGATGTTCTCTCATCTTGTCTTCATGCTGGGGCCCCACATCATGAGGCAGGACACTAACATGCGTCAGGCCATCCCACCAGACAAGAGGGTTGCAATGGCCATCATGAAACCGGGCAGCCCATCCAGCCTCTGCTACATTGCGAACCAGTTCAGCGTGGCTGCCTGCATGGCTGGGCTGACAACTCATGAGGTGTGCCAGCTGCTGAAGAAGATCGCTGCAAACAAAGCTATCCACCTGGCAAATCCACAGCAAGCCAGAGATGGCTTTAATGAGAAGGGGTTCCCGAACTGCATGGGGGCTTTAAACAGCACTCACATCCCAGTGCTGTGCCCTGCAGGGAGTGGGCACACAAACAGGAAAGTATATGTCTCCGTGATCCTGCAAGCCATGGTGGACCACCAGGGCTGGTTCATGAACATTTATACCGGGTGGACCAGCAGTGCACATGGTGTGTACATGTTCCGAAATTCCCCTCTGCCTGGCTTCGTGGAGAAAGGACACTATGCACCCAGTGTGGAGGAGACAGTAACCATTCCCCTGGTTATATAAGCGGACACTGCCTATTTACACTTTAAATCTGTGTCAGTGTCCAGGGGCATGCAGTGTTGCAGAAGGGGGGTGGAAGGTAGTATGGTCAGAGAAAGGGGGAGGAAATAGACTGGGCTAGGGGTTTGCTGTTTGCAGATCATGAGTGGTTTGGGGGAGAGGGACATTATGCACCTTCACCCACATCTGAATGAGCCCCTGCCCCAATGTGGGTGAGAAGGATAACTATATTATAGCTCTTAGGGGGCTAGGCGTGTGGGCAACTAAGCCAAACAGCAACCCACATTTTCAAAACCATTCCAAAAACATTTATAAAACAATTCACGACACGTCTCCAGTAGCCATAGATGGCACTACACAAACAGATTGGTGGTGTACCTGAGCAGGGAACGGGAGGTTTCCAATGGAAGCCCCCACTGGAAATTGCATGAAGATTGGGAATGATGAGAAATGTAGTAAAAAAAAAAGCCAGTAAAGCTCACCACCAACAACATCAACAGCAATTGCCAATCAGCTGGGTGGTAACAAACATCCACCCACCCATCTGCTACTCTAAACCCTGAATATTTTATGATATCATAGCAGTTATCATAACAGCTATAGTAAATGAAAGAAGAACATATATTTGTAACATGGTGGGATGGAAAGGGAAAGGAACGGGCGGGGAGGGTTCAAGTGGCTTGCCTTTGGGATTGGGATGGGGTTTTGGGGATCGTGTACTGATGGAGAGAGATCAGACTGACTGAACATAGGCGGGTGCAAGTGACAAGGATTTCAGGGTGACCATGACCGTGCCCAGGGGAGACTTAATGAGAGTCAGGACTGCCCAGTGAGAATCTGAGGGTGGGGACTGGTGGTGTACATGCACCTCCGGCTGTAATACATTAGGAAAGACATTCTAGGGGGTAAATTGGTATTTGACTTCCCTACTGAAATGACACATGAGGCTTAACTCGCTCGAAAGCACCGTTCGTGCAAACACAAATGCCTTGTTGTGCAAACAAAAATGCACCACACTAAAAAAAAAAAAAAAAGCCATGTTAAAATTTTCTGGCTCTCTAATTAGCACCCGTGTCATCTACACACACCCTACATAGCCATTAAGGATAGTCTAAATACGGCCCAAAGACTTTATGAATGCTTGGCCTCAGCTCTCAGTTAAGAGCACGGTTTTGGGGAGGGAAAGGCAGGGCAGTCAGCAATAATGGAAGTCTGGAAATGAGAGGTGTAAAGAGTTCAGATTTCGGGGACCTGGCAGTTTGCATCCCAGAATTCTGAATGAACTGGCTCATGAAAATGCAGGTCTGGTAGCAAATATGTTCAATAAATTAATTAAGTCAGGGATGGTATTGTAATTGGGTCCCTACCCCATTATTGGAAGCAAGATGGAGTCAGGGAGAAGCTGGCTGTTTCCAGCCCCTGGAGGAACTGAGAGAAGCAGTGGGTCTTTTAATAATGGTTGCCTGCCCCAGGGTGGCCAGCACAGTAGAACCATGCGATCAATAGGCCTAGGGAAGAAGTAGTGGGCCAGGTAACCCAGAGAGGGACAAAAGCCCAGGGACTGAGGCAAAGAGGCAGTCTAGCCCTGCATGCCACAGAGAGCAGAGCTCTGGGCAGGGGCTGGACTGACCAAGGAGAAAGGACTCCAGGCTGCCAGAGAGCATGAATGCAACCCATGCACCACCATTTGGGGCCTGTGTTGTAGCATCATCACAGAGTGGTTGTGGCAGCAAAGACTGTGCTGCCAGCTCGGGGGAGAGAATAAGCAGAAACCCCAAGGAAAATAATTAGTGCTGGGGCAGGTGCCCCAGGCACGAGTACTCGCCAGAAAACCCAATGGACATCAGAGAACTGGGCATGCAGAAGATGAAACGCCCTGATCTATTAGTTCCTGCCGGTTCCAGTTGGCCGGGCATGGGACAGGGAACACTCAAAAGGCACTCCCCGAAGCAACTGGAAGAGAGGGAAGAAGCAAGTGAGAGAAAGTGAAAGTGAGTGACGAGGAGACAGACACGGACCCACAAGAAAAACCTTTAAACTGAAGAAGAGTGTGTAACAACACCCCAAGAGAAGTAAAGGGATGAGGGCACAATGCTCTCCCCCTTTGAGACTCGGAGTCTTCGAGTCCTTTGAGACTTACCCAAGGAAAAGAAGCTGAGAGAGATAACTAAAGGGATCCAGAAACCAGATGTTCATCCCAACACTGAGCCTGCAATCCGAAGAAGACATCAAACTGTGAGTGAGGGCACTGCTGGTAAGAGCACTTGTGAAAACAGGCGCTCCGAATCCTGCAACCCTCTGGGAAATATATTTATGCTAAGCCAGCCAGATTCAGCTTATTGGGCAAATTAAAATAGGGTCAAAGCTGTGTAGAAAAATCAGGAAAAATTCTAGCTGGAGGAAAAGATAATAGTAGGATTACAACCTTTCCCCCCCTTCCTTTTTTTTATTACACCAAGTCATGGCAAGTGAGATCAGGCAGATAAGCTAGTAAAAAGGAACCTATAACAAACATCTGCTGTAAATCTTAGAGATGCACAAGCTCCTGGGAGCCCAAACCCCACGTCACATGAGGAGAGAGCCCCTTAGGATTGAGATGCCTCCCACAGTGGTGTTGACCCAAGGTTGGAGAACCTTTGGTTTAAGAGCAGATGCTCGTATTTTGTCGTTTGCATTTTAAAGACCAGAGGATCAGATTGTGGCTGTAAGAGTAGAGTAGGCCACTGAACAGGGTGCCAAGGGCACAGTCCTGGATTCTTTGAAGCAGGGGGAATGCTGCTGTTGGTAGAAGGACTCTGGTGTCAGACAGCAAAGACTAGGGGTGCAAGTCTGCAGGGGGTAAGACAGGAGGCTGAGGGTCTCAGAGCCCACAGAGGGCATGGCTGGAGGTGGGGCCTGAGAGCTGAGGGTCCTGGTACAGTGATCCTCAGCAAACAGAGGACCTGGTTTGACTAAAGTGGGCAAAGGCCAGGAGGCTTCAGCCTGGACAAGGGCATAAGGCCCAAAGCAACCTCCCCCCACACCTCCATCTTCTGCTCTAGGGGCAGCCTCCCTGTCTAATCATAACATAAAGGCGTGGCAGGAAAGACAACAGTGTGGGACCCTGAGAGGCCAGAGAGAATGAGTAAGGCAGGACTCAGGTGACTTAACTACCCCAGCACTGGACCCACTACAGGTACCATAGGGGCAAAGAACTACAAGTATAGTATTTGCATTTATCAGGGAAAAAGTTTAGTCGGGCAACTACAAACCATTAATCTGGCCTCAATAGTTTTCCAGGCTTTGGAACAATTTTTGAGGCAAATAATAATTAATTACTTGAAAGTGAATGGAAAATGGCATAAAATGCAAAATGTGTTTCTGAAAAGCAGATCATACTAGGCTAACTGATATCTTTCTTTGATAAGATTAATAGATAATTCAGACAGAGGAAATGTGTTGGATCTTATCCATCTGGACTTTAGCAATGCATTTGATATGGTGTCACATGGAAAATTATTTAAACTAAAAGAGATGGGGATTAGAACAGGAATTGACTAAGGAGTAAATGCAATGATTAGTACTGAAATAGGGAGTATTGGACTGGAGAGAGGAAACTAGCTGAGTTCTTCAAGAATTTGTCTTGGGGCCAGTCTTATTAAATAATTTCATTAATGGCCTTTGTGCAAGAAATAAGATTGTGTAAATGAAATCTGCTGATGGGACCCAGCTTAGAGACATTGCCAATACAATAGCAGATTGGGACATTATTGGAAGAGCTAGATAACCTTGAGGACAAGAGTAATTGAAGTATAATGAAATTCAATAGCACAATATGCATGGTCATGCATACTAGGGACCAATATCAGGAATTTCTGCTATGAGCTGGGAGCTTACCACTCAGAAATAACTGAGGAGAAGGACCTGGGTATAATAGTTGGTGACCTTTAGCTATGACTCTGAACCCAAGTGAGGCAGCAGTGGAAAAAGCAAACATGGCCTTAGAAAAATCAGGAGACAGATTTCCAGTAGGAAAGTAATCATGCCATTGTAGGAGACTCCGATGAGACCTTTTCTGAAACAGCGTGTCCAATTCCAGTCACCTATGTTCAAGAACTATGAATTCAGACTGGACCAGGTACAGAGGAGGCTGCAAGGAGGATGAAGGAACAGAGAACTGTTGGGTAGTCATTGGCTCTGGGCATGTGCCCTTATGTCCGGGTGACGTTCACCGGTCTTCTCCAGGGGTACCGCAACCCTCGGTTAGTCTGGGTGGGGGGCTCTTACTCTCCCTCGCCTTCTTCCTGCCTGCCATGACTTTGATGGGTTCCTTTTAGTTGCTAACAAAAGGGAGGGGTGGGGACTATCCCACCTCCACCTTGACTGACAGCTGGTTCGTACCCCGAGCGCCGTGTCAACGAAATCAATGGAGGGAATGACACAAGGACCACTCGGAAAGGTTTTTTCTTTTTCCCCTTTTTTCTTTATTATAGGGCACATTGAATTTTCTCTCTGGGGCTGAGTCCTGGGACGACCCCTTGACTCTGCTTGTCACCTTGCCGGCATTGACTCTCCTCCTCTGCCAGCAAATGGAAAGTCCCTTTTTTTTCTTTGCTAATTGCAGCTATGCCCAGCTTAATTGACAGCCTGCAGCAGTTAATAAGTCAATGCAAACAAATGAAAACAAGAAGGTACAGTGCGGAGACCTTCGGCTTCTTCCCTCTCTCCCCCCCAGCGGGTTTCAGCTTCCTCCCCCCGCCCCAATTCCTGACTTGTGATGCCTCCTGCGAACAGGGTTTTCCTTTCCAGCTTTGCTCTCCCACTCTCTTTTTTTCCTTTATCATGGCTGTGCCTGGCTTAATTGGCGGCCCATGGTGGGTAATCAGCACCTCCAAAGAAAAACCAACGGCTAAGTGGCGAGAGGCATCCACCTCTTTTCCCCACTATTTTTTCTCACTTTTTCTTTTTCCTGCTCTTCTCCTTGCTTTCTTCTTTCTCCCTCTTAGTGCAGGCTCCTCTGAGCCTCCAAGCTAAACTCCACAATAGCAGTCTTCAGGAACATGGAAAACTAGAATGTGAAATGAGAAGAGGCGCAGGGACAGGGCCACGGAGCCCAACATATTTATGAATCCACTGGCCACAGCCCCATTATATAATGTGAGTTGCATCTGTATCTGTTTGCTCTGGCATGGCACAGCGTGCAAATTTCACCTAAATACATACTAATGAGAAGGTCTGGTAGTATTTGTGTAGAGTGGTAGGCCTGTGATCCTAGGGAAGTATCAAGGAGTCGCTGAGACTTCTTGGGCCCTGTTGCTTTTTGTGTGGTTGTGAAATTACTGCACTTCACTGTCAAGTGCAAAATGGCTGAGAAAAAACCAAATACATATATATGCAAATCTACACATGTAAATTATTGAAAACAGCTAATCCTATGACTGGGTTCCTGTTCTAAAAATACCCTAATATTTTTATGGCCCAAACAGGTTGAAACTGTGGCAGAAACTGAGAGTTAGACTGGTCACCCTTAATCACATTGATTTCTACCATACTTTGCACATACTTCCACTGAGAAGGTAGAGCTATCTATTCAGACAATAAAGTATTACCCGATGATTGAAATTCAGAAAAGTCTTCGTACAACTAGAGTCCTGTTTTGAACTCATGGGTGAGACTTAAGTGGTGCATATCATACCAATATCTTGGAGGATGTAAAACTGCTGCAGCTGCTAACTCCAGAGTCTTCCTGTTTATTTCACACTGTAGTAACTCACACTTCAGTCTGGACATCCCCAGTTCAGTTCCGGTTTCAGCCAAGAGTAGCCATTACATATCAGTGGCAAAAAGAGTGAATTTTGCTCCATCTAAGTGACAGCATCAGGTCCTAATTAAGCCCCACAATGTTATTTATACCCATACATAGCTTGAATAAGGCATGCGGCACAAAGAAGAAGAAATGAATAAGGAATGAGGCATGACATGTGTTGGAATGGGATTGGTTCCTCTGCTACTGAAATGGAGTCACTTTGGGAATTGAAAGCAGAAGGTTTTCAACAACACCTGTTTGTTATCAGGCATGCTAACATCAAAAATCCTGTCTAGTTACTGATGGTGCTTTTCTCTGCATACATGGCCTAACCCCATTGTTCCCAGCATAAAGGCCTTCTTTACGTTCCCATGTGTTGGTGTGGTGACCCAAGTTAAATCTTTCTTTGCACCACAGACAGGTGGACTAGTGGCCAGCCCACTGGCCTAAAGTGTGAATACGCATGAGGCAAGCTTTGGTGAAGTACACCTGAACAGGAAAGAAAGGGCAAACCTGGCTGCTTTACCACTCCATCCAGAAAGAGGACAAACCACCTGCAGATATCCAGGTTGTAGCCATATACTGGCCTACTGGCAAAGCAATCAGGAATTGTAGTAGAGGTGATCTCATTTATTAGACCAACTAACTTGCAAAAATCTATTTGCAAAAATCTATTTTGCAAAAATCTAGTTGGTCTCATAAGAGATCACCTTTACCATGAGTCCTGATTGCTTCGACCAGCTGCAGATGCTTTCTCAGCCTGATGAAGGATGTTTGTAACCAAAAGCTTGCTAAGAAGAATTTTTTCCAACTATTTAAGTTGGTCTGATAAAAGACACTGGATTTACCCAAAGAACCTTGTCTGCCACATTATTTAGGAACTTCACTCATTGAGGGAGATGAAAAAATAATTAAGCAACTCTTCTTTCTCTTTATGTTTTGGGGCCTCAAACACACAAGTCAATATGATGGGAAAAGTATCTTGCTCTGCTTCAGTAACTAATCCTGGGGGAGCTGCTGGGAATACAGAATATTGCCTGTAAGACCTGTAGTCTGATTTCTCCTGATCAGAACTCATCCAAACAGACCTGCGGTTGTCATAGGCGGTGACTGGATGAGATTTTCCTCTGAAAAGGAGGGGGTCTTTTCCATGGGCATTACCCGGCTGTATAAGCATTTGACATACAGCACAAGGTGTGTGATTCAACTTTATACCAGTCCAGTGGGCTAATTGCAAACGCCTCTCAAAAACAGCACACCTTTTTTTTGTTTGGGGGAAAGGAGTTTTTAAGTTACTCCCTCACAATTCATAAAAGTGTTGGCTATGTAGTATAACAGCGAACGGGTTCATTCAACACACTATCCCTTGTGAATCATTATCGTGGCTGACAGACTGTGTAATGTATTCTTACACACTGTGGAGTGAGTATTATGGTGTAATGATTAACTTGATAAGCCAGGGATAAGCGAACATAGGCTACCTGTAAAATAGTATTTTGCCAGAAAACAACTATGGTGTGAGTATATCTACTTCTCATCCATTACCTTTAAAGTGTCTCTTTTAGATCCTTGAAGAAGGACTACAAACTTATGAAAATTACTGCCAAAAATAAATGCTAAAGCACCACATTGCTTTCCAAATTCCACACACAGTCTCTCTAGAGTTGAATCTCCTAAATGATCAGGGAAAGAAATGAAACGAAGTAATGTGCCAGCAATGACAGTTTTCAGATTTCAAGCAGGACATGGAACAAAGATCATACCAATTTTTATTGTAGCTAAGAGTTAAAACCAAGCCTGTAACTGTAGTGCCTGTAGTTATATTAAGTACAGTACTAGGGTTTTCTTTTGGTATACCACACCATTAAAAGTACTTTGATCTGCAAAGATGGAAAAGCATTTGGGTTTCTGTTTTCAGATAAGACACACATGCCCCAGGTTAGCTCTCCTGGAGATTTGACTTTTGTTCTTCCATTTTTGTCCCCCTCTCAGGCTAATATAAATGATATTAAAAAGTAATATTTATTTGATCTGTTTGTATGTGGAAGTACACAGAATGCTTTAATTATGGAGACACACTTAACTCTCATTTAAAATACCACATACAGTATGTGTGATGTGGACTATATTGGGTGGTGACTTTAAGATTTGATTTCCTAGCTTGTGCGTGTCTTAAGTGCACTATTACTTTGCTCTACAACAGGATGTTACACTTAATGGATCTCAGTCTGATAAGAAACTATGTAGTAGGTCTGTAGTGAAAACGTACAGGTGTGATTTCCAGAACAACTGCAAGCTATTTATAGTAGGATAAATATGAGATACTTAGCAATGAATGTCTACTGTGTTTTCATGATTATCTTCACACTCGGAACAGATCCAGTCATTGGGTGCTAATACTGAGAACAGAATGAAGCACAAGGTTTTCTCCAAAGGGGGCTATGCTGGGGGAAACTATTTCTGCCTGGATGCCATCATCTGACCAATGTACTCTGCAGCATCAAAGTACTCTGATTCGGTGTCTACACCGCACATGGAGCGTTCAGTGAAACTCACTGGCAGGAAATCCAAATGTAGTAGCATTCATTATTTTCACCAGCTGGTCAGGGAGCCTGGCAACAGGGAATAAGGATGCAGGTAGCTCGTCCCGTCTCTGGGCACGCAGACATGGCTGCTCAGAGGCCATCTTTTCATTTGGATACTTGAAATAAATCTGGTCCCTAAATGGAAGGCTATACATGCCGGCATCAAGGTTGCAATGAGAATACTCATAACTAAACCCTTGATATTTGTGCCTATGGTATTCTACCTTATTTGAATACCATCTGTTGTTTGGCTCATAAGCCCACACCCTAAAATATTCCCAGGCAGGGAAGGAGTAGGAACAGTTAACACGAATTAGGTAGTGAAATATAAAGGCATATTAGTGAATCACTTGTTGCAGTATTTGCCTGTATTGGTGACTCTCAGCTAGGGTGCCATGAAATCCTTTTAAGAGTGCCATACAACTGTTGTGCGTGAAAACCCCTATATATGATTCATAAGATAAACCCAGTGATTTTAAATAGGAATCCGTAGCATCAAAAACATTCTGATTTGTGGGTTTTCCAAGTTCTTTGCGACAGAAGAATTGCATTATTATTTTTCCATAGTCAAAAAATTAGTGAAAAAACAAAAGCTGGCATTTTCTGAGGGGTGCTTTGCATGTAAGCAGGGATGTCTTGAGTCTAGAAAAATTGAGAACTACTGACCTATCCTCAAACGGTTCTGCCATATATTACCACGTCTACTCATTCTCTGCTTGAGATTAAAAAAATGCAACTGATGTCCTCGACTCAGGAGCTGATGGAATAAGATCTACTCGCAATTAAATATAGAACAATCCAATGTTTGACCATCAACAAAGTAAATACAAAAAAGACTTAGTCAATGTTATTCATTAGGCCTAATCAACATGAATCCAGAGGTGAATCATAGCTTTTTTGGTGAAAGAGGACATTAACTACATTAACCAAAATACTTCAATTGATTACATGTTAAATTACATCCAAAATGTTAAATTAAAATGTCACTTCCAAGACATATACCAAGAGCATTACGCTGAAATCCTAGTAAGATTTAAAGATGCTTCAGTATATTTGCTCAAGGCAAAAATTCAAAACCTTGTAGATCCATGTCTTGCTTTTGTAACTTGTCACCTGCGGTATGTTCTCACTACTATGGCTTTAACCAGGTCTGTGATCCTTTCTGACTTTAGCTACTTCGGTAAAAATTATGAATGAGGTCCCCATACAAATGTACCTGAATAATGCTTTTTCATTTCCTTATAAACAACAGATACTTTCAGCCTTTCCTGTATCTGGGTCTGTGTATACACTAACAGATGATTTCTGATTATAGTCTTATAGACTATTAAGGAAGCATTTACCAAGTCAACTGAAGAAGCCTAATTTATAAAAGTGAAACATAATTCTACCCAAATCGTATTTCTTGCAGCAAACCAATTAATGACATACAAATGCGTCTGGCTAATTCCTATGATCATTATTTCATTTTGAATCAGTTGCATCCATTGCCCAATGAAAATCTCCACTGACTTCAAACAGTGTCAGATCAGGCCATTCTCATCCTTCTCCTCTTCATTTCTCTCTCAAGGTTGTTTGAAATATCCATTTCAGGATGATAAAAGGAATTTAAAATATTGCAACAAGAAATATAAGCTGATCTCCTGGTTCTGGCAACTCACTAAGCACCCAGAAAAGCTTTTAATTGAAAGAAAGCTCTTCCTCAGATTTTCTAAGAAATCTTCTAAACTTGCCAGATTCGCATTCATGGATAGCAGTGAACTGTATGTTGCATGTAAAAACTGATATTAAGAACCTTGTCATTTTTGCTACTGCCCTAAGGATTATTTTGTAGCTTAGCTTTTCCTTTCCCAAACTGATTATGTTTCTTTCCTGGATGCTTATGATCTTTTAAATCTCTTTTCTTATTCTTGCCATGCTCCTCTGCTTCGGTCTCTTTTTTCATATGAACATTCCTCCAAAAGCAAGGTGGCTATTAGCTGATTTCTCTCCACCTTTTTGAACTGCTTGGTTAGGTATAGACACCCAAGAAGCCTGAGGCAGAATCGTTCTAAGTTATGTGGTTTTCTATAAGAGGCATGATTTAGATTGGTAGCGAACAGAGTTCACATTCATCCTTTGATTTGGGGGAGGCGGGGGGAGGAGGCAGATCTTAGTTTTTTAAACCAGTCTGCGTGTGCCGAGCTTCAGCACTGTTATGGGTATAGACCAGCTTCTAATCACTCATACTGGTAGAAGTGTAATTTCTGTACCTGGCCTTAAGTTGTGCCTAACGTCCCAGCATCATAAGGCTAAATGCACCTGTGCTATTCTACGCTCTACATCTACACTTAAGAGAACAGTGTTGTACAACAGCTGCAAATTCAGGAGCAAAAGAAGCCCATGAACAGAAAGCATTGAAGCCAGATATAATCTCTTCCTGTCATCCATTACAAAGCAGTGCCAATGACTCGTCATCCTCTTCCCTGCCTCGCGCAGTGTCTTCTCTACTAATTCAGCTTTTCTCTACTGATTTAGTAGTTGATTTCCCACCCAAAATCTTGGTATCTTCCCTAAAATTATACGTGGACCCTAAATACTGGTACTTCATTCAGTCTAGAGCAGGGGTGCTCAACCCCTGGCCCATGGGCCAGGTTGAACCCATGGTGCCATGTCATCTAATCTGTGGGGCTCACTATGGGTCTGGAAATCTGGCAGCAGGGGAGTAGTGGCATTGTTTCCCTGCTAACACATTTCGAGACCCATGAGGAGCCTGAGCCCTGCATACTAGATCAGGTGCTTCATCCCAGTGTGCAGGGCTAGGTGGGATAGCACTGGGCCTCAGGATAACACTATCCTGGCATGTGGGGAAGGGAGAACGGTGGTGCACTAGAGTGGGAGAGGGCAATGCCAGGCCCCTGAGGACTAATCTTGGGCCGGGGAGGCGGAGGTGCTTGGTCTCACGGCCTAATCCTAGAGGATGGGGTTTGATCTGGCCCGTGGACTGGTCCTGGGTTGCTTATCTGGCTCTTGGAGCCATAATATTGAGCAGCCCTGGTCTAGAGTGATCTGGCATCTCTGTATTCCCCTGATTTGCCTTCTCCATGAACCTTATCCCTTTCATGTGTGCCAATTCAGCTCTAGACTATCATGCATGCCAAGATGGGACAGGAAGTGGCTTCTTCATTGACCTTCATATTGCTGCTCTCTCACAACTAACCCTGCTGCTGGTTGATCCTAGCTGAGCATACCATGCACCTACCCTCTCTGTTACCGTGCTGTCTACAAATACCTGATCGCAGGTTCAGTGCACGTATCAAGGCCAAAGGAGCCCTGTCAAAGGAGCAGTGAGCACCAGTCAATTTTATATAGGAACCAGAGACTAGACGAGGCCTCTTAGACTATGCAATCCCATCTCCACAAAGGAATGGGGGTGCCCTGGACTAAAATATGAGACTTGCAGCGTATCGGTTGTTTGTTGCAATAGAACATGGTAGCACAGCAATGCAGAATAATCTCTCTCATCCACTTTTGTTCATGTGACCCAAACACATCCTGGTCCCCTTGAACAGACACTAAAAAGAGAAGAGAAAAAGGTGAGGAGATGTTAGGGGCTCACTCTAACTCTTAGTGTTTTGTGTAAAATGGCACGAGTTAGTCCCCCCACCCCAACCCAACTGATGTTCAATTGTTGGGTCGGGGGGGGGGGCCGGGAGGTTGCCTGCACTAGTTCTAGCCGGCAGGTAGAGGCATTTCCAACCATCCCGCTCCCCAGCCCTGATCCCCCCCAGGCTCTGGGGCTGTCAGCAAGGGAGGGGGAGGTAGCTCCCAGCTGCTGAATGTCCACAGCTGGAGGGGCCAGGGAACAGGTCCCCCCACCTCACGGCTCCCCGTCCCCACCCCCAGCCACCCTGACTGGGGTATTGAGGGGAGTCGTGTCCCCCCCGCTCTAGCCGTTCAGCAGCCAGGAGCAGGAGCTCAGCCTCCACTTATGAAAAATCAACCCTGGAGGAAACACAAGCTCCTTAAGGTGCTCTGATTGTGAGTGCCGTAAAGGAATACCTGATTTAACCAGGATTAATTTTCCACGTGAGCAGCCATACGCGTGTGTTGCGACACAGCTGTAGAGGGCTTTCTGGGGCCCGATTGCTCGAAGAATGTCAATTCGGTCTGCGCCCAAAGGGTTCGGTTTGGCCTGCTGAACTCTGGCTACAGGTCCGTCGATCCCTTTTCAGACAATCCCATTGTCTAAATTTCTGTCCTGTTGCTAGCAGCCACTCTTGGAAATTCCCCTGCTCCTTTCCCGGCGCTGCCCGCACTTCCATTTACCCATTAGCATAACTCAGTCCTGAACTTATCAGAAATTTCCTTAGTCATGTTGTATAGGGTTTTCCATTCAAGGTTAAGGTCAGAGTACGTTACACTGAACTCATCCCCCATCTTCACTTGTCAGCCATTCACAGCACTGGATCATTTCTCCTTTGACTTTCAAGTAGGTCCCCTCTCTTGAACAGCCTCCTTGTGCTAGTGCTAATTCAGACTCTATCTGGGGTCAATTTCTTTCTAAGCTACATGACTATATCGAGTACACCTTGCTCTAGTATGCAATAGTCAGAAATGATAATATTAACTTATAGTTAAAAAAAAACAACTTACCAGGACTCCTAGGATTCAACCCCAGGTCTTCCACACCCGTGGGCTGAGGCCTGAGTTGCAGCACAACCCAGCAACTGCCCGAAAGAGGTACCAGTAGGAGCCATCAGCCCTTGCGGAGAAGGCTATGAAAACCCACCCAGTTTCCCTGGGACCTGGTCCCAGCAACAATGTTTTGAAGCCTTGATACTCTGGACCCATCTGCCTTGGACCTGTTGGCTGAATCAATGCCTGGCCTTTACTACAAACTTGTCTCAATCCCTGCCATAACAATTAGATTCTTACTAATACCTGGTGTTGTGCCCCTTAGCTCTAGGCTCCTAGGCTTGTACCCCAAGCCACCGAACATCTCCCCTCCGCACCCCCACCTCACCCATGACAGAACCAAACCACTCTGGTCCCTGAAAAACAAGTTGTAAAAAGAGACATTAAAATCTATGAACCCGTGCCGCAGAATCAGCACAGAATTTGCTGCCTGGTGGAGTGGGGATAGGGCAGCTTTAAACCCGGGGCACAAAATGCATGGCCAAAATAGCCTGCCAGAGCAATCCCATAGGCCCACAATAATTCCTAAACAATTTCATTAAACATAAAAGGGTGCAAAGAGCAAATCAATGAATTCCATGTCCTTGCTGGGCATATACCTCCCCATGCAGTCCAGTTTCCCACTTCGAACCCTTGACAGCTATTAGTTTGGCACAGCAGAGGGCCTGTTGTCTTGTAGGAACATTTACAAACCTAATGTGTGCATGTGCTGTATGTGGTAAACACTCTTCCTGCTGCTTGCCAAATGCATATGGCACACTTGGGGCAAACTTTTGTGTGGCGTGTTTCCCACCAACAGGAATAGGCTCCTGGTCTGCTTAACTGAGTGCCAGAAGGTCCGAGGGACCGAACAATATATTCCAGCTGATAGGGGACAAAGTGCAGGTCTGAGAGGGCCATGCTCAGACTACATGCTTTATTCAGAAATCCGCAGCATAGCCCTCACATCTCTTTCAATATTCTGATTATTACTTAGTATAAACAGGCCAGGCCGCAAAGAGCTGCTTCTGGTACAGCTGCATCATGGGCATCCGCTTGCTCATTGCAATTTGTGTTCTTTTCCTTTCACCTTTCTTGCTTTCTGGCTTGTTTTACACACACACACACACCTATATTGCACATATGTATCATTAACAACTCTATGCTATATATACACACATGTATATTTAGTAAATATACATATATTCTTGAAACAGCCTTAAAATATCCCTGGATTCCAAGGCTAGGCAAGAAGATCTAGAATACAGTTTAGACCCGGTTGCTGTCTGGAGTCTTTCCTGATCGTCATCTATAATTCAAGCCAATCAATGTGATCTATGAGCTTCTTATGCTGAAGCTGTAGGTACCTACTGCTCAGCACTGTTGACACTGTTAGGGCTGTGCAAGGCTTTGGTTGATGATTACATCTGGAGGAGATTTGGCCTGATTTGATGGCTGAATCTCAGAATCCAAATCAAATAGGGAGACCAATATAAAAGTCCAGATTGATTCGGAAAAGATTCAGAGGAGATTCAGGCATCTGCCGCAGGGAGCTGGACCCAGACTCCATTCCAATAAGTAGGGAGTAGGAGGGGGACTGGAGTAGGGGGGTGGGGACCATGGAAGGACCCCTGCCAGGCCCCCAGAGCACCCCCCACCCCGATGCCACCTGCTATTCCAGCCCCATCAGTGGCTGCCCCACCTGGCTCCAGCATCCCAGTACTTAAAAACCCCCCACCAAAAACACAAAAAACCCAACCCCCCCCCCAAAAAACTCACTGGCTGAAGCACCAGCTGTCAGGGCTTCTGGGGGCTTGTGGCAGAGTGCCCCCCGCCGGGCAGGACAGTGGGAATTGCCACCCCCTGCCTGGCAAGAGGCAGTGAATGCAGGGCTTTTTTGTTTGTTTTGGGGTTTTTTTAAGTGCCAGGATGCTGGAGCCAGGCAGGGCAGCCATTGACTGGGAGACTGGGCAGGGAATGGGGCCTGTTCAATTCAGGCACTGGGCCAATTTGGCTGCGACCAAATCAATGCAGGACAGCAATTCAAATCACTGAATCAAATCACTGTCCACCGACTCGGCCAAATCTGAATCCAAAGCGAATACTAGCCATTTCGCACAGGCCTAGTGCCTGTACATGTGTGCAGAGGCTGCTCCACTGTGCGGTAATTACAGCATGTCAGAGCAGACTTGATTAATTGAGTCTGTGGAGCATGCTAACTAGAGCTCTCCAGTCAGCCTCCACATCTCGTGTATGTCCCTGGGCTTCAAAATGGCAATGAGGTACTTTAACTAAAGCTAATTCAACAAGCTTTAGTTGAAGCGCCCCCACTACCATTTTGAAGTGCAGGGATGCTGCAGGTGCTTTAATTACAACAGCTCCTGGAGCCACTCTAATTAAAGCACCTCTCCTGCCCACCTCCCCCTCCAGCTCTGGGGCACATCTAAAAATGCTCGTTCTGTATAAGACAGGGTACATTTGCACTTTATAGACTAAGCTATATATAGACTGTGTATATATATAGTCTATAGCTATATATAGCCTATGTATATATAGCACAAGCTGTCGTGGGCTGAACCTCAATCAGGTACTGCGGAAGGAAATGTATAAGGCCATGGGTAAGGAGAATACAGTCATTAATACACACTGTTGAATGCATTTGGATTGAACGTTAAGATAATTGCTTCTCGCTATAATGTGCTTCCTGTATTTTACATTATCTTTACAGTGTGAAATGTCCTTGCTGCACTTGCAACCTACATCATCCCATCCACCTCTTGCATGAATTGTATGTGCATGCGCACTTCGATATACATGTGAATACCCGACTTGCATTAGTCATACACTTGAAGCAATTGTGCCCCATCCCCTGATAATGAGTGTGAGGCTAGACATGCAGCTCTGGAGTCTATATGTATCCTCACAGCTTACCAATAGATACTTAGACAACAGTAACCACAGTACACAAAAGTGCTCTCAAGAACTCTATCTACACCCACACAGTTAAGCAACTGTAAATGAATAAAGTATATTTTCTTTTCTGTGTAAGGCTCCAGGGCACCCACATGCTTCTCTATGAATCCATAAATGGGAAGCCGAGTTTTCCTGACAAATCAATAGAGCAGATGTGGATGTTGGTGGGAGCTGCTAATTCCCAGTGAGTGTCACAACAGTGCTTCACAGGCCTTGATCTTTTTTGTCCAGTGGCAACTATACTCTGCACTGGACTGGCAAACTGTTCAGAGTGCACATGGGGAAGACGGTTTTAAAGGGAAGTCTCTTGTTTCCTCTGGTTCCATGCTCAGTGCAAGTTCCACGACCATTCCTAGGACCTTTTCTGCAAGATAACATCTTGCGGTTTTTTAGCCTCAAGGCACATCACAGACTAATATAATTATGTGTTCTCACAACCTTCTTGTCTGGAAAGGAAGTATAGTTATCCCCATTTTACTGATAAGATAACTGAGGTACAAAGAAATTAAACATCTTGCCCCAGACCACACCACAAATGAGGCCATATCTATATTTAAGGTTGCACAGACCTACTGCAATGAAATATTAGCCATAATATATGACGACTGCATGATTTAAAAGCCTTTAATTTTAATGTTGCAAAACCCTGTGTGGAGTGCCTTCATCCAGTCTATTCGGGCTTATGTGCATCTAATTTAATTCAAGAAGAAATTGAATAAGACATCTCACACTGACCATGCTCTGGAGAGCGTCCAACCAGGTGGTTTGTGCAGAGCAGCTAGGGCACTGTAATTCTCTCTCCACTAACATCCTTACATAGACACCCCCTAATATAAGAGATCTTAGAAGTTCTTGGCTTTTGATGTCCCATTCCTACCTATAGATCAGGCCAGTCATTAAAATAAGGGGTCATCCTCATGTTGTAGTCAAGAATCCTTGCTGAAACTGAATAAAAATGGCTGCTCCAAGCAATGCTATTACCAAAGACATTCTTAGGAGAATGGAAACCTAATGGTGGGAACCTACTACAGGCCTCCATCCCAAGATAAGGTGAGCAATTGAGCATTCTCAGGTGAACTGGGAGAGGCAGCTGGCACTAGAGATACGATTGCCATGGGTGACTTCAACTACCCAGACATCTGTTGGGAAGACCGTTCAGCCGCCTCCAGCAGGTCAGCCAACTTCTTAGCAATAATAGATGATCTGTTTCTGACACAGGTTGTGAAAGGACCCACCGGGGCAAGGCCACTCTGGACTTAATGCTGGCCAAAGGGGAGGATATAACAGGCAACCTGAGGATTGGTGATACTCTCTCTGGGTGGCAGTGACCATGACCTGATAAAGTAATGTAGAAGAAGAAAACCCCAGGCCTTAATAGCTTTCTAAGAAGTGCTTTGTGCAATTTTCCATAAGCACTGAGCAGATCTATGAGGTCAATCCATAATTTTCCTGCCTTTGCAGCTTCTTGGTTCCAACTAGTGCTCTGTTCAACTTATTATAGCTCATGTCATGTGACCTGCAAATTCAAACATATAAAAGGTTTGCTTCGATTGTCTGTGGCGGAGAGGCTCAGTGCCTCCCCCCTGCAGCTGCTTGTAAATAAAAGGGCTCTGACAACTTTGTGACCAAACAACAGAGTGAAGCTTGTTTCTTCCATAGATAGGCAACCTGAGGATTGGTGATACTCTGGGTGACAGCAACCATGACCTGATAAAGTTTACCATCCATCGTAAGACTGGGAAGTTATTTGCTAGAACAGAAGCCCTGAATTTCAAGGCAAATTTTGGCAAACTCAAGAAACTCGATGAGGCTGTCTGCAACCGGCATTTGGATTATCTGGGTGTGCAGGAATAATGGTGCTTCCTTAAGGAGGCAATTCCCATGGCTCAAAAAAAGGCCATCCCCACATAGGCAAAAAGCAGGAAGAAAGCCAGGAGACCCACTTGGCTCACCAGTAATATCAGAGAGTTATTGAAAAAGAAAAAAAGAAGTGTATATGCAATAGAGGATCAGCTCAGCAGCCAAGGAGGAATACATCCATATCTCCAGGGCCTTCAGATATGAGACACAGAAAGCTAAAGCAGGTGTGGAAAGCAAACTAGCAACTGGTATAAAGCACAACAAAAAAATCTTTCTACAGATACATAGGGAGCAAGAAAAATTTGGGCTCCACTATGGGACCTCTACTAAATACCCAGGGGCAGCCTACTGTTGATGCATGCAAAAAGGCAGAGCTCCTGAATACATACTGGAGCTCTGCAAACAGGCATGCTTGTCTGCGCAGCGCATGAGTTAGCGTGGAGTTTGCACAGGAGGGCCCACAAGGTGAACATGAGCCTTCAACGTGATGCTGTGGCTAGTAAAGCGAGCAAAACACTGGTTTGCATTCATAAATGCTTCTTGAACAAATCCCAGGACATCATTCTCCTGTTGTACTCGGCCTTGGTGAGGCCACAGCTAGAGTTCTGCATCCAGTTTTGGGCTCCACAATTCAAAAAGGACATAGAGAAGCTCGAGAGAGCGCAGAGGAGAAACATGCGCATGATCAGAGGTCAGGAAAACAGACCTTATGACAACAGGCTGAGAGCTACGGGACTCTTCAGCCTGGAAACGTACAGCCTTAGAGCAGATCTGATGGCCATCTATAAGTTTATCAGGGGTGCTCATCAGGATCTCGAGGAACGCTTGTTCACCAGAGCACCCCAAGGGATGACAAGGTTGAACGGTTATAAACTCCTGCAAGACCATTTCAGGCTGCACATAAGGAAGAATTTCTTTACTGTCCGAGCCCCCAAGGTCTGGAACAGCCTGCCACCGGAGGTGGTTCAAGCACCTACATTGAACGCCTTCTAGAGAAATTTGGATGTTTATCTGCCTGGGATCCTATGACCCCAGCTGACTTCCTGCCCTTAGGGCAGGGGGCTGGACTCGATCTTCCGAGGTCCCTGCCAGCCCTAATATCTATGAAATACTTTGCATCAGTATTCCTGAAACCCAACGGGGGCTGCTCATCTGACTAACAACCTAACTTCTATTACTGTGCGGTCTGCTGTTTACAGCCAGTCCCCAGATGTCCCCACTGATGTAAATGAGCAGCCTGCAACACTTAAGTCAGGGGCATGAGCCACACCTCCTCAGCTGGTCTCTTCATCAAACTTCTTCAGTCTTTCCTTTCTCCTCAGATAGAAAGCTAAAGCTCAGGCACAGAAACAGGCTTATAAATGCAAATAAATGCAAAACTTCCTTTAATTATAGGCCAAGCACCAGCACCCAAGAGAGATTTTTCTTTTGTTTTGTTTAAGGTTGTATACTTTGGAGTGTCCTACAAGAGCTCTATGGCACAACAAGAAAATGCCAACAGGCTGGCCCGTGTAAATAAATTCTGTCCACATTATTGTTCAGCATTGCAGTCTGTTCAAGGGAGGTTGTCACGTCATATATTTGTATCCATTGTCTTCTATGTCCTTGTAATTCTTTTAATTCATTATATGTTTTTCCATTTCCATAGCAACCTCTACTAGAGGACAGATTTGATCAACCTCAGTTTGTAATGCCACTGAATTCAGCCAGAAAGCTTCTTTAGAAGAAAACCAGTTGAAGGGTTTTACTCAGCAGCCATATTTCTGCGCTGCCTGCATGAAGGGAACGGCCAAGTTTAAGTAACCAGGTCTTTTCCTTCCAACTGTTAAGCTGTTAACTCTGCCAGCAGCAATGAAATGTCCAAAGTGGCACAACTGTGTCTTCTTATGGGAAAAAAAGCAGTTCCATCCTCATTTTCCCCATGATTTGTGTCTCCTGTCCAGATCCCATAAAGATTCGTTCAGGTTCTTTTCCAATCTTGCAAACATAACTCTTGTGAGTAGATTAGATTGCAGCTCATGATATTTTCTGTGTGGGTTTGGTAGTGCTAACAGGAGTAAAGAGCACTAGTAGGAGTAAAGGGATTGGTAGGATGTGATCTTCTGGCTTTGCACTCTGCAGTCTTTGAGGGGGTCATTGCTTGCAGTCTTCAGCTGTCAGGGTGAAGGCATGATCTAGTATTGGTAATCTTGAACTGCTACCTTGACACTGCTGCAACCTTTAACTGTTAAACCACAGAAGGCTATTTTCACCTGCTGTGAGAAGACTTCCTTCACTTTGTCACATACATACACACCACTCATTCTTTCATTACCTCTTTTTAAACATGCCAGACATACCACAGACCTTACATGGATTTAGTCTAAGAAAAATGTTTAAGTTGTAAACTTATGAAACCAACAGGTCAGATATATTTATGCTAAACAGTAGAATTAACCATCTACTTGAAAATTCCCTATGGTTACTTAATATTGGATACAGAACAATAATGACTGATTAAAATATTATGAAAAAAATAAAACTCATTGTAAAATAGCAATATAAAGCAATTGTAGCAATTATAGCTACTGCAATACAACTCAACACAGTGACAACTGCATTAACCACTATGCTGCCACCAATTCTGGATCCGACCTATGAAGACCTCCTCAGGTCCAGGTTTGGCCCACAGGGTAGGTTGAGTTTGACACCAGTGCTGGAGCTCCCTGAAAACTGGGGCAAGGCATTCTGTGCCAGGTGGGGAGTTACCGTCTTTCTGCGCACTCCATTACTATCACAAAATATCAAGCAATTAAAAAACAATAATAATAATAATAATTACTGACTCTCTTCATTTATCTTCTGATGTTTCAGTCCTTAGGTTTCACATTGTCAAGATTTCCTAATACCTGTGGGAGCGAGGGAAGTTGTCTTTGTTTAAAAACAAGAAGTTGAGAAGCTGCAGCAAGTACAGGACTCCAGAAGCTGGGTCTTCAATAACATGCCGAGACTCACAAGATTCACAGTAAAACAGAGAGAGCTGGCAACTGTTTGCATAACAATCACACGTAGAGGCCCCAGCCAGAGGGTGCTATACAAACACATCACGAGACCATTCCTTTTTCAAAGCACATATAATCTAAGCCGAGATGTAGGCCTACAGAAAGGATGTATTCTTATCCTAGGTTTACAGATGAGGAGCCAAGGAACAGATTTGCCCAACATTACACAGGAAATCTGTGCCAGATCTGTGGAGTCCTCAACCTAATGCTTTCTCCCCAGTTTCATCCTCCTTCTCTCGTGATTCTGTTATTGCCCATACTTGGATCCATGATATGTCAGTTCCCTTCTGAGCCTTAAAAAAAGCTTTGTAAAAAAAAGTAATTTGACCTAAGAAACTCAAAGGAAACTGAAAAGCTGTGATTTAGGTACACTTGGGTTACGACACTCAGATTTAACAGAGTTCATTCCCTTTCAGTGTAATAAAAGGCCATTCATTTTGTATGATTTAATGCAGGAAAGCCTCAGGGGAAGTTTTGTGGGTTTGTTTCTTCTGTTCATATATAAGAAGTTCAAACAAGGTTCCATGTGCCAGCATGCAATATACTTTAAATAAGAGGCTCAGGATGCTTTTAGAAGCAGAGAAGGGCTTTTCATACAAAGATCTATATTGGCTCTCTCCATTTATCCTGAGCTCACCATCACAGCCAAAAGTAACAATCTTAGAGCTGTCTCCCCCTTATCTCTGTTAGTGGGGGAATTGTCTCTTGTTCCTGAAGCCAGGTAGGTTGTCATCAGATTGGCATAAGGTGCTGAGGTTGGTACACCAGAATATAGCTTGTGTAATAGGTGAAGGGCCATAGCAAATGTCCCTCAGGGCACATGTCCTGGAATGGCTTGAAAGCTCAAGCAGAAGAAATGGACCTGATGCATGGATAAGTTGATGAGGTTCCCTGACTTGGGTTGAGCCGGAGGTCCGACTTAGCGGTCTCTGCTGGCCTTTGCATCCTTGAATTTATGGAAATATGAGCCCATAAACAAATTTGGTTCTGTTTGTGAGCACATTGTGGGCTGCAGGTATGAAAACAAGATGCTGTCCATAGTTATAGAAGGGATCAGCACAGTGGGCTTGCAATTTCTAGGTGCTACTACAAAAATAATGAAATCTAAATGACTCCAACCTAAGGTCCAGTGGCAGACTATGCCAGTGATTCTCGACTCAAGACATGCCTCATTAGACTCAGAAAATGCCAGCTCTTAGCTTTTGCCCATTTCTTGACTATGGAAGAATAATAAAGCACATTTTTTGTTGCAAAGAACTCAGAAAGACCACAACAGGTCAGAATGTTTTTGACACTACAGATTCCTATTTGAAATCTCTCAGTTTATCTTATAGATCACGTGCAAGTGTTTGCATGCTTAACTGTACTTATATTGAGCAGCACCCCATGGCACCCATACAAGTATCTCATGGCACCCTAAGGTGCCAGAACATATCGGTTGAGAATCAGTGAACTAAATAATATTTCCTAGTGTAAGTGATCTCCTTTCCTTCCTGTCCTTTCCTTTTTGCTGTTTCCTCTAAGACAGAGGTTTTTAACCTTTTTTAAATAAGTGGCCCCATTCTGACTCCGGGAGTTTCAGCTTCTGTACCCCTTTATAATTTTCTCTTGTTTTTAAGGGGGTGAGGGGCAGACTGAGGCCACTGCGGTGAGGAAGGCGCTGCACAGCTGGGGTGAGGCACAGGACACAGCCACAAGCAGAAAATCCAGGGGAGGGGGTGGGGTTACTCTCCCACTGCTATGCGTACCATGGGGGGGCATGTGCCCCTGGATCTGCACAGGGCAGGGTGGGCTGCCCCAGCAATGAAGGAAAGGGGCCTGGGGCAGGGGCTGCACAGCCAGGGCAGAGTGCAGGACTGAGCTACGTGGAGGGGTGGCTTCCACTACTATGCATACCGCCAGGAGGGCATGGGGGGTGCATGCCCCCGAATATGCATGGGGCAGAGGCTGCAGCCACTCCAGAATTCACCGTAGCTCCCCCCGCAACCCACCTTCCCAGCACTGCCACCACCTGCTCCAAGCACAGCCTGGCCCAACCCCTGCTGGGAAGAGCCCAGTGCCACCCTGGCCCCAGCCGACAGCTGCAGTCCACCCTGCCCCCCATAGACCTGGAAGCATGCCCCCCCCATGCTCTCCTGGGGGTGTGTGTAGTGGCAGAAGCCACACAGCTCAGTCCTGCACCCCACCCCAGCTGCACAGCCCCTGCCCCAGCTCCACTTCCTCCCCTACCCCTCTTCCCCCACAACAGACTTACCAGCCGGACCTGGCTGCTCTCCATGTGGCCAGGCTGTGCTCCTCAACACCTGCATGCTGCATTGCAGCTGCACAAACGTGGCATTTCGCAATCACATCCATTCTGCGTACCCCCCACAACCTTTTTAAGTACCTCTAGGCTTACGTGTACCCCCAGCTGATAACCACTGCTCTAAGGAGTTTACTTTCTTATATCAGGTCGTGAAATAGAGAATTCCTATTCCTTGGCTGTGGAGCAACTTCATATAAGAGCTCTAGCCAAGTCTAAACCTGGTGTTGTTCCAGCCATAAAACTGTCCACCCGGATCAGTACTCTCTAGTTATAGCCATTTTTCACATTTATCATACACCTTTTACCATGGTACCAAGGCCATCAGCCCTAGAGGATAGACAAGCTGCCCAGACAAACATGGACAATCCAAATTCCTAAACGGTCAAACATTTCCCATCAGCATTGAAACTGTTTAAAACCTCTCAAGAGGAAGCCTTTCTGCAATGAATATACCAATAAACAGTCTAGTCATCATGACATCAAAGATTCTCCCAATCCGAAAACCACAACGGCTATTCTGTATAAACATTTAGTGAACGAAACTGGTAACTAAACACCCCAAATGTTGTTTGCTTTTTTGGCCAGTCAGCCTAGCAAAGAGCTTCAGAATACTGACATACACATTTCTTTTTACTTCCTGTTCACTTTCATATGGGAAACTACAACAAGTGATAATTAATAGGCAATATGCTGGCTCTATACAAACAGACTATTTGTGAAGAATAATGGATATCCTCCCAAGCAATGAAATAAATAAATAAATAAATAAATAAAATGGTTCATTGATTTTACTCCATGGGCAAATTTGGCCCACTACCCCTATAAATATCATTGCACTAAAATTAACCTGATGTTCACAATAGGTTTCTTTGTCAACAGATTCTTCCTCAGTGCCTTTGCCTTCAGCTGAAGTGGAGTTCTTTGCTGGTGTGGACAGGGTTGGGTGAATTCAGTTCTCAGTTAAGAAATCATTTTAAAGCGTTAATCACACTTTGTTGGGAATAACTAAGGAATGACTTTTCCCTCACAGCAAGAGCAGTTCTCAAGACTGCTAAGGTGTCTATGAAGTATTTAAACAGATGCAACACATTGATCTTCTCCTTAAGATTGTAAATGTATATGACAATATATATATTCCTCATGATCCCCTTGAGGAGATAATGCCAATACCTCTGCTGAAGCCCAGAATGACTGCTGTGCTCAGAGCTCTGGTGCACTGAAATCTGCACAGACAAAGGCCAGCAGACATGACTAGAAAATCCTCAAAGCAGGAAATGTTTGAATGAAGCAGTTGACTAGGAAAGGGGATTCAGCTGTGAAAACAGAAACCATGAAATAGAAGCCAAGGTAGAAGAAGGGTCTTGCAGGAAAGGCAAAAGAAACAGATGTGCTTGAGATAGAAGAAACATGTGAGAAAGTCAAGAAGCAGAGCAATGGGAGGGGCACTGAGCCTGGAAATGTTTGTCTAGCTGAGATAACAATCCAAAGCTTATCCTACCACAGAGTTGTGCAACAGTGCTTACCTCTAGGAGAGAACAAGCCCAACCCATTGTCTTTGTATGACCAAGGGCCCAATTCCCTCTTATGCTACAAGCTTGTCTGGATGTGCTATTACCCAGATCTGCTGCAGAATAGCTCCTTGGTTATATACAGACAGTCGAAAGGCCCAAGGCTGAATTGATTCAGTCTAAGATGCACAGATTAAATTGAAACAGAAGTAAACAGATATTTACCTTGGATTCAGAAAATTAAGCTACATGTCTGCAGTAGCTTAAACCAGAAGCTGGGGAGTGTTAGAGCATAGCTCTCTG
The DNA here is from genome assembly GCA_030014935.1 of Caiman crocodilus. Lineage (NCBI taxonomy): Eukaryota > Metazoa > Chordata > Crocodylia > Alligatoridae > Caiman > Caiman crocodilus. The sequence goes on along the minus strand of JAGPOW010003395.1, from coordinate 40,236,072 downwards.
GCTGTGTGTTCATTTCCTCTCCCTGCTGCCCTCAAAGTCTCTGAGATTGCAGTCCAGACTCATAGTAGCAGAACTCTGCAGGATTTCTCAGTACTTCCTCTGCCTGCTTCCAGGTGCCTCTCCAGGATTTGTAGTCCACAGTTACAGCCAGCAGTAAGTTTAACCATGCCCCCCTCCCTGCCCCAGACCCAAGTCAGGGTTTGCCAGGGAGCGGGGGTTAAACACCCCTTCCCCTGCTCAAATATACTGCTTTTTTAACCCAGACAGTCCCCTCCCCTGGAGGCTCCTTCACAAGTAGAGATGGAGTAGGAATCCCATGCTGGTCCCAGTCCCAGCCTCTGATAGTAAGAGTAGGTCAGGCTATGGCCAAAATACATTGTACTTCCTGCGCTACAGCTTTCTCAGGGGACCAAAGGATGTCATGGAAGATGAACACGAGTTATACTAGCTTGGAGGCTTCTCTAATTTTACCTGGACCAGACAATTCTCTGCACTTCTGATAGGGATCACTGAGGTGGTTTAAAGCTCCCTTCACCTTACCCATGTGCCCAATCCAGACCCACCTTTAGGGGCGGACAACACCAGAAATCACCTAGGGTGCCATGGTCAGGGGGACACTCTGCCCTGGCTGATGCCTATCACCCCACCTCCAGCTGCTGCTCAGGAGGAGCTTGGGGTTGCAACCCAGATTTAAGGTCATAGCAAAAAAAGGTTGGGAGCCACTGTACTAGAGGCATCTGCACAAGGCCTTGGGACCCCTGCCCCCCATGTCATTTTCCCTTCTGCCTGTCTGTAGGCAGCCTCTCTCTATCTCTGGGTTACGGGGGCAGGAAGTAGTGGAGAGAGGCAAGGGGACATGACAACCCAGGCTGGGCCAGAATGACCCCTGTAGCAGGGTGGGAAAAGGGGTGTAGGGAGAGGGGAGGGGTGCTAGAATACAAGTTTGCCCAGGGCACCATTTTCCCTAAGGCCAGCTCTGGCCTGAGCCACGTATAGGAAGGGAATAAATGGTGGTTCCAGCTCTCCAGTATCTGTCTGCCCATGTACAAAATGAGAATTTACCTTTATACCTGTGACCTCCATCAGTAATGCAAATCATCCCCTCATGTCCCTTTCTAGGATTCCTGAGAAGCTCCTGCGTGATCTGCCAGCAGATCACAGAGCTCCCAGGCGCTCACCTGTTTCCAGATTTTCTGCTTCTCAATCACAGCAGAAGAGCTATTGTCAACCGGCATAGTTCCCACTAGTGCAGCAACACAAAGCCCGAGGTAGTTCCTCACCAGTGAGGCATTGATCCATGCAGGACCTTGGGGAGAAGAGGTACCGCTGAGGACATGGGAAATGCTACAGATCCCAAGAGAGAAGAGACAACGTGATAGAAGGGAACTTGCCCTTCAATTCTGAACCTCAGCAATGTGGCAACACCTCCTGATCTGGGAAATTGCCTTCTTGCTTCTATGTACCTGTGCACCTTAGCCACAGCATACTAAATGACAGAGGTCGTGACTAGGGAGCCCCATGCCATGTGCTTCTTGGCCTCCTCCTTTGGAAGGCCTGTGAAATGTTACCCTTCTGCCACAGTTTCGGTAGGGCTGTACTTCTGGGCACTAGCCTGTCTTTATAACCACAGCGAAACCTGCTACGCTGCTGCCTTTATTATGAACCATTGTTCAGGACAGACAACAGACTCTACACAACACTCAGCACAGTCTGTGCCAAAAATTGCTTACTAGCTAGAACTTAGCTTACAAGCTAGAAGCAGCCCCATTCTGCTGCACAGCAAATTATCTCTGGTTTGTTTTTAAAAGCCAGAGGACTTCAATTATCCTACCTGCTTATTTATGTTATCCAACATGGCCAAGATCAAACATTCAAAAAAAAGTCATGAGTCAGACCTCCAAAACTTATGGGCTGGCTTAAATTGTGAAGCTTTTTGGCAGGGGGGAGGGAGAAGATATATACAAATACATTTTGGATTCTTTATATTTGCTTTCTGAGTTTAAAACCTTAGGTCACACATACCTAGCTTACATTTTTAAGCTTCCATCTCTAACCATGAAGCCTAGGTACTTACACTTTTAAAAAACAAACGAAACCTGAGGTTCTCATGAAATAACACGATTCCAGGAGCTAGCTCTTTGAGTAAAACATTGAATACGGCTGAATTCAGACTAGAATCATAAGAGTTGGTGTCACTAAGGGAAGACTATTTTTCCTGCACAAGTTCTTTTCCGGCCAAAATCTCATATTTGTGCTAGCAATTTTTCTGGCTAGGATCCCATTTTCTCCTCTTGAGTTATTTGCATTGTGATGCGCCTGATAGCAAAGCAAAAAGCCCTTTACTGAGGAAATCCGCTATTCAGATGGGACCCAGTTCAAAAAAACACTTACCATACACAAATGATTTAATTGACTTCAATTAGATTACTGAAATGCTTAAATGGGTTCCTGGATTCAGGAACTTTCAATGATTTCTTCCCACCCAAAGAAAATGCTCACAAACAGGTACTGTGAAAATCCCCTTCTTTCTAGAGTCTTCAGAAGTCCTGTAGACTTTCAGCACAGCTTCAAGCCTAAACAAACAGTGCAGATTCGGAGTTTCAGGGTGGGATTTTCCAAAATGCCAGCTTGTTCAATAGCATTTTGGTGCCCAAGGATGTAGATAGGCACCTGGCAGGATTTTCAACAGTACCTAAATAGAACAGGTGCCTAATTCCCACTGGCTATCGACTAGAGGCTGTTAGGTGCCAGGCACATTTGAAAATCCCATGAGCTTCCTCTCCGTATGTCTGGAAACTTCTGAAAATCTGGTCCACTGACACCCTTGTACATCCCCACTTAGAATTTAGCAGCTGTTTGTGCTGTTTCATATACAGGGGTGGAATATATGAAATAACAACATCCTTGTGCAAAATAACCCTGAAGATTTAAACAGAAAGCAGATGAAACAAAGGGGTAGGTTGTGTCCTTCACAGAGGCAGAACAGGCTGCATTTTAGACAAGACTAACATAAACTTGAAGCTCAGTATGGCTATAGGTGCTGTTTTCCCACCTTGAGGGAACAGGCTAAGCAAGTAAAACTGAACAGGGATGATGTGGTCATGCTGAATAGAGATGATTGTGTGGGCGTCCCTCCCGCCTGCACAATGCAAAACGCAGAAGCAGCAGCAGGGAGGATTTCATAGATTTCATAGACATTAGGGCTGGAAGGGACCTCAGAAGATCATTGGGTCCAGCCCCTGCCCAAGGGGCAGGAAGTCAGCTGGGGTCAAGGGATCCCAGCAAGATAAATGTCCAAAAGGACACTTTGATCAAGGACTTTTGATTTTTGTTTTAATTATCAGTGTTTAAGTAAAGTGCTTTCTAATGGAGCCTGCAAATGAGCCTGCCTTCAGGTAGATAGGGAGTCACATCATTTGCATTTAAGCTTCGGGTCACCCTTCCCTCAGATGAAGGGGGACACCCTTCCCTCAGGTGGAGGTGGCTTTAAATGCTGAACTTTATCGCATATTGTAATGGACAGCTCTATTCCTGTCTAAAGAAACTGGTGGGGGCTTAAAAGTGGATCGGCAAAGGTGTTCCATAGAAACAAAATGAATCTCTTCCTTGAAGCTGCAAGATACACACTGTTCCCAAGGACTGTTTTGGGGTGTGCGTAGATGAAACAGGGGCCCTAAATTGAAGCGGTGGGTTTGAAAAAACACCGCTTCAATTTAGGGCTGATTAAACCCCCATGTCGTACACACACCCTGCTGACGTACCCACCTATCTGGCGGGAAGGGGAGGGCGAGCTGCTGGTGGGTGGTGCGGTCCCTGGGCTGCGAGGAGGGCTAGTGCTTCCCTCTGCAGCAGTGGCAGCTCCCCCTCCAGGCAGCACCCACCCGCAGGCACCCAACTCACACGGTCCTGCCCAGCACCGCAGCCAAGGGGGGAAGCACCAGGACCCTGCACCGCTCAGGCAGGCTCTGGGGGATGTGGTGGGGGGGTGAAGATCAGGCTCGCTGCTTTTCTTGGGCAGAGTCTGCCTTTCCAGGCTGCTGCCAGGCTACCTGCAGAGCTTCCTGCAGGGCCCCTGAGCCGCACGGAGCCTGGTGCTTCACTCCATGCCTCCTTGAAGGAGTTTTAGTTTGCTGCACCCCAAGTCATTTAAGGCGCATTATGCCAATGAAGTTCCTACAGCAGCTGGAATAAAATGTGCAATATGCTGCCCAGGCGTCCAAACACCAACACCATTAAAATGGTGCAAAAGCATTTAGACCAGTTTAAAGTGTCATGCACTCACACCTCTTGTTTCGTCTATATATGGCCTTGGTGTCTAAAAGGAAAAACAGGAAAATCTAACGTAACCAAAAGCACAGATGTTTAACAGGGAACAAGGTGGAAAGATGGATACAGTGAATGGGCTAACATGAGAACCAAGAGGAATTTTTACCTGTAACTCAAACCGCTGCTGTCTTTGAGATATATCATCTATCTGTATTGAAGACTGTGGGAAAGCTGGAGAAGGGGGAAGCAATATCCCATAAAGTCTGGGTATTTGCAACATTGTTACAGTGACAATTAGTGAAGCAGCTCATTTTAGATGTTTATCTATTGAAAACTTCTCCAACCTTTGTGGCTCTTTCACCATGAATTGCAAATGGCTATGCAGACATACATGCCCATTATAAAAAGGAAAACAGATCCTTTTGGAGAGGTGTGGTGAGTTAATCCAATTACTGTAGGAACATTGTTTCAAATCCTGGAGGCTCTCTCAAAAAAATAAGGATTTACATATTTATTGTGGATCTCTGGAATGGAAAAACTGCAGCCCAGTCCCTGAAACTCATCCCCGTTTCCTACTTAGGTAGGAGTCTTCCCCTTCAGAAAGTCCTCCCAAGCATTTGACCTCCTCTAATTAGTGTAAAACCTGTCAGCACCTAATTTTCAGTAAGAAACACCCAAGCATTTTCTTCCATTGATTTTCATCTTACCTAACATCTATTCCATTATGAAACAGGTGTAAAACCAGAACATGCATGGAGTCCAGGAGCTTAAACAGGTACAGGCAGTCCTTGACGTACAAACGTTTTGAGTTACATTTTGCACTTACAACATTTATGAATTGACACCCTGTTTCAACTTTCTGACATCAGTTTCGACTTTCCAATGCTTGATCTGACACCATGCCAGCAAAACAAGTTTGTGGTGTTGCTCATCTCCCTGGAGAACATCTGTCCAAACTTCCTTGGACACTTTCTTTAAGAAAGCAGGCAAGACTCCTGAAAAACCTGCAGCCAAGACTCCTGAGAAGACTCCAGCCAAGAGCCCTTCAAAAAGTCCAGCAAAGTCACCTCAAATAAGTCCTTTCAAATCAATATGATTGCTATTTACAATACAAATACATTAATGGAGCTGTATTACTCATCTATAATTGATTGAGTACAAAATTCTGGGTTATTTTTGGTGAAAACAGGGTATCTGGTTTTGGTTCAGGAACTAATTCTCCATTTATAATATTGTTTCCTATGGGAAAATTGGTTCCGAGTTACAGTGTTTCGACTAAAGACATGGCTTTCAAGAACCAATTGTGTCGTAAGTCCGAAGACTTGCCTTATTCTAAAAGGAATTGGACACTGACATGGGTAATAACAATGGCCAGGTCATCAACGAACAATACAAATATCTTTGGAAATTTGTGCTTCAGTTTTGAAGCAGAATCTCTAACCACTAGAGACTAGGTAAGACCTAGCATGGAAGACACGTTAGCCTAATCCTGACTATGCTGGAGTTTTTATATCCTCCTCTGAAGAATCTAGTGTTGACCCTGGCTGGACAGGACACTTTGGCTGATGTAAAACGCTTTGTCTCAACAGTCCCAAAATTTCACTTGTCCTACTAAAGATTTCCTGAACTAGGGTTGTGGGAGGGGGAAGGACGAGAGAAATGAAGGTGATGGACATTGATATCCTTTTAGAGACACTTTAGCTCTTTTCGACAGGGCAGGTGAATTGTGGGTAGCCCAGGCAGGCGTGTAGTCTGACTCTACTACCCTGCACTTTGTGCAGTCTGGTACACCTGGCTAAGAAGGCACTATTCTAATAGATAGTATTTGACACAGTCATTGTATTCCCTTTGCCAAGTCGCGAAGACTTCTACAAGGGGAGAAGCTCAGAGTGGACTACATCCCATGTCATTTTCAATTGAAAATGAAGGCAGACTGGATTATCTACGGATGAGAACACAGGACTGGGAGGTTATAGAGCTAAATTCTGTTATTTGCTTCGCCACCGACTCATTTTGTGATCGTGGGCATGCTAGTTTCCCAATCACTACCTGTTTCCTTATCTGCAAATTGATGATAGTAACAGCTGCCCCACAACCGTGTTGTGAAGGTTAGTGACTGAGCAGTTGCAAATGGCTGTGAGATCTGTAGAGAAAAGATACTATAGAAATTAAAGCAAATATGAAATAAATAAAGCACATGAGTTTTCCTGGGACAAAGTGCTTACAAATCATGTACTGGAAAGAATCTTAGTTAGGTACCTAAGATTAAGAAAGAAAGAAATTAATTAGACTTTGCCCTTTCTTTTGTTTCCTTAATTGGAGTTCTGTTTGTCAGTCTGTGGTATGTTTGTGTTGAAGTACCGCATTTGCCAAGTATTTGTGTATATGAAGAAGAAAAAAAATAGTGATTTCTAGGATGTTGGGATTTATTAGCAGAAGCATAGTGGCAAATAGAAGAGATTTTTAAAACAACCAGGCATTTTTATTGCCCTTTTTCTGCACCTTGTCAAGATTAAACATTCATTCAGAAAGCTAACTCTTGGAAGAAAGAAGAGAGAAAAATGGATGCCTGATTTCTACACAAAATAAGAGTCTTTATGCTCTTATTGAGGCCTTGGTATAGTCTTGTGCACAGTGCCCTTCTTCTGGGCACGGTACCGTCATAAAGGTCCTTTTCTGGCCATGAGCCCTGGATATTAGTGGTATATCTGGCACAGGGCAAGGCTGTAACTAGACTCTAGTCACTATTAACTCCAAGCATTCAAAACCTGGAATCAGACCCCCCAAACATTCAAAATGAATTTCAATCATCATGAAATTCAAAACATATTTTGGGTTCTCTTTCTCTTTAGGGCTGCTAGTTCATCGCAGTTAAGGTATATGAGGGGGTGGGCAAAATATGGCCTGGACCACGCCCTCTCGGACTCAGCCCAGCAGAGCAGACCAGAGTGGACTAGCTCCGGACCAGCTAGAACCGGCGTTCACAGACCCGACCCTGGTTCACCCTGTGCCTGCTCTGGACTGCCCACCCGTGCCAAGCAGTGGCAGCAGCAGCAACAGCTGGGCAGAAACTGTTGCTCACTGTTCGAGAAAGGTGACCCCTCTTCCCTGCTGGGCCCTTCTTGCTGCAGCCAGCTGGAGCCTGTGCCTGGGTTCCCCTGCCGCTCCTTACCGCCGCCTCCAAGCTGCCCAGTAGGGACAGTGGTAGCAGTGCAGAAGAGCCACAGGGCAGCCCTGGTGTAGGCTCTGGGTAGCTGCAGCAAGAAGGTCCTGGCAGCAGCAAAGGGGAGGGGCCACTGGTTTTCCCTAAAACCAAACAGCAACTTCTGCCCAGCTGCTGCTGTTGCTGCTCAGCACGGGTAGGTGAGTCTGAAGCAGGCCCAGGGCAGGGCGCTGGGGCTATGTCCTGTCGGTGGTGTCAGGAGAGTAGCCACAGGGTGCACAAGCTCTGGCCTGTTGGGTACGGGGCCACTGACTATTGTTTAACTGTGCAATCAAAATTACTATTAATTGTGACTATTTTTTTAACAATCACAATTAATTGAGATTAATTATTTAATAGTTTGTCAGCCCTACTTTCTTTTTCTCCTAGTTTCTGAGGTTTACAGGGCGCTGAATGTATTTTTTTTCTTAGGTTTTTCCTCATGATCACTAAGGTTAGGAGCTCATTTTTCATTGGATACAAGGTGTCTTCTATAATCCTATGATTCCAGAAGCTGGGGCTTTGAGAAAAACACCAGCTCTCATGAGTATAAGGAGATCCCTGTGCAGCACTATGACTATTCTCACCTCTCAGGGGTAATAGGAAACTGAATGCAAGGCTCAAAAGCTCTAGATCTCCCACAGGTCAAAGGTGGCTCTTACATGGCTACAGTCCATCGGGAGGGTAAAGATAACAAAGCCACCATTGTGCCTCCCCTGAGTACAATAGGAGTTACTGAGAATCTGTGATTCTGCTCTGCTACAGGAGTAAAAAGAAGCAGAACCAGAAGCCATATGACTAAAACATGGTCTTACTAAAGTCAACTACGATTTTAATTCTTGCAAACAAAAGAAGTTGGTTAAGGAAATCTAGTTCCATTTAAAAACGACAGAGATAGTCAAATGTCAACAAATAAGCAGTGAAGGATTTCAGCCACTTTCCAACTCTCAATTATTTGTATTGTAGTGGCAAACAAGAGCTGCAGTCATGGGCCAAGATCAGCATGATAGACATTGTATGAATGCAGTTTTATTGGGGCAAGCTGATCACTGCCTAGGTGCAAGACTCAGAAGAGGCAACTCGGTCTTCCTTTAGGATGGTAGGATCTCATCTGCTTACTGGTGCAGGTGAGGATAGCTTGACTTTGAGAAGACTGCAGCCATAAGGAATTGGTGTGTCACTCAAGCAATTAGGGCTGTGCGAAATGGCACCGTTCCATTTCGCCTTGAGTTTCAAGGGAACAGCATTTCGTATCAAATTCATTTCAGTTTGAAATAGCTGTTCTGTCTTGCTTTGTTGAAACAGTAAGGTTGTTTCAATGTTTCGATCAGGCAGGATGGGGAGTCAGCCCAGCTGAGCTGACCTCCCATCCCCAGCGCTATGGTCAAATGTTTCGACCAGCCTTATTTTGTTCCAAGGCTGTTTCGAAGCTCTTTGTTTCATTTCGATTTTGCTGTTTCAACCTCAAAATGAGTGTCAGAATGAAATGGTCGGCAAAATTTCGCACAACCCTACAAGCAATGTATCTGGCTGAGTTGCATATTTAAATCTGACTGCTGGTTCGTACTTGCTTGACTCTAAGCATGTCATTGAGAATGAAATTTCCCTGCTCCCATCCTGGTATCCTGTTGGCAACATCTGATGTTGAACTTTCTTTTCCTAAATGTGTAAAAGGCATCTTGGCTTGATTTCTGTGGGACCCCCCTTGGTAGCCAAATCAGAGTTTGGCCCAAAGACTCATGGACATGAAGCTGTACTATATGTAAAGGCTTAAGTGCACCAAGAACGAATTCTGTTCAAACGCTGCTATGTTTACTGCAGCGCTGAACAACTTCTAAGCAGCCAGGGACTGCAAACCCCATGGGCTGCACTAGTGAGGAACAGCATCTCCCCTGGCTGCACACTATGTATGCAGATGAGTAGGTACCCCTCCATCCTCATGTACTGTGCATAGGTGGGGAGGCACCTTCACTCACTGCCTCCGTACCACCACCTCACCTGTAGCTCCTCCATAGCACTGTGCAGTGTGAGCACTCTGGGCTGCTGGCTCACATGGGCTGCACTGCACCACCTCACCCTGGCCTCTAAGGCTGGGTCAGGCAGACACTGGGGCAGGAGGAGGATCCCCAAGACCCTGGCTGCTGCTGCAGCCAGATGAAGGGACAGCAGCAGCTGGGTGAGAGCCCAGGGACTGTACGTTAACCCTTCACAGTCTACATGCAACCTATGGGCTACAAGTTGGACAGCCTTGCTTTATTGTATTAAGGCTTGCCTGCATTAGGACCTGCATTAGAACAGATTTAACCAAAGGTGTGATTGGTGTAAAAGGCTGTGGGGAGACTTCAGTTTTAGTTTAAATCATGTTTAGTTTAGGAATTGTTTTAAGCCAGACTGAAATAAGCTACTCGTGAACTGAAATAAGACAGTGGTTATTATCAAACCAGAAAGCCACGTGGGTAGACAAGGTCAAAGGCATCTTCGCTGGATCTAGTAAGGAATGAAAGAGGAGGCAAAAAGAATGGAGATTGAGAGGGTGCCTGTGGTAATGTGACATCCACACCAGTGGCAAAGAAAGGAGGAACAGGCCAACACCATGACAAAAAGCAAGTCCTCCTGGATGCAGGAGGTCCTCCAGGACATGTGTTATCCCATGAGACTGAGTGAAGTCAGCAGGTGCTTTCAGATGGAGGACAAGGAGCAGACCAGTCACAAAGACAGCAGTAAACTGTTACTTCTGTACTGCAAATAGTTGTACTTAAGTTTCTGTAAATAAGGAAGGGTTGTTTCACACCACAAGCTTCAAGATACTACAGACAGATTGCTGGACTGACCATTAGTGTTTAACATGCGTATCTGGTACACACGTCGACGTGCAGAAAGTTCCAGCACCTACCATTTGGTTCCAAATCCATAAACACTGCCTTCCTCGCTTACTTCGCCCACTAACCTCTATGAACCAAAGTCATTCCTGACTCAACGTTCCCTGAGGGGATTTGTGCCACAAGTAAAGTGGGCCCGTGACTGGTTCGATAACACTTTTGGAAGAAGTCTTCTAGTTAATGTTCAAAAAGCAGAGTGAGAAGCTTTATGACATGTTTGGAAAGGGGACAAGAGAAAGAATCATAGCAATATCAGATTTAGCAAAATCATGGCATCTGTTGCAGTTTGGGACAGTTCTGGCTGTTATGGTGTCCCAATTTCTTAACAGTTTGTGTGGCTTCCTTTTCCCTTCCACGGGGCCTTCTTCTGGATATATGAACATCCAAGCTTCCTCTATAAGCTAATGCTAGAAAGCCAGAGCACAACTTTCACACTAGGTCAGCTGATCAGGACAAGATTTGGCAAAAATTGTGGCTTTAGCTGGAACTCTCCCTCCAAAATATCACTGATGCAAGTCAGAGCAGTCACAAGAGTAAGAAGGCAACAGCCTTAAGGATAGGCCTTGCAGCACTGTGTACAATCAGCACTGCTTCCAGTGATGGTTACCTTTAAATTAATTATATACGTTAATTAGGAGACTTGCCCCCATACTGCACAAAAGTGACTAATGAATACATTTAAGGAAGAGATGGAATGCATTTCACCTGCCAAAAGCTGAGTTTAGGTTTCTCCTACAAGGGCTTGGGCAGACAAGGTTCTTAGGCAGATGTGATATATTTTATTAGATCAACTGAGTCATTGGAAAAATGTTCTTAGCAATTTGCCATTTGCAATGGAAACTCACAGCATGAAGAAAAAAGAAACTAACCTCAACAGCAATTTCCTAAGAACGTTTTTCTAATGACTCAGTTGGTCTAATAAAAGATATCACATCTACCCTAATAACCTCACCTGCCTTTGTCCTTAGACCAACATGGCTACAACCAAACATCCTACAAGGGCTACCATTATCACTAGCAGTGTGAGGAAAACAGCCGCTAGCAAGCAGCATTCATTAACAGACTAAATGATCTGAAGTCCCCATCCAAGTAGGTAAAAAAAAAAAATCTAGTATCAAGCTTGTGGGAGGTCCTAGACTGAAATTATTGAGGTTGACATTTCTTGAAGTGCTTTGAGAGTATCCACTTCATTCACCATTTCCAGAGGTGTAACTAGTCAGTACCCTGGTCCACACACCCTGCATCTATCTTCCCTGTCTGGCTCCAGCAGCAGGGAAGGCAGAACAGTAGCAGTATAAGAGCAGGGGCCAGAGGTTTATTGCTGCTGGATGAGATATCACTTGTTGGGGGGTTTTTTGCCATCGACACACATGTTTAGTGGCCAAAACACATGAATTTTCAGTGCCCCTCTCCAGCTCCATTCCAGCACCCCTCCTAAAGCAGCAGCCAGGGCTTGTGCCCTGTCACCCACTCTTTGTTATCCTACTGACCACTTCAGACTAACCCTGAAGAAATATGGATTTCAAATCTGACCTCTCAGAGTACACCTCCCTTGCAATCAGTTATGTGCCCACAGAGGAAAATTGACATACCCCTGCTAGCCTGGGTCCCACTAGCAGTGGAGTCGCAATAACCACAGCTCAACGTAAGCTGCAAAACCTGCCTGCGAATCTGAGTAAATACTGGAACCAGAGACAGAGCCTGGTAGCTGGTGCTGAGCTCCATTCTGTCATCGCTATCATACCCATACTAACGCCTTTCTGCCATTGTTGCTATACCCAAATAACCACAGATATGACGCACACTTAGATTCCACTGTCCCTAAGAACATCTGCCATCTACATTGCAAAAAGCTGTTTTCGCACACATAGCATGTCCTGTAAAATCCAACAGGCTGACCCTGAACAGGCATACAGTGGTGCTTGCTGAAACAAAACATGAAGCCATTTTACACCATTGGAGGATCTGGCCTTTTGTTAGAAAAAGCACCCAGATGAGCACATGCTCATTTGCAGAAACATGTTGGTAAACAGGGAGGTGTTTTGGGGTGCTGGGTTTTTTTGCAGGGGGAGGGGAATTTTATTTTCTTTAAAAAAAAAAAAAAGAGCTGAACCTCAAAAAGTGTCATAATCACAAAAAGCCTGCATATAAGCACATTTTGTAACAATACAGCCAGCCCAGACATAGTTGGCCAAGAGTAGCAGATCCAGGAACAGGGTCAGTGGACTGTAGTTCCTCCACTTAAGCTGTGCCTTGAACGCACGGTAAGGTCTGAGCTCATTGCCTGGAGAGCTCTGTATGATGGATCAGCATGCTCTGAGCTTCCCAGCTTATTGGGTGGGGTCTGGCCAGAGCCCCTGCTTCCACACAGCTCTGGTTCTCAGGAGGTGAACATTGCTGCTGTTTGCCCCTTGCCTCCTTCTCGTCCACCACTGAATTCAGCAGCAGGGGAAAGGAGGGGGTGAGTGGCAATGGCAGCAGCATTCACCCTTTGGGCTCCAGAGGCACTTAAAAGCAGGGGCTGTGGCCGGACCCCACACTGAGAGCTTACATATGGCACAGCCAAAAGGGAGGTAGTGCAACCATGCTGCTGCACCCCCTCTACAGCCACCCATGCTTGACAAGCTTAAATTTCCAGGTTCCAGTAAGACTGTTTCACAGAACAGGTGACAGTACTAGTCAAATCACCATTTGGCATCCCAAAGGTATGAAAGAAATGTTGTTCTGTCCAGCTTTATTGCTATCTACTTGGGTGTAGCCCTGAGTAGGCTGCAAAAAAGCATTCAGTGCAAAGTGTTACTGATTGCTTCTTTCCTGTGTCCTTGTAACAAGGTATTTAGAAGAATTTGCAGATTCATTTGACATGGCCACACCACAGGCACTTCTCCCTCAAACTTGCAACCTCTGAGTTGTCAACCACGTGCCTTTCTTACACACACTGCACCATCCCAGCTCCTTGCTGCTTACTGGTTGCTGCCATTAGAAACTGTTAGCCTGCCAGTTAGTTAAGCTGCCCATGCAGCTAGAAAAGCCTGCTTGATAACAATAGCATGCAAAGCATATAAAAAAAGGAAATTTATACCAGATCTAATGGTCCACTTAATCTGCCTGAAGGCAGTAAGATTGCAAAGAGACTGCGAGCTGAAAGGAATACCACCGAAGGTGACTGGCCAGCACTTTAGACCCACCTTGTCTACAAGTGACTATAAACACTTTCCAGGACTATCCACGTAGTTTTTATATGAGTGTTTTGGGTTTAGTGTTTGTATCCGGTTAATAAAGCTAGTCTTCAGAGAGAGGAATGCACTTGTCCTCCTGCATGTTCCTTCCTGTTCAAGATGACCAGAGTTGGTGTAACCCAGGTTCTGTGTAAGCAATATGTGTATGATATCACTAACCAGCTATCAGGGAGGTGTTTACAGGTATTTGCTTCATTTGACAAATTCTCACACCCTGGAAGATGCATCACTTCTGCCTTATGTAGGTTTTAATTCGTTGAAATAAAAGCTACACTAGAAAAAAGGAGAATCCTTGTTCATCAGCAGCTAGGTTTGTGGAGCCAGCAGCATAGGAAAGTGACTGGGCATCCCACACACAGCGGCAGTGGTGACTTCCAGTTGCCACTGACTACTGCAATCGTGTGGCTGCCAGCTGGAGTCACTTAATTGGCTCCTCAAGTCATTGCCTGGGGTTGGTGCAAGGGCATTTAGTACCAGTGCACCCCTGGCAGTGACCTTGCTATAGTACTGCGTGAAGCCAACATGCTTTCAGTCAGGTCCAACCCGCTTCTGCTGCCTGATTGCAGCAGACTCTTCGAACTTTAAAGCAGACTCCCAGGCATCGTCCCTTCAAACTCAGAAGCCAAGGGGAGTGGCCAGAAGAGCATTTGCTTGCAAAGTTAGTTTCTTTTTCCCCACATGTCAAAAAAAGGAAAGCCACCGTAGTTCAACTTCCTCCTTTCCCCTAGCAATAAAGGTGGTTTCCTCTGCAAACCATCCTTAGTTGTCTGCACAGTTGGAGTTTAAATTACTTCTGCACAGGGATTTCCATTCCTCCTCATTCTAACAGTCTCCAGCATCAGGAAATATTTCCTGTCATTCTGTCAAGTTTTCTATTGTTTTCCGTTGTCTGCTGTGTCTGGTTAGACTCTCTTGGACTACAGAGGATATTTTCCTTCCTGGTCTTTCAGCTGGTGTCAAAATGCTCTTTAACTTTTGTCCAAGTTTTGCCTACTTGGACCTGAAGGATCAGATCCTATGCACTTGTTTTAGATCAGTGATTCTCAGCCAGGCTGCTGTGACACCCCGGGGTGCCTTGAGCTTTTTTTAAGGGTGCTGTGGGATACACAATATTAGCACTGTTAGATGTGTGTAACAGGGTCCCCACTTGGAGCCCTGTTACTTGAGGAAATTCCCACAGCTGACAGTAATAATGCCCTGGAGGGGGCAAGGAAGGGAGATGCCCCACGCCTGTGGTGAGCCAATGGGGCTCAGCTTCTGGAGGTATAAGGAGGACAAAACCCCAAGAAAGATGCCTTCAGGCACCATGGAGAGGAGAGGAGCTGCTTGAGACTCCTGAGAGAGAGGATTCTGCAGAGGGATCCACAATACAAGGGACCACAGAGCCTGGGGCCAGCAACCCCTGCTCACTACTTACCATGAGCCTACAGGAGTTGCAATGAGTCTGAGAAAAGCTGAGCTGCTGTGCTGGGATGAGCCATGGTTCCTTGCTAGGACATGGCTAGGTAATGCTAAAGTAAAAGGGGTCACAAGATTAGACCCCAGAAGGGACATTACCCATCACCCCAGAGCTCAAGGGGAGAGGGGAGCCAGGTCCAAGTTCTGTGACCCCCATGGCAGGAAGATTCCCTGAGTTGCGCTGGCAGAGAGCGCAGCAAAAGAGACTTGGCGGTGCCCGTAACAAGCCACTAATGAGTTAATTGGCGGCAGGAAGACAAGACATAGGCAAAGAAACCTTTTATCTTTTTTCTTTCCCTTATTATTTGGAGTGGAAAATGACTGGGGCAGCAGGGGGTTACCATGAGTGACCCGTCCAGGAAAAGGCAGATGGGAACACCCGCCATAAGGGCAGCTGGTGTAGAGCAGAAGCCACCCAGGTGCGCTGATTACGGGCACAGCCATTAGCCTGTGAAACACCAGCTGGCACTTACCTGGGAGTTTGTGCCACCAGGGATCCTCTTTTGAGCCCAGGGGTGATCCTGGGAGCAGCATGGACAAGCTGCTTCCTCCCATCCGGTCCTCTATAGAAGAAAGAAAAGAAAAAATAAAATAAAAGCCCCCTAAATCATGTGATAGATCAAGCGTTGTCATTCCACGGGTACTAATTGATGTGTCATCTCTTTCCTCCCTTTTTGTTAACAAGATCAACGTTGTGGCAGGCAAGAACCAGGGGAACAGACGGTATCCCGTGGACATGATAACAAAGTGGTGCATTGGCCAGGAAGAACAGACTGCATGACGGAAGCCATGGACACGCAGGCTCCCACGGATTGGCAGCAAGCTTACAACCCGATGTTAAGACTTCTCCAGGGCCAGCAGGCCCAGCTGAAAAAGATGGTAAGGATGCAGACTTAAGAGGCCGAAGCAAGTATCCAGCTGTCTGCACGCCAACAAGACCTGTGTGAAAAGATCGAGGAGCAATAGACATTAATGGTACAAGAGGGCTTGGGGCTGCCTCGGATGACGTAGAAGTCTATCTGGAGGCATTTGAGCAGGCGGTGATGGCCACAAAATGGGACTCAGGAATTTGGGGCCCCTCCTTATCAGGCCAGCCCAGGCTGCCTCAACAAGGCAGAGGCACAGGATTATAACAAGGTAAAAGAAGTGGTTTATACCATCTGGAGGTCTCACCGGAAACATACCAACATAAATTCCAGGCCCGAAAGGGCAATGAAGTGGGACAGCCCCAATTATTGGCACAGCCTCTCTGGGACCTAGCGAACGAGTGATTGCAACCAGAAGCACACACCACTCAAGAAATAGTGGACACGATAGTTTTGGAACAGTTCTTTACAGACCTCATGGGTAGCTCTCAGACATGGGTATGGCGTCACCAGCCAAAGACTGGAGGAGGCACCAAAGACACGGAGGAAGATTAGCCGAAGATTATGTGTCAGCTGAAGGGGAAAGGGAGACCCCTAAGAGGGACTGAGCCGGTGGCCCTGCACCCACTCCACGACAGACCATCACCGCACCTCCCAGATGAGGAAAGACCACATGGCGGGAGGGACATCCAGGGGGCTGCTGGCAAATGACCTGCTACCACTGCGGAGAGAAGAGCCATATATCCCAGTTCTGCCCTAGGCCGCCCCATGGTCCAAATCCCGTGGCCGAGATGCACAACGAGAAGAAGGATTGTAGCTTTAGGTAGCACCAAGGTTAGGGCCAAAAGAGCAAGCCCGTGGTAGAAGTTTGAATAGGCAACACAATTATACCCGAAGCTGTGGATACCAGCTGTTCCCAGTCAGTGGTATGTAAAGATCTGATCTCCCCTCATCTAGGGAGTCTTGGAAGCTCTGTACCCATGATATGTATGCATGGCATGGCCTACACATATCAACAGAAGAGGGTAAAACTCTCAGTGCTGGGGTGCATGGAAGAGATCCCTGTGGGGTTGGTTGGCCAAGACGTTACCTTGCCCTATGCTATTGGGCATGGATTGGCCACACTTGAAAGAGGTTATTTGCCAGTTGATTGCGGACATGCCCAAGGAAGAAGAAAGGAATTCCCAGGCCCTTTGCTTCGGGGATCCAAAGGAAGACCTAGATATGGACTAGATTATAGGAGGAGGGGACTTTCATCAGGAACAATGTCAGGAGCCCTTATTCAAGAATATATGGAGATCCCAGCTCGCTGGACCTGAGGAAGAAGCCAGAGATATGCAGAGACCCCCCAAAACCCGTGCTATGAGGTAAAGAAAGGCCTTCTCTACCAGGTAGAGGACCAGGAGGAAGGAGGAAAGAGAGACCAGATCCTGGTGCCCTGGAGATATTGGAAGGGCTTGCTGCTGGTTGCTCATACTCTACCAATGTGGGGCACCTAGGGAAAGACAAAACGGAGGCCAGGCTAAAACACAAGGTCTTCTGGCCTGGCATATACAAGATAGCAGAGAAGTTCTGCGCAGAATGCCCTGAATGTCAAAAAACTGAGGGAGCAAAGCTGGCAAGGGTCCCCCTGATAGCAATGCCCCTGATTGAATGGCCATTTGACCAAATTGCTCTGGACATAGCCAAACCCTTCCCACATAGTAGGATGGGGTACCAATTCATCCTCATGATCATTGACTATGCCACTCAGTTCCCCAAGGCAGTACCATTGAGGTCTGTGACTGCTTCGGCCATAGTGACAGCACTACTAAGATGGATTGCCTGGGTGGGGATACCCCAGGAAATCTTGACAGACCAGGGGAAAAATTTCATGTCAAAGATTTTAAAGGGGGTCTGTCAGGCACTGAAAATTAAACAACTGCGCATCTCAGTTTACCATCCCCAAACTGATGGCCTTGTGGAGCAGTTTGATCGCACCCTCAAAGGAATGATCAGGGCATGCATACAGGGAGACCCTTGGAAGTGGGATGCCATACTACCCCCACTACTCTTCACAATAAGGGAGGCCCCCCAGGCCTCAACCGGGTATACCCCATTCAAATTAATTCATGGGCACAGCCCTTGAGGTCTATTAGACCTAATATGTGAGGAGTGGATGCAAACTGGGACCATCTCAACCACAGTTGGTGGGAGAGTTCAGGGAGTGGCTGCAGAGGGCCCAAGAATAGCACAAAAAAACCTTAGTCAATGCCAAGAGAGAGAGAAACAATGGTATGACTCCCGATCCACCGAGAGGGAACTTCAGGTAGGGGACTGGGTAGCGGTGCTGCTCCCAGACAATACCCATAAGATCATGGCCCAGTGGCAAGGGCCCTTTTGCGTGGCATGACGCACGGGGCCCATAAACTATGAGGTCTTACGAACAACACTGACACTGACATGGAGGAAGCAAATATATCACTCGGGAACCAGCAGCAGGAAGGAGAGGATCCAGGCACACGTGTCCTGCACACACGTGCCCCCTTACTAACTTGCTGACCGGAGGCGGCAGCAGCAGCAGAGGAATTGGTAGCGGGGGCAGCAACAGCTGATTCCCCGAAGGTAAGTGAGGCGGAGGGACCCAGCACAGCTGAGCCGGATCCAGAGGGGAAGCCTCCCAGGTTCCATATAGCTGAGCCGGTAGGGAGCCGCATTCCCGAGCCACGCAGCGTGAACAGACCACGCAAACAGGGGCATTCTGTGAGAGCACGCCAGCGTTTGCGCAGGCATTCACACCAGTGGGTGGGCAGGAAGGGCCAGGAGAGAGACTTCTGTATGGGTAGGGCGTAGACACCACTCAGATCCATAAAAAGCAGCTTAGAATGGTGTCAGTGAGGAGTGCTGCTAGGGCCTCTGCCCAGAGGGCCAAGCCTACCCAGGGTTGGTCTGAGGCCTCCACTCAGACCAAGCCCACGGGGGAGCTGATGTCCCCCTACCTCCTGGCCTGCGGGGGATCCCCAGCAGGGCCGGGGGGCAGAGATTGCGGGCCTCCACACCTGTCTAGCAGGAGCCTGTCTTAGGGCTCTGGAGGCGCAGGTGAGGGAGCTCCGGGAGGAGGTTAGCAGGCTGAGGGGTATCAGGGAGACGGAGGATGAAATTGATGGCTATTTCTTTTCCCTGCAGGACCAGGCACCTAAGGAAGAAGCAGCCCAGGGAATGCCCTCCACAGCAGAGTGGCAGATGGTCACATCCAGGACCGGAGCTCTTCACAGTGAACAGGTACCAGTTCCTCCAGCCCGACTGGAGAACAAGTACAAGGCCCTGGCAACCCTGCAGGAGATGGAAGGGGAGGAGGAATCCCTTGGGCAGGAAGCAACACCACGTTCTACGTGCTCCGAACAGGTCAAGAGATCCAAGTGGACCCAGAGGATGAGGTGACGAGTGCTCATCATAGGCAGCTCCAACCTGAGAGGTACGGAAGGGCCCATCTGTCGCCAGGACCCCTCAACACGAGAGGTCTACTGCATGCCCGGAGCTAAGAGTCAGGATGTGACGGAGGTAATCCAGGCCAGGATCAAGCCCATCAATTATTCCCCCATGATCCTAGTCTATGTGGGTACTAATGATGCGGCCAGGAGAACCCCTGATCACCTGATGGTGGACTACAGTGCTCTGGGCAGCGTGCTGAGGGAGTTCGGTGCACAGGTGGTATTCTCTTCCATCCTACCAGGGAACGGATGTGGAATATGGCATGAGAACTGCATCAGAGAGACCAAATGGCAGCTTTGGCAGTGGTGTCTCGAGGCAGGCTTCAGCTTCCTGGACAACGACCTGCACATTACGACAAGGGACATGCTCAGTTGGGATGGGCTTCACCTGTCTCCCAAAGGTAAGAGTGTGTTTTCTTCTAGGTTGGCAGATCTCTTCCAGTGGGCTTTAAACTAGGCTCATTGCGGGGAGGGGAAGATGAGGGTGGGGGAAGCTGTGGACCACCAAACCATGTGGTACCCACAAAGACAGCCCAGCCTGAAGAAGGAGAACATCGGGAACCTGAAAGCCATGGGACGGCCAGCACTACAGCACAGGTAAGCAACGAGACGGTAAGAAATAAGGGGCCCTTTGGGCTTGGAGTGGGGGAGGCAGCAAAGGTACCAGTTGCAGGGCTCAAGTGCCTATACACTAATGCTAAGAGCATGGGGAACAAGCAGGATGAACTAGCGCGCCTGCTTGCACAAAACACCTATAACTTAGTAGGGCTAACGGAAACCTGGTGGGATTCATCCCACAAGTAGGCGGTACATATTGAGGGTTATAGATTGTACAGAAAGGACAGAGTGGGGAAAAAAGGGGGAGGGGGAGCGCTCTATGTCAGCGAGCAATATACATCAACCCTTATCAAGACAGAATCGAAGGATGAGGAAGTAGAAGGATTGTGGGTTAGGTTACATGGGGGGCAAGGAGAAAGGGTTTTGGTGGTAGGGGTCTGCTACAGACCCCCACACCAAGGGAAAGAACTAGATTTGGGGCTCCTGAGGCACCTCTCAGAGACAATAAAAGCTAAGGAGGCGGTATTCATGGGGCACCTAAACTACCCAGACATCTGCTGGGAGACGCAGACAGCAAAGTCCCACCGTTCACGCAGGTTTCTAACCGTGTACAGGACCTCCATCTGCGTAGACCCTGAGATGGTGCAAAGTCACTTGGAAGAACTGGATGCCTTTAAGTCGGCAGGCCCGGATAAGCTCCATCCGAGGGTGCTGAAGGCACTGGCCGATGTCATTGCACCACGGCGGGAATAATAGAACGCTGATGGTGCACGAGCAAAGTCCTGGAGGACTGGAAAAGGGCCAATGTGGTCCCCATATTCAAGAAGGGGAGGAAAGAGGACACAGGCAACTATAGGCCAGTCAGTCTCACCTCCATCCTTGGCAAAGTCTTTGAAAAAATTATCAAGGCTCACGTTTGCAAGAGCCCAGCAGGACAAATTATGCTGAGGGGAAACCAGCACGGGTTCCTAGCAGGCAGATCATGCCTGAGTAATCTAGTCTCTTTTTATGACCAGGTTACAAAATGCCTGGACACAGGAGGAGGGGTGGATGTCATATACTTAGACTTCAGGAAGGCCTTCGATACGGTATCCCACCCCATACTGGTGAACAAGTTAAGA
>JAGPOW010003395.1:40203488-40214913 GCA_030014935.1 Caiman crocodilus | reverse complement strand
CTGCAAGAGAAGGTTGAGAGGTGACCTTGTGGCTGCCTATAAGTTCATCACGGGGGCACAGAAGGGAATTGGTGAGGTTTTATTCACCAAGGCGCCCCCAAGTGTTACAAGAAATAATGGCCACAAGCTAGCAGAGAGCAGATTTAGACTGGACATTAGGAAGAACTTCTTCAGTTAGAGTGGCCAAGGTCTGGAACGGGCTCCCAAGGGAGGTGGTGCTCTCCCCTACCCTGGGGGTCTTCAAGAGGAGGTTAGCTAGGCATCTAGCTGAGGTCATCTAAACCCAGCACTCTTTCCTGCCTATGCAGAGAGTCAGACTCGATGATCTGTTGAGGTCCCTTCCGACCCTTACATCTATGAATCTATGAATCACATC
The DNA here is from genome assembly GCA_030014935.1 of Caiman crocodilus. NCBI lineage: Eukaryota > Metazoa > Chordata > Crocodylia > Alligatoridae > Caiman > Caiman crocodilus. The sequence continues at coordinate 40,214,537 of JAGPOW010003395.1, read as the reverse complement.
AACCTGCTGCGAAAATGATGTCAGGGAGATGGGTTGGTGATGAAGCCGGTAGACAATATTGAGGAAGAGAATGGGACCACCGTCTGGGACCTGACAGAAACTCAAGGAGAGCCCAGAATAGATGATCAATTAGACCTGATCCATCAAGCTGAAATTAGAACACTGATTTCTGAATTTCATGATGTATTCAGAGAAGTACCAGGAGAAGCTACCGGGGTCCACAACCATACTGTGACCCAATGGGAATGTATAGTTAGGGATCATTGGAGGAGGTTACTGCACCACCTGTGGCCAGCTGTCAATCAAGAAATTGAGCATATGAAGGGACAGAGGATTATTGAACAATCTAAAAGCCCCTGGAGGAGCCCCTTAGTGGTATCAAAACAGGATGGGTTTTATGCATTGACTACTGGAAATTAAATGAAATTGCCACATTCGATGCCTTCCCGATGCCCCAAATTGACAATTTAGAGAAAGTGGGACAGGCTTGATTTTATATCCACTCTGGATCTCACCAAAGGGTACTGGCAGATGTCAATGGCCAGGGAAGACAAAGAAAAAATGGCCTTTGGGACCACGTGGGGCCTCTTCCAATTTAAAAGGATGTCGTTTGGGCTACATGGGGCAGCCACCTCCTTCCAACGGTTAATGAAGCATACACTTGCCCCACAGCAGGACTACGTGGTGGCCTACACAGATGATATTATCATTTTTTCACCCAACTGGGAAGCCCATTGTGAACACCTTTGGCAGGTATTGGAAAGCCTCAGGCAGGCAGGACTTACTGCAAATCCCAAAAAATGCACCCTCGGAAAGAGGAAGACACAGTACCTGGGTTTCTTAGTAGACCAGGGGGTCATAAAGCTGATGACTGACAAAGTGGTTGTCATAAAACAACATCCCTTACTGAGGACGTTGAAGCAGCTCCGGTCCTTCCTAGGGTTCGCTAACTACTACTGGCGGTTTATCCCGAACTTCTCGGAAAAAGCAGCACCACTGACAGAGTTGACTAGGGGTGGTGCAACCCGGTCCCACAGGATACAAAAGCCCTCCGGGCCTTCGACCAACTAAGAGAAGCCTTGTGCCAACGCCCAGTCCTGTATATACCTGATTTCCAAAAAACCTTTCTACAAACAGACACCTCAGCAGTAGCCCTGGGGGCTATACTATTCCAAAAAGAGCAGGGAGCAGAAAGACCAGTGGCTTTTGCCAGTAGAAAATTCAACCCAACAGAGGCCCATTATTCCACAATAGAGCGGGAATGCCTGGCAATACGATGGGGCATACAGCTCTTCCAGTACTATCTGTTGGGCAGGGAATTTGTGCTCATCACAGACCACACTCCCCTGCTATGGTTACGGACAGCTAAGTTGACTAACACCAGACCCATGAGATGGTCTCTGGCCTTGCAACCATTTTGTTTTTCAGTAGAACACCGAGTGGGCTGAAGGAACAAGAACGTAGATTTCCTATCCCACCCTGGAAACGGCCCTAACAAGGACACACAACCCACCAGAGAGGACACGCAGAAAGGTCAGGTATCAAACCCGGAACTTATTACCTTCTAACTCAAGCAAGAGTTGCCAAGGAGAGGTGCTTGTCTCCTTTTTGGTTCCCCCCACCCCCTTTCTCTTCTCTCTCTCACCCCTTTTCTTTTGGTTCCTTCTGGATGGACCCATTTCTGCTCCCCTTCAGGGGTGGCCCCTGAAGCAACCCCTTTACCACACCGAACTTTCTGACGCACTCCAAAGGGAAGGGAAACCAAGAGACCGGAGGGGGAGGTGTGTAACAGGGTCCCCAGCTGGAGCCGTTACTTGAGGAAATTCCCACAACTAACAGTAATAATGCCCCGGAGGGGGCAGGGCAGGGAGATGCCCCATGGCCATGGTGAGCCAATGGGGCTCAGCTTCTGGAGATATAACAAGGATGAAGCCCTGGGAAAGATGCCTTCAGGCACCATGGAGAGGAGAGGAGCTGTTTGAGACTCCAGAGAGAAAGCATCTGGTGGAGGCACAAGGCAAGGTAAGCGTTAACTGAGGGACCATGGAGCCCGGGGCCAGCAACCCCTGCTCACTACTTACCATGAGCCTACAGGAGTTACGGTGAGTCTGGGAAAAGCCAAGCCACCACACTGGGATGAGCCATGGTTCCTTGCTAGGACACTGCTAGGTAATGCTAAAGTAAAAGGGGTCACAAGATTAGACCCCAGAAGGGACATTACCCATCACCCCAGAGCTCAAGGGGAGAGGGGAGCTGGATCCAATTTCTGTGACCCCGACGGCGGGAAGATTCCCTGAGTCGTCCTGGCACAGAGCGCAGCAAGAGAGACTGGGCAGCGCCCATAACAAGCCACTAATGAGTTAATTGGTGGCAGGAAGACAAGACATGGGCAAAGAAAGAAACCTTTTATCTTTTTTCTTTCCCTTATTATTTGGAGTGGAAAATGACTGGGACAGCAGGGGGTTACCATGAGTGACCCGTCCAGGAAAAGGCAGACGGGAACACCCTCCATAAGGGCAGCTGGTGTAGAGCAGAAGCCACCCAGGTGCGCTGATTACGGGCACAGTCATTAGCCTGCGAAACACCAGCTGGCACTTTCTTGGGAGATTTCACTGCCAGGGATCCTCTTTTGAGCCCAGGGGTGATCCTGGGAGCAGCTTGGATGAGCTGCTTCCTCCCATCCGGTCCTCTATAGAAGAAAGAAAAGAAAAGATAAAAGCCGCCTAAATCGTGATAGATCAAGCATTGTCCTTCCGCGGGTACTGATTGATGTGTCATCTCTTTCCTCCCTTTTTGTTAACAGGATCAAAGTCATGGCATGCAAGAACCAGGGGAACAGATAGTATCCCATGGACACGATAACAGTGTGCAAATGCCATTCACAAGATTAACCCAAGGGCCATGTCTACACGAGCGTGGATGTTTTAGTCCCCGGGGACAAGAAGCAGTGACACACCTTTTGCCGCTACTTTTCCCTGGGGTATGCCTGTGCCACATGCTCTCTGGGATGTAGCAAGTTACCCAGGGTGGGGTAGAGGGGGCTGGGGCAGCACTGTGCTTTTTCTTTTTCTGTGCACGTTTTTTAACTCCAATATCTCCCCAGGTCAAACTTTCCCACCCCACCCTTCCCCGGCGCTGCTACCTTGTAGTGTGGAGAACACCTAAATGTGCAGTGTGTGGTGCTGCAGACATGTTTGCAGCACCACATACTGCAACACCACACTCATCTGGATGTGGCCAAGAATTTCAAATAGGAATTTGTCCTGTTAAAAATATTCTGACCTGTTGTGGTCTTTCTGAGTTCTTTGAAACTGGAAAATTGCTCTATTATTTTTCTGTGATCAAAAAATAAATGAAAACTAAGCTGGCTATGCCATGTCATCCGTTTGATGACATGATCCCATGCTGCCTTTGCCTGGGCAACAGGGCTTACTAGCCTGGGACTCTCGTATAGACCCCAGAGGACTCCTCGATGACTCTCAGGGTGACCCCCAAACTTTACTGCCACGACTTAACATGGTTCTTCAGTGGAGGGGGTCCCCTTGGAGGATGACTCCAGAGTTGTCGGTCTCGGCGGATGCCAGCGGGGCTCTAACTTCCCCTACACACCAGCTATACCACCCAATGAGATGGGCCTCAGAATCTTTTCTCCTGGCCCCTTTGGATGTCTTCCCCGGTTCCCTCCCTTGTCCTGCTCCACAGGCTGGCGCCTTGGACTCAAGCCAAAGCCGGAGGGCCTGGTGACACTCGGTCTTTGGCATTATCCCTCTCGACGCCACACGTTCTCGTTCCACGGCGGATGCCCCACGCATTGTTGGTTGTCGCCACGTTCTCACATGGTCTTCTGTCTCCGAGCGGTGTCTCTAACCCCCCAAGCCTGATATCAGGTGCCAAGCTACGCTGCTCTAGACCAGGATCAAAATTAAATCTAACTGAGAAAGAAAAGCATAAACTGACCGCTCACCCCCAGAGAAGCCCTACACAGCGAGAGACCCACTGTAACAAAAACCGAAAGAAACTACAACAAAAAAGGAACACAACAAGTGAGAGACAAAAGAAAAAGCAAAGTAAAGAGGGCACCCATGGTGGGGGCCCCTTGCCCCTTTCACCCCTAAGCTAGCACGTCCCCTGGGTTGGGGTCCATACCTTCACCCAGGCTGGGGTCTCTCTGATCTCCTCCGGGATCTGCCTCTTCCCTAAACTGCGGCACCTGCCGCCTCCGTGCTGGCTCGCCTTTTCTTCACCAGTCTTTCTCGGTGTGGGGATTTCCCCAAATACCTACGGCTGCTGCTGCTGCTGGCTTCACTACTGGCTCCTTTGACCTTTGCCGGTCTTCCCCAGCATGAAGATCCTCCATGGCTCCCTCTGCCACCATTGCTGCTGGCCTCCCTGCTGGCTCCTTTGATCTTCGCCGGTCTTCCCCGGCACGAAGATCCTCCAAGGCTCCCTCTGCTGCCACTGCAACTGTTGGACGCAATGGCTGGGCGCACCCCACACAGCAGTTCCCCACCGCTCCTCCTACGCTCCACACACCCCTGCCTGCACTTACGGGGCCAGTTTTTACCTTCACCAGGTGATGTCTTTTCCTGATGTCACCTGGCTCCAGCTTGAGATAAATGCGGCTGATAAATAGCGTGGGTGGTTTTCCCTCCTCACTACCCGGGCTCCTGCAACAGGTAGGTTTTTTTTCTATTCTTACTTCCCCCTGGGGTCTGCCTCTAACTAAGGCTTCCCCTTTGGTCAGCCCTGCATCCCTGGGACACTGGCATTTCCAAGAGGTCTAACAAGTCTAGCTAGGCATGTGTAGAGTCTAATGAGAGATGCTTCCAGTCTAATGATTGGCTTGAGTCTATAGAGTTTAAGGTCCATTGTTTTAGATACAGCAGTTTAAATTTGAGTTCACGGGTGCTCAGAGCTTCTAAAAAGACCAATCATTAATTTGGTTTGAGTTTTAAATTCATGTTTTACAACTTAAAATACAACTTTGGCTTTTGGTTTTGCATCTTTCTATTTCTTGTGGATGGTCACCAGAATCATTCCTTCCTTCCTTCCTCCATGTAATACTAAGTGGCTAAATAACCATTTGAGAGTGCCATTTTTAATATTTGTCAATAGTTCTCCACTCTTTTGAAATAGGTTTTTGATCAGTGTTTAAAAGAAAAAGAAATGCAGTGGTTAAAAGAAAGTAACAACTGCAAAAGTCTTCTCACAGGAAAATGTACTAACCTAATTACACTATGAAAGAAGTGTCATTTCATCCTGTCTTATATCTGAAGACTGCAGGAGGGCATATTTTCTTTATTCTTTAACTTTTCAACTTTGTTTCTTATTTCGCTTTTTCACAATCCAATTATAAAATCCACTTCTTGATGCTAAGTGACACTAATCTGACAGACATGTAGATTGAGAACAGCTGGCTTTCCCCATTCCTGCTTGAGCGCTATTTTTTTAATTGCTTTATTTACTCGTTCCTACTTTTCCTTTTTTTCCTGTTAAATATTGAATTATTTTAACCTGAATACGTGCGTTCCCCACCCCCACCCCCAAAAAGGAAAAGAAAGGGTATATCAGGGAAAGCATCCAGAAAATGTCATCTTCAGAGTAGTCGAACAACATAGCAAGAAAGCCTCTTACAAACATTTGTTCAGCGCCTAACAAAAATAGTGCCTCAACCTTGGTTGCAGCTCAGAGGCACTCTTTAACATAAAACAACATTAAAGCACATTTTTGATTTTGGAAACTGGATTTCAGATTGATGTTCACCTGTGTATATTTATCAGCGATTTCATTAGGAGCAGAAGCAGGCACAGTGAAAATCCCTTGGCTTCACTGAATCAGTCCTTTGCAGTAGATCACACTGATTTCCTCACCAATCCAGTGACACATAGCAGTGCTCTGCATAACCATACTGAAAGATGGGCCAACTTCTTTGATTTCTTTGACTTTTGTGCCCTGGTCCAGCAGGCACTGGGACTGGAAAATAAGGTATTTTTGTAATGCTAAAAGGCAGTTCCATTGATAGGTTACAGATATCTTCAATAAAATTACTAGTTGGGTAGATAAAGAGAATGTAGTATATATAGTGTATCTGGAAGTCAGCAAGGCTTTCAACAAGTGCCATGTGACCTTCTCATAAATAAATTGGAGAAAACTACTACAAAGTGGAGAAACAACTGGCCCAACAGCCACAAAGAAACCCATGTCAGAATGGCAGAAAGCTTTGAGTAGAGTCTCACAGCAGTCTGTCCTGAGCCCACTGCTGTTCAGCTTGTTTATTAATGAAGTTGATGCAGGAATAGCGAGCTTCTTAAGAAAATGTGTGGATGACATAAAATGGAAGGATTGCAAACACACTGGAGGACAGGAGCACAATTCGGAAGGATCTTGACAGATTGAAAAACGGGGCTGGACTGGAGCTAGCAGGATGAAGTTCAGCGCTGACAAACACAAGGTGTTGCACCTCAGGAAGAATATCAAAAACACAACTGCAAAATGGGTAATGACTGGCTGAACGGCAGCCCTACAGAGAAGCATCTAGGAATCAAAGACTCAGTATGAGTCTGCAGTGTGATGTAGCTGCACAAAAGGTGAATGTAGTTTTGGGCTACATCGATGGGAGCATTAGGTACAAGATATAGAAGGTGATAGTGCTGCTTTACTCAGCGCTAGTTAGGCTTCATCTAGAATATTCTGTGCAGTTTTGGGATCTACATTTTAAAAAGGACATTTAGTTAGAAAGGGGCCCAGAGGTAGGCAACAAACATGATGGCAATCCATATGAGGAAAGGTTGAAGGAAATAAGTATGTTCAGCTTGTGGAAAAGGCAATTAAGATGGGACATGATAGCAGTCTTCAAGAATCTGAAGGTTTGCTATACAAAAGAGGGGGAGCACCTTTTCTCTCATTTCATGGACCGATGGGTAGAATTTGCAGCCAAGTAGATTTAGATTGACTATCAGAAAAACCTTCTTCACTGTCAAAACAGTGAGTAAGTGGAGCAGACTGCCTAGGGAAGTTGTAGAATATCCATCACCAGAGGTTTTGAAGAAGGGGCTGGATAAGCATTGGTCAGGGATGATCTAAAAGAAGCTATGCCTGGAGCACTCTGTGAAGAGCAACAGATAGAAGCACAGGAGCACCCACCTCCCACCCTCCTCCAAACAGCTTGCTGGGAAATAATGAAAAAAAAGTCCTTGCCACAGGAGAGAACAAGAAGGGGCACAACAAATCAAAGAAATGAAATAAGAAAAAAACACTTACCCACAGCAGGGGCGGTAGCGAGGTGGAAGCAAGAGGAGGAACCCGCGTGGCTCGTCAGTCGCGTCTTTATTCAATTGAGACCAGCCAGTGATGTCATCAATAATCGCTGGCCAGCGAAGATAAAGATGGTGACCAACAGTGAGGGAAGAGGAGGAGAGAGCTGGAGAAGCATGAGGGTGGACAACGCATGCCCGGAAATCCCCAGGAGGCACAAAGCCTCGGATAAGGAGCTAGAGGAGGGCACACGCCGGCAGCTATATAGACAAATTAAAAAGAGCAGGCTGCAGAGATTGCCACCGCAAAAAAGGGAGAACGAGCCCACGAGGGCCCATAATATATCAGGCGGGAACCGGGGGAACGACGGGGAGGAGGAAGAAGCAACCCCACGGGGAGAGCTTGGAGAGGAGCAAAGGGGAGGACGGTGGAAGAACAGGGAGTTTGCCCTGAATCCAGAAGGTGAACAACCACGTGTGGTGAGGCCATGGGACACCTGACTTAAGCCACTCCAGAGAGAGGAGACTACGGGTGTATGGTATACAGGGGTCATACCTGTGGTAGACCCCAAGGGAGAAAGGCGCCAGAATCTGTAGACAGGAAACTACCTAGAGTCCTAGCTTGATGCCAAGCACGGCACGTTAGAATTTCATTACTGGTTTTGATTTTTGTTTCCACGTGTGAAGGGGTTGAGAGGGAAAGAGGATGGGATTTACCAAACCAAGTCCCCAAAGGGAAAGAGCTTGGGACCCCAGGGCATAACGGTGTGATTTTGGGGGGTTTTTTGTTTTCCCCAAGTGAAGGGGTTGAGAAAAAGGGGGAAAAGAGCCCAGGTAACCAAGTGCTTTGGGGCAGGAGCCTTAGGGATCCACACTGTGATCTAATCCATGAGGCCAAGATAGGTGTTGACCAAGCACAGGTTCTTTGGTTGGGTATAAAAGAAGGAATCTAGGACAAGATATTAGCACGATATCCTCGACTGCACCACAGAGGAGGGACTTGGCCCATCCAACCGGCAAAGTGGAGTAAGGACGGGGTGTAGGGGTGGCGGAGCTCTGTAAGTGACCATCTGACAGACTACATCTGACTGAGAGACCCCGAGGAGGCAGCCCCCATTGGGAACATTCAAAGTCTGTCTTTACTATCTGCAGCTCTTCACTCATTTCTCATTCTTCTGAACACATTTTTCTATTGTAAAATAGTGAAGCCACAATATCCACTCACCTACCCTGAACCTGTCACAGATTGGTAATTTTTTCTTCTGCCTTTCGGGTACCTTGGCATGATTAGCAATTTGCCCTAGGAAAATGAGCAAAAGGCTCTACTTTCACCCAGTTCTGGGATTTTTTAAATATTTCGATTGATTGAAAAAGTTTAATACAAGCAAAGGAGACAGACTTACATTCAGCAACCTGCTTGAGGAGTAGCTCTGATGACATGTTACTTAAATGCAAAAATGGTTAACAGAAATTTCAGTCCAAAATATAACTTTATTCCCCCACCTCATGTGCAAGCACACTGGATGCAGTGTTTCTGCCACAAAAAATAATTAGACTTCTATAACTACCTCTCCTTCCCTGTGTTAGAAGCTATCCAGTACCATAATCTGATCCATCCTACTAACCAGAAGCAAGAGTCCAGCTGTACCAGCTGAAAAAAAATAATCACTTGAGGGGACAGTGTAACAGGGAATTTAGAGCCCTGTTACTTTAAGAGCCAAAGCGGGCTCAGGGCCTGGGAGCAGGGCATAGACGGAGCCCAGAGTAGGGCATAGCCTGGAGCCCAGAAGCGAGGTTCAGCACCGTGGGCCTGAGCTAAAAAGATCAGCAAGAGTGAAGGGGCACAGGCTGAGAAGGCCAAGACTCCTACAAGGGAAATTCATTGGATGGTCACATTTGGGAGGCATGGACATGGTGCAGGGGAGGCCAAAAAATGAACTCTTACAGTGATTAGTGCCCAGGCAGCCAGGGACGGGCCAGGAAGGTTCATTTAGCACTTGAGAAGAAAAGCTGAGACAAGTGAGGTCCAAGAGGGAACTGCTGGCTAGTAGACAGATGAAGGCCATCAGGCAGCCTCCCTTTTTACAAATTAACCAACTAGATCAAGACATCGCAGGTAGGAGTAAATGAGACAATACCCCTAAAGTCAAAGTGTGGCAGGTGCTGCATGCCACCAGGGGCAGCATGGTCACCCCTGAGGCCCAGCACGTGCTGTGCTGTTCTGGAACAAATGTCTCCAATGGACAGGAGCCCTCCTGACCATGGCTTCAAAGCTGAACTGGGAAGGTCTGCCTAGTCAGAAAGCATGATGGATTTCACCTGAGGCAAGGTACTAAGTACTCCAGCAAAGCACTTGGGTGCATACAAGCATATATAGGCATATGAAGTTCAGCACATGCTTCAGGACTTTGTTGGCTGAGACCAGAGCACTCAACAGAATTTAATCTTACAGGCTTAAATCCCATTCTGTTTCAGTGTAGCATGGCCTAAGCCATACTAAACTTTGGACCCCGGACACAAACCGTATTGCAAAAAGAAGAAAAAGATCAACTCTGAACGTACACTATGCTAACAGGTGAGAAGAAAATAAATTAAACCTAAACAGCACCATAGAAATGGCCACTAGTGCCAGGGAGAAGTATTGGTACAGTACTGCTAGTAGCACGGGGTTGATGTCCCCTGTATAGCTCTACTGTGGCCCAGTGCTGCTAAATCCTATCACCACTGGATTTTGGAAATAATGATTTCCAGGGCATCTACTCTTGAGCTGGCCCATCTCCTGTCCTGCATGCAGCTCCAACTCCCACCCCCTCTCCACTTCCCTCTGTAACTCCTGCCACCAGGGCCTCTTTTAAGTCAGCACCTGAGGCTCACACACCACTAGTTATAATACCACCAAAATGTAATGTAGGATGAGAAAGACACTTTGAATTATCAGGAGTCACCAGGAACTCTTCTGATGGAAAGAATAAGAAGAAAAGGAGAAGAAGAACAAAATAACAAGAGTTGTAAGCTGCATATCCAGACAGCAAACCGTCCAAGCAGCTATGGCTACTACTTTCTGTACCATGGTAAGTGCCTGGACAAACAGTACTTGGTGCACGGTATTGATTTCTCACTGTCCTATAACACTTGATGACATTTGTATGTTTGTCTTTCAAAAGGTCTTGTGTATTTTATGATTGTCGTCTTATTAAATTAGCAATAAACACAAGTATAGACTGAGCAACACACAGATAGCCCCTATTACTATTCTATCTGAAAACTCCAGAGACTAATATCACTACCTTGGAATTTGTACTGAGGCTATCATTGTGTTATCTGAGTTTTTTCAGTATTATGTGAATGCCTTGTACAAGCCCTGCCTTGTGCAAAACAAACAACAAGATTAATCTGACATTAAGGTCTAATTTGAGCCATTCCAATAACAATTTTTATAGGTTGTACAGAAAGGACAGGGTGGGGAAGAAAGGGGGAGGGGTTGTGCTCTATGTCAATGAGCAATATACATCGACCCTTGTCAAGACAGAATCAAAGGATGAGGAAGTAGAAGGATTGTGGGTTAGGTTACATTGGGGGCAAGAAGAAAGGGATTTGGTGGAAGGGGTCTGCTACAGACCCCCACACCAAGGGGAAGAACTAGATTTGGGGCTCCTGAGGCACCTCTTAGAGACAATAAAAGCTAAGGAGGCGGTATTCATGGGGGACCTAAACTACCCAGACATCTGCTGGGAGACGCAGACAGCAAAGTCCCACCGTTCACGCAGGTTTCTAACCTGTGTACAGGACCTCCACC
>JAGPOW010003395.1:40177698-40200957 GCA_030014935.1 Caiman crocodilus | reverse complement strand
TAAGCTGATGAAGAATAGGTTTAGGTTAGAGATCAGAAGGCAATATTTTACAGTTAGGGTGGCCAAAATCTGGAACCAACTTCCCAGGGAAGTGATCCTTGCCTCTACCTTGGGCAAATTCAAGAGGAGGTTGGATGATCACCTGTCTGAGGTCTTGTGAACCCAGCATTCATTCCTGCCTGTGGCAGGGGGTCAGGCTAGACGATCTGTTCATGTCCCTCCTGACCCTAGCTACTATGAAACTATAGGTTTCTGATCACTATAGATTTAAGCCAGCTAATGTGTAACTTCTGTCCCTAGCCTTGGGAGGGGTCATCTGATGAATACACTGCTGCAGGGTTTCACTAGTTATAACATCATGCAAAATGAGGCTAAAATAGTTGTAGTGGCTAGTGCAGCCTGCCAGACTTGGAGGTGAAAAATGTTGTCCCAACTGCTTGATACTGCCCTGCCCCTAGCCCAACTATTCAGGTTTGTGTCTGAGGCAGGGAGCTGCTCTTAAGTCCTGGCTTGGAGCTTGGGAGCCTGGTTATTAGACAAGGAAAGCAGAGATTCTGTGTTTGTTTTGACTTCTATTGAAATGTATGCAGTCAGCTGAATAGAGAGAAATCCAGTATTTTGCCTTTTATGGGTTATTCGTAGTAATTTTTTATACTTGGCAAGTGATTTTGCTTTTAATGTAATTCACATAAAATGTGCTTAAACCCTGCAGTTTTGCATGCCATGTGGAATATTGGAAGAGTTCATTTAACCTCCCCAAACACCAAAGGAAAACAGCACTGTCTAAAAAAAGGTTTGACATCTTGGTTATTGAAATAGTCTTTGCCATCTCAGAAAGTTTTTTTAAATAGGTGCAGATTCAGATACCTTAGTTTTCAATGGGTTTTTCATATAGTGAGGTGCTATAAACATGGGGCTGCTCTTGAAGGCTGTCCAGAAGCTGCAGATGGTGTAGAAGGCAGCAGCCGGGAGAATACACATAACATTGTCCTGGTTCCCAGTTGTTTTCCGGGTGCAATTTAAGATGATGGTTTTAACATATATATCCCTAAATTGTCTGAGATCAGCATACCTAAGGGACCACCTTCTCCCTTATGCACCATTGTGGTCCTTAAGGTCAATCCATAGCAACTTCCTGCAAGTACCATCAAAGCACCAAGCCTGCCTGGCAGAAACATATAGGAGGCTGTTCTTAGTAGTCACGCCTCAACTCTGGAAGTCCCTCCCTCTTGAGACCCACAAGACCCTAAGCCTGGATATTTTTTGGAAGTGCTGAGACTTTCCTATTTGGACAGGCATTTAGCAAACAAAACTAGACTGGGATAGTGTTTAGTGGGCTCCTGTTTTATGTTTCTCCTGCTCTATGAGCATTTTTCCTGTTTTATAAGTTATTCTGTTCTCCTACTAATCTGCCCTGAGTCTCTGTTGGGAAGTGTGGTATATAAATCAAATAAATATGTAAATGCTTAGTGTGAATTAGAGTGACAGAATTTGCTCTTTAATAGCCATTTCCTATTACAAACAGATAATAAAATGAATACAGTGCATACCAGTAAGCAAGTAACCACTGACCTTTCACCAGGTAACATCTCTCCTATACCCACCATAATGTTGATCTTCACCTCTCCTCATATCACATCATATCATATCTAAACTGAACCACAAGCTTGTCAGGGAAGGGGTTGCATCTTTTATCTGTCCATAAACTTCCATGCTTATCATACTGTATAAACCAACACAACAACACAGAACTAGGATAAAAATAGAGGTGGAGTTTGCTGCCTTCGTTTTACATAGCTCAGCATTTAAAATTATCCAATGGGAGCTGATTTTGGCCTGGCAGGCACAATGCTCCCCTGCAGAAAGTTCTCCAAACACGACAAATTTTAGCACAGGACATGGAATTTTCAGGCAGTTCTCATCACGTGAAACTTGGAGGAGAGGGAGAGTGATAATGAAAACTGTGCTGCAATTTAAAAAATGGCATTTCGCTTTCAAGTAAATGCTACTGTGTAATACATTGCATGCGGCACTTTAGAGCTTTATTTTAACGGGAGAAATATCAGTTTAGACTGTAAGCAAATTTGGGGCAAGGACACTCTCACTAGTTGTATGGACAATGCCTAGGAAGTGGGGTACTGATCTGGGTTGGAGCTTAAAGAAACCACTATAATACAATAGCAACAGACTGTAGAATGACCTCCCAAGAAAAGCTGAAGACGTGTTGTTTGATTCCTTTAAAACTGAACTGGACCAAGTGTAGCAGAAGATAATGGAAAGAACTTAGAAGGAAAGAACTGCACTACTGAGGGATATACAAACTGACTGACTCTTTCAGGGGGTTAGTTATATTATGATTTCTCATATCTATCAACTATATTGTTGTGTGAAAAGAAGATTTTATGGGATTTCAGAAGTGAAAGTGAGGGGATAGTCAGCCCAGTAATCCCTGCACTAAAGAATTCCCAATTTAAGTTATAAGGAATAAAAAAGAAGGTTCTTGCAATGCAAAGAATAAGGTGGGAGAAGACAGAGGTGAAAAGAGCCTATCTATGAGGTTGTATAGGAGAGAGGTGCTTGTATGAAGAAGTTGTGGGGAAGGGGGAGCTGAGGAAGGTGGTTTTTAAAAACCCTATTTACCTTATCCAACCTATATGATCTTTAACAGCTTCCTTGAAAAAATTAGTTTTGAGAGCGGTCTTTATAGACAAGAGGGACAGAAGAGGGGAAGGGGGTCAGGACGGGAGTTCCAGGCAGAGCAAGGTGTTTGCGACTACTGCCCACTGCTGTCCTCCTGCCTCCTGAGAACTGCTCGCTTCTTCGGTAATTCCAGAGAGTGCAAGAAAATAACCCAGCTAAAGGAGTCACCAGACATGAAAAGGCAGTGGGTGAAGATGATGGCTCTCACACAGACCCACGACAAACAGTACCAGATCACACAGAAGGAGGTACGTGTTGACAGTAGAACCCCTGAAAGCACAAGGCCTATTCAAAAGTGGCTACAAGGGGAGTTATCTCAGAGTAATGCCAAAGTTGTGACCAAGTTGAGACAAACATCTGAACCAACACATTTTGAATATAATATACCGAGCTGCAGGAGCCTCCCAGTGAAGTAATGTCATATCTTGCATAAAGTTGCATGCATGATGTAATGATGTCTGGAATTCATAGAGCAAGCTAAACAACAGCCCTGTGGAGATAGGTGTGGTTGTTATAAGCAATAACATCACCACCACGCAGAAATAAATCCAACAGCCCCTTGCACACACTCACATTGGGAGTCATCCATGAATGTCCATAAAATGAGTGTTGCACTAATGACCTGAACGTGTACGCGAGGGATCAAAGTTATGTTTTCTAGAGGGCCATTACATCATGATGAGTCATACTCTGAGTGAGTGTAAGTTGGTGTTGCTTTATTGAAATCAGTATAGTTTTGTCACTTTGCAATAGATGAGGATCTGGCCTCCTGTGTGGAATCACAAGACAGCATGAAATTATTTGGACCACTTACCAATTCCTGCAGGTGTATGGGAGAACGAAGTGTTTTTGTGTGGCATGAGATAGGACAGAGATTCCCTCCATTATATGCAAACCCATAGAAAGCAGTTAACGTTGCATTAATCCAGCCCCCAGTCTGTGAAACATCTGAACAGGAATTCAGGCAACATGATTTCATTCATTTCTTCCACATCAAGAAGCCACCCTTAAGGACTGAAGCCAAAAAGGGGAATGCTAATACAAACACTGAATAATAAATGCCCTTGGAAAGCATCAGTATATTATGGCATTTACACAAATCCTTATCAGAAGCAGAAAACTAACTAAATAACAACTGCAACAAGAATAATCATGCTTTGCATTATAGCACCTTTCATCCATAAGACTCAAAGGACATAGAAAAGCTTGTGTAAGTATTATTATCCCCAGCGTAAAGGAGGATCAGAAGCACTCAGTCGGAAAAGTGACCTTCCCATGGTAACACAGGGACCATGTGTCTTCTTGCCTTTAGCTCTGGAAGCTAAAGGCAAGCAGATAATAGTCAAAGGCTGGAATAAGAAAGTGTATTTTATGCCCTTAGCACCATCCTTAGTTCTGGGGCAAAGAGCACGCCTCATAAATATTTCTAATCCTCCTGATTACATTAAACAAGCTACTTCCTTCAAGAACAGTGGTTGTCAGAATAGCATTATGGGTGCTAGTGGGTTATATGTACATCATGAGAATTCTTTGGCCACGTATTTCTGGAACTCTGTCATTGTCCTAGCTATGAAGCACCTACAGAGCCCATTTCCTGTGTGTTGCCCCAAACATAAAAAACAAAAATATTTCAAAGGAAGCCATGCCCATGCAGCCAAATTCAATCCATTGCCATATTGTGAAGTCATACTGACCACAATGGGGCCAGGGTTTTACAGATAATATTTACTGTTTTGGTGGCACTGCAACTAACACAGTAGTAAATAAATTAGACTAGCACCTCTAAGGTTAGGCTCTAACTGCAATTCTGTGTCATTTCTGAAGTCCTGGCTCCCTCTGCAAAGCATGAAGTGTGTGACAAGCCAAAATAAAGAATTCAAATAGTTTTTAAAATGTTCAGAAAGTTTGGGGGAAGGAATGCAGGAAAGTTGGCTGTATTTTAAAGAAATCTTACTGAGGGCATAGGAACAAACCATACCAATATGCAAGAAGACTAGCAAGTATGGCAGAAGACCAGCTTGGCTCAGCAGGGAACTATTCAGTGAGCTGAAACACAAAAAGGAAGTTTACAAAAAGTAGAAAATTGGAAAAATAACTAAGGAGGAGCATAAGAACATTGCTTAGGCATGCAGGGATGAAATCAGGAAGGCTAAAGTGCAATTGGAGTTGAAGCTAGCAGGGGGCATAAAGGGTAACAAGAAGTTTTCTACAAGTATGCCAGCAACAAGAGCAAGATCAGGGAAAGTGTAGATCCCTTACTGAATAGGGAAAGCAACATAATGGGATGATACAGAAAAAGCTGAGGTACTCAATGCCTTTTTCAACTCAGTCTTTACAGGCAAGGTCAACTCCAAAACTACTGAACTTGACAACACAGTTTGGGGAGAAAGTGAGCAGCTGACAGTGGTGAAAGAACAGGTTAGGGGCTAGTTAGAAAAGCTGGACATATACAAGTCCATGGAGCTGTACATGATGCACCCAAGGGTGCTGAGGGTATTGGTTGATATGACTGCAAAACAATTAGCCATTATCTTTGAAAATTTGTGGTGATTGGTAGAGGTCCCAGACAATTGGAAGAGTGCAAACATAGTGCTGATCTTCAAGAGAGGGAAGAAGGAGAATCCAGAGAACTGAAGACTGGTCAGCATCACCTTACTCCCTGGAAAGATCATGGAGCAGGTACTCAAAAAATCCATTTCTAAGCACATGGAGGAGAAGGAAGTGATTAGGAACAGTCAGCATTGATTTCCCAAGGGCAACTCAAGCCTGACCAACCTGATTGCCTTCTATGACAAGATGACTGGCTCTGGGGATGGCAGGAAAGCAGCAGATATGACATACCTTGACTTTAGCAAGTCAAGACTTTATGGTCTCCCACAACATTCTCACAAGGAAGCTAAGGAAGTACAGGTTGTATAAATGGACTATAAGGTGGATAGAAAACCAGCTGGATTATCAGGCCCAAAAGGTAGTAATCAATGGCTCAATGTCTAGTTGACAGCCGGTCTCAAGTGGAGTGCCCCAGGGGTCAATTCTGGGGCTGGTTTGTTCAATACCATCATCAATTACCTGGAAAATTGGATGGAGTGCACCCCTAGCAAGTTTGCAGATGACACCAAGCTGGGAGGAGTAGTAGACTTGCTGGAGGGTAGGGCTAGGATTCAGAGAAACCTCAACAAACTGAAGGATTGGACCAAACAAAATCTCATGAGGTCCTATAAGGACAAGTGCTAAGTCCCGCGCATAAGCTAGAACAAGCTGCACTTAAGCCAGCGTAGGCTGGAGACCTACTGGCTAAGCAGCAGCTCTTCAGAAAAGGACCTGGGGTTTACAGGGGACAATAAGCTGAATATGGACCAACAGTGTGCCTTTGTTGCCAAGAAGGCTAATGGCATACTGGGTTGCATTAGTAGGAGCATTGCCAATAGATCAAGGAAAGTGATTATTCCCCTCTATTCAGCGCTGGTGAGGCCACATCTGGAGTACTGCGTTCAGTTTTGGGCCCCTACTACAGAAAGGATGTTGGACAAATTGGAGAGAGTCCAGCAGAGAGCAATGAAAATGTTTAGGGGGCTCACATGATTGCTAAGAAGAGGCTGAGGGAACTGAGCTTATTTAGCCTGGAGAAGAGAAAACTGAGGGGGGATTTATTAGCAGCCTTCAACTACCTGAAGGGTGGTTCCAAAGAAGATGGAGCTGGATTGTTCTTGATGGCAGATGACAGAACAAGGAGCACAGGTCTCAAGTTTCAGCAAGGGAAGTTTACTTAGATATTAGGAAAAGCTTTCTGACTAAGAGAGTAATAAACCTCTGCAACAAGTTACGTAGACACATTGTGAACCGTCCATCCTTTGAGGTTTTTAAGCCCCAGCTAGACAAAGCCTTGGGTGGTACATTCTAGTTGGGGTTTTTCCTGCTTTCAACAACGGTTGGGCTAGAGAACCCCCATTTTATATGATTCTATGTAGGTCAAACCAAACAACAAGCAGGCTCTAGAGTGAACTCCCACAGCAAAAAAATGAAGGTTAGAAATAGAACCATTAGTTTGAGACCATTTTTAACAAAACAGCTGCTCCATCACAGACCTCACAGACCTCGTCCTCAAAGAAAAACTACACAATACTACCAGAACATGGGTCTGAGGACAAAAAATCATAACATTACTGGAAACCAAAAATCATGTGTTTAATATACTTAATAATTGGTTTTATATCTCAGAATAATTTACCCTTATCTCTTACTCTGCTAACTCCTCATTGCTCCATAGTGGTAACTTCCCTACTCCCCTTTCACCTAGTCAACTTCATTAACGTAATTAAATTAAACTAAAGAAATTGTCCTAAATTGAACTTATTTTGGACTATGGCCATTTCTTTCCTGGAACAAATGGGAGGACACTTGAAGCCCAAACACTTGTCTCCCATCTCTCCCAATTATACAAGCTAACTTAACGAAAGATACTACTTCACTTAAAAAATCTTGGTTCTCTCATATCCCTAGATTGTCCTGGCTACAACACTAATACTACCCCTTCTAAACAACATGTGCTGTGCCATGACTGACAAAAGGTGGATGAGAGATGAAAATCTTCCCCTTCCTGACCCTCATGGTCTTACTATATGCCCCCCCTACGTCCATCCCCACACGCACACCATTCAGCATATGACTGTGCGTAGACAGCTGAGACAATGTTAGAATAGGAACCAGCCTGAAAAAAACCCCTAAAACCCCTAGATATGGACATCTGCAGTTTAGGAAATTCTGATCCTGATTTAAACTAGGAAGCTCGGCAGCTCAGGCCTACATTTAGTTAAAAGACAAGAACATAGTTCATTCCTAGCATGCTGCTACTGTCAAGCCATGGAATACAATGGATCAGTACTGATTGTTTTTTTGTCACTACTGATCATTTAGAACCTAGTAATGTTTGACTGCATGGCCCTACACAGGTGTTAATTAATCAAAGCAAGCTTTTCTGTAAGAGTTGTGCCGGTTGCATGTATCTGGTCATTCTCCAGTAGCACTCTCCAGGCAGTGGCCATGACTAGTCTTTGCACACAGAGTTAACTCATTAGTATGATACCTAATACCTTATGTCTGAAGTCTTGCAAAAGCTGCATTTGTTTTGGATTGCAACCTCCAGTAAAGGCTGCCAATATTTTGTCATCTTGGAAGCTGTTCAGTATGTGATCACTTCCATGGACACTAAAAGGAATTTATAACCAGATATCAGTGTCTCCTGACCGCAGTAGTGAGATCATCGTGTCATTCATGGCTCCAGCATGTGTTTTGTTGTAGGCTCAAGCACTGGCCAGGAACAAGAGATTTCATTTTGCAGCTTCTATCTTTATCTGAAGGCCTAATGAGGGACGATGGATTCTAGAGAAGATCCATTTCTTGTTCTGCATCAACCATGAAGCCTGTTCATTTTTCATAATCCAAACCTGGTCCCCAAACCCTCCTATATGTGTTCTTGGATAGCATAGGACTCTTCTAGGCTGCAAGGAAAGTATTTACTTTCTTTTCTCCTCTTCTGGGAATGAGTTATAGCACACCTGATTCTCTTGAGCTAGCTGTTCCCCTCATTTCCTGGTTGTTCTGGTGAAGAGGTTCACAACTCTTCGTGCAGTCACTCCCAGGGTGCTGCTGATACATTCAGCAAATGGAGTTGCTCTCCTTTTGTGCCCGTTAGAACAGAGCCTAAAACAGTAGTGGGAGACTCCACTCAGGTGTGAGGATCTGTCAAGGCTCAACCTTGCACCCATCTTTCCTAAAATGCAGGTAAGCCCACAGTTGAAATTTGGGGGCAGTATGCATTACAATACTATCAGATTACTGGTGGCAATCCATTTTCATGTGACCTAGCTGAATCCATTTGCTAGTTGGCCCAGTGTTTGGCAGGAATAGACATCTGTATGAAAGCTACTTGTCGTAAACAGCACAGGCAAAATGACAGAGCTGACTGACATGGGGAAGCATCCTGAAGAACTAGCAAAGTCTTTGACGACTCCTTCAATTAGTGGTAAATGCCCATCATCCCTAAAACTGTCTATAAGTTCATAGGCTTGCTTGATTCATCCATGCTCTTTGACTCGTGAAAAATCAGCTGTAGACAATAGACTAGCCAAAAGACTGTTCCTTTTCTCGCTTTTGTGATGAGGACCTCTCTGCCAGTATCCATGCATCTGCATCATCACAAATCAAATATGGCAAAGAGTTTTACTTGTGAGAAAGTGCAGGAGCCATCTCCGAACTTGAACTCATGCAGAATTCACTTCCTACTTCCTGACCGGAGTTGGCCAACTAGAATGTATTACGCTGGAGCTGTCCCCTATCTGTTGTTAATTACATGAACCCCACCTCAAGAATCCCTCCACTCTCTCTGATCGCTGCCCAGATGTGTACCATCTGGAACTCTGTTCTGCATCTCAGTTCAAAGGGGTACTTATGTCAAAGCAGTCTCAGTTGTGTCTTCTCTCATCTAGAATTCACTTCCACCAGGTGTTTGGCTAAAACCAGGCCTGCCCGCAGCTTTATGGCAATAAGTCTTACCTGTTTGGTCAGGCTTTTCTACAGGTGACTTCTCGGTTCCCTTTTAACATTTTCTGTCAGTATTACTCTCCTCTATTATTTTAATGTACCATTGATTGGGAATGGCTCAGTGTATTCATAGTAGTGTAGAGATAAAATAATAATCAATAAAATGCAGGTCTTGTGCCTTATGTATAAAAGGCCAGTCAGCTTTTACCTTCAGATAAGCATATATAACTTCTGTTAAAATCAATGGAAGCATACACCCAAGGGCAGAATATTGCCCCAAACAGTTAGCGGTTACCCAGTATGATGATGAGTCCCAACTCCAAAGTGCTCAGAACCACTGCAGCTGCAAAAGTATATGCCCCAACAGAATATTATGCTTCTGTATGGTCCAGAAGTTATCACATTAAAAAGCTTAACATTATTCTTAACAGTACACTGAGACTCACAAAAGGCTGTACAACCTACACACACTCCCTGTACTCCTGGACATTAGGCCAGATCATACAAGACAGACTCTTAACATAATTTCTGGCAATAGAGGCAAGCAATGATGAAAATCACCTGCTCCCATCAACTTTTAATTGAAGACCCAAACAGATAGAGGCTTCAGATGGCCAAAAGTCATAAACTGTTTGTACATGACCATAAGGAAATCTGGGACATTCATCCAGGTCATCAAGGATGCTGCCCTCCTCCCCCATGCTCTCACAAGTCATGGGTGGAGGGCATGCTGGGCAGGCAGTGGTACCTGCCTGTCTGCAAGGCACTCCACGCCATTCCAGTTCCCAGTCCCCCTGCGTTTCCAGGACACCCATTATACTTCTCAACAGGCAGCGAGGACTGGCCTCTGAAATCCAGGACTGTCCCAGCTAAACCTGAACATATGGTCATCCTATACATCAGGGGTGGGCAAAATGGCAGATCCAGCCAGCAGCCAGACTCCATTTCTCAGCAGCCCCTGCCTATGTGGCTGGGACCAATTTCAATAAAGACCCCAGCAGCCATGCTGGGATAGCATGGGGCTGGGGCTTCCATGGAGAATGGCCCTGGCAGCACTGGCAGAGCTTGCAGCAGGGCAGGGAGCTGCTCCAGGGCCCGGATGAGATCTTGCAACAGTGACCCCATGTTCCGGAGCCAGGGCAGAGCTGCGATCAGCAGCCTGCGTGCTCCAGGCAGGACATGCAGGCAATGGGTCACAGCTCTGCCCCAGGTCCTTGCAGTAGTGACAGCGTGGTCCAGAGCCAGGGCAGGGCTGTGATCTTCAGCCTACATGCTCCCACCTCGCCCCAGAGATTAGCAGATGGGCACTTAGATTGCTTAAAAAAAATGTCAATTAATAGCTTCTGCAGGCTTAATCCCCTGATTAAACCCACGGAAGCCATTTATTGACACATTATTAAGCAATCGGACAGAAAGTTAACGGCTTCCACAGGCTTAATCAAGGGCTTAAGTGGGGGCTGATGCCCATGGAACCCACTGACGCATTACTAAGAAATCTAGCAGACAAGTTTCTTTGGGTGGATATGATATCTTTTATTAAACCAACTAAACATTGAGAAAAAGTTCTTTGCAAAATTTTGGGCACAAACACACTCTGTCAGGCATGGGGAGACTCTGCTAGTGTTATGTGTTCTCCAAGGTAGAAAAGAAGCTAATTTACAACAAGCATGTCTGTGAAAATGCAATTATGTGGAAGTTAGGAAGACAATGGGTAAAGATAGGAGAGGAGTGGGGGAAGGGAGGGAAATATGTGAAGGAATGCAAGTGGTCAGCTTAAGGCAGGTTACCTGGGATATCAGATGTCAGGCAGATTGTAATGTGTCGTAAATCTAATGTCTATATTAAGTCCATGATTTTTTGTATCCAGTAGATTTATGAAGTGAAGTTCCTAGGCTCATCTATGAAAGATGTTTTGTAATTTCCTTTCGAGGATTATCACTGAGAGATTGGAGAGGGAGTGATTGTCTTGTGAGAATCGGGCACCCACAGGTCATTGGATATTTTTGTCTTGGATGGATTTTCAATGTGCGTTCATTCTGATACTCAGTTATTGTTTGGTTTCTCCTACATATTTTCCATGAGGGCATTTGGTGCATGGGATGAGATATATTGCATTTCTGGAGGTGCAGCTGTAATATCCAGGAATGGTGATTGTTCTGTTGTGGAGTGTAGTTATTGTGGTGATGTGTTAGCAAGTTTTATTAAGAAACCTGCTAACACCTGAGCATTTTATTAAACTCTAAAATGAAATAACTTATTAAAATAAAGCTATCCACACCATGAATTGTAACTAATACTGACTATATACACTTTATTAATGTCTATCAAGTACATACAATTTATTAATACCAATTATATACACTTTATTAACTAATACCATATAAGCACTTCATTAAACTCTAATCTGAAATATCTTATGAAAACAAAACTATGCACAACATAAATTGTAACTAATACCAACTATATACACTTTATTAAAGGACATTATAAAAAGGAGTTTATTGACAATGAATGCTAATCTTGAGATAGGAAGCTCATGCTAGCTATTATATGCGAGCACGCTACACCCAACCGCAGTTGCTGCAGACGTTCTGTGTCTCTGTAGGGTGAACACTTGACTGTACATTAAGATGGCATGCTCAGCATCTACTAAGTTTTTTGGAATGATAAGGCAGTGTCTTTCCTTAGTGTAAAGAAGTGGAAACCAGTCACAGACAGGCACAGGCATCTGACACTCTTTGATGAAGTTCACATAAGCAGCACATTCATTGCCATGCTCTTTCCCCCATCCTGGGACTGGTTTCAGCAGCCAAGGGTCACAAGTCAGAACAGGTGCCTGGTTGGGGTCCAAAATGCAAACAGCACTAAGGAAAGGGGCAGTCAGCTTTATGAACCACAGTAGCAATAATGGGTTGTATCTGTAGAAATGGTTCAGTTTCACAGCTATTGCCTGGAACAGGTCCTGTCTCTGCTGGTTTTCACAAAGACCGCTTGATAATTCTTGTGATGCCCTGTCTTCAGCCCAGCTTATCAAATACATCAGTTTGTTGTGTGCTTGATGGATCACATTCTTCTGGCCTTCAAGCCAAGTCAGGAGCCCCACGAGCCAGGTGGCATGGTCAGCCACAAATGTCACTTGATCTTGAATGTCACTTCACTCTAAGAGATTGCCAAGCTTAAGCACGCACTGGTGCTAGGTGTGATTTTCAGCTCCTTACTCACAAACTGCTGGTAGTGTTGCATATGCTTGGTGTAGGAACAGACCCCGTTAAACCATGAATTCCACCATGTGAGCACAGGCTCTGGTGGCAATGGCACAGTGCCATGTGAGTTCCCACTGTGACTGACAATAGACTCCCTGTACTGGACCTTATGGCTTGGACAGTGTTTGAATGCTTTCTTGAAAGAAGACACCAAGCTATTCATATAAGGGAACCACATGCACCAGATGTCACTTAATAAGGACAGAATGTGCACATTGCAGGTGACATGAACAGCACTGGACAACATTCCTAGGAGTACATTGGGGAAAGCCTTGCATATGTACATGGCATTGTCAGACAAGAATGCTGAGATTGTGGCTCTGCCCTGGCTCCAGACCATGCTGTCATATGACATGCCCAGAAGAGACATTACTATTCATTCCATCCAGAAAGAGCACACACCAACTGCAGATGCTTCATCAGTCTGACGAAGAGCATTTATATCCAAAAGCTTGCAATGAAGAATTTTTCCAACTATTTGAGTTGGTCTAATAAAAGATATCAGATTTAACCAAAGAATCTTGTCTGCCTGTCTTTAGATCAACACAGCCTATACCCTCAGACTCTTCATCTGCATGCAAGGTCCCTTCAGGATACTGTCTTCTACAGTCTAGTACTGAAACATATTTGGCTGTGTTGGAGGATTTCTTAGCATTCATCAGCCCTGCTTGCTCCTCTTCAGACTGCAGCATGTTATAGCACTTTAAAAGTCAGCGTCAAAACCCTCCTGCTTCCCTGACTGGCCCCAAACTGTTCATGGACCATTGGCAACTGGTAGGGGAGCATTGGGGGACGGGGGCACATGCTCCCCCCCTCACTGCCGATGCCACCAGCGACTTCTGTGGCAATCTTCTGTGGCCAGCCACCTCCCCACCCCCACCAGTGGCTTCTGCGGATGCCCCCCCAGACTCAAGACACCAGTAGCCCACGTCCTGGACTGAGCCTACATCACCAACTCAGCCTCAGATTTGTTCCCTCTCCCCTCTGTCCTACTGT
The DNA here is from genome assembly GCA_030014935.1 of Caiman crocodilus. Classification (NCBI taxonomy): domain Eukaryota; kingdom Metazoa; phylum Chordata; order Crocodylia; family Alligatoridae; genus Caiman; species Caiman crocodilus. The sequence goes on along the minus strand of JAGPOW010003395.1, from coordinate 40,187,458 downwards.
CTCTCCCCACATGCTTCAGGACTTTAGGGATTCCCATTCTTTTGTCTTCCTGCAGCTTTTTTCCCCACAGGAAGCCTGTACTTTTTCATGGAGACCACAGGAAATTGCAGTTTCAATAAAAATCCTGTAACTGCAATTTCAGTAGGTTCCTAACTCTGATGAGTTTAATTTCACCAGGAACTAGCAACTTGTTTACATTCCAGCAAAAACATAGCTCAAGCTTTCTTGCTTGTTAGAAACCGTGCACAGTTGTACAGTGAGAGAATTAGGCTGAGGACTTAGTCCTACTCTGACCTGATAAGTGTATACCAGTAGTGAGTTATCAGACATGGAGACAAATCATCAGGAATGTTATTATGCTTTTTATGTGTACTGCCTCTAACATACATTTAAATATTGTATTTAAACTTTAAATATTTGTAGCTGGGAAAAACTGGCCTGCACCTTCTTTGTTCATGCAAACGTCACATGTATGCATCGAGTAGGAAACAGAATAGTACATGCCCCCTTGCACAGATGTGTAGGTTTAATTGATGGCTTGCAACATTTAGTGTTATGTGCATGAGTGCTTGGTGAGAAAATAAAGCCTCATAAACCATATGCAAATAAATTATACCTGGGCTCTTTCATTAGAATGACGGAGATAAGAATTTTAAGAGTCACATATTTACTATAGGTAACAGCCTACCGAAATTGCAATCTTTGTGGAAACTGCAATTTTAGGCAGGCTCCGTGAAAAAGCACAGGCTCCACACTTTCGGCAGGCTCCCTGAAAAAGAAAAAAACTACCAAAAATGAAATGCTGATTCCCTCTGGGGAGCCAGCAATCTTCATGGTCACTGCAACCCAGCTGTGTACCCCACCAGCGAGTGAGGAGGGCAGGGTGCTGCCAGCACAGCAATATGGCTGCTACCCCCCCCACCTCCTTGTGATTGGCTGTGAGAGTTGTCTGTCACACGGTCCTGCCCCTCACCACCAATCAGCAGTGAGGGGCAGGGCCATTGGAGCCCCTCAGTCAATCAGAGGCATGGGGAGGCTGCTGTGCTCCACCTGCAGAATTGGCCAGCAGCTGCCTCAAGTTTGGCAATACCCTAACTATAGGATCCTATTTATTACCCCAGTCTAACAAAGACAAATATTTAAATACCTTTCAGGAGGGTTTTGTTTTCTTCTACTATCACATCCGTTAATAATAAATTACAAGTGACTGGAACACAGAAAATTCTCTCTCCTATTTGTAAAAGCATGCTATTTTGCTATTCATGAAAGCACAGGTCAGATCATAGGACTAATATCACTGATGAGGGCTTGGTATCATGTAAGAGGCTCCACACAGAACTGCCAGGTACCAAAGGCCTCTTCTGCAAACTGTTTGCTGTTCTTGCACCAAGCCTCCCCTGAGAAGGGGAAAGAATACAGCAGTAAAAGGACAACTAGAGTATGTGTGTTAGAGGGCAGTTGTTAACCATTCCTTCTTCAATGTATATTTTCTTCTGGGCCCTTTCTGGACACAGCACTTTAGGAGCAGTTCCTTTTCCCCTTCCTTTCATATTCTGCAGCCTCCTTTTTCCTCTCCTACAACTCCATTTGCTTTTTGGACCACCTGAAGCCCTTTTTAGGCACCTCCACTACCAAGACACCCCTGCTTTCCTCAAATTCAGAATCCTGTTAAATGACATTGAGTGCTCTTAAGTCAAATACTGTTGTAGTCACTTGCAACAGGCAAATTAAAGGAATTTATTGAGTGCCTTTGATTTAATACATTTCATCCTTGTCTATGTAGCAGCAAGTAAAAAGTAACAATTGTTATGTCTGAAGAATGCTATTCCCCTGGCTTTATTCATTCTGTAACCAAATTTCTGCCTGTTGTGTATTTTTTTCAAGAAAAGAAATAGCATGTTAATTCTCTCTTCTAGCTACCCAAAAGGAATTGTGGGGAATGAGGCAGTTACTAGAAAACTCAGCAGCAATGGTAATGATTTTTTCCCTTTTGAGGTGGCTGCAGCTTTGCAAAAGGTGGCTGCAATCACTTCAGGTAGCAGAATGGAAAGAAGATTGGCTATTCCCATTGCAGGAGATGAGGCCCTCCACTTATGCTGAAAAAGTCTTCCTGCACCTTATGACAGATGAACTGAAAAATTACTGGACAAGGTTTGAAACGTAAAATAGCAACAGATGGAAGCTTGTTTTACCAGGGGATTTCAGAGAAAGGCCAGAATTTTTACTGAGTGAAAACTTGTACTTTATCTCTCTCAAGGAATGGATAAAAATCAGATCAGCAATAAACCAACTGCTGTACTCCCCTATTGCTGCATGCACGTTCTGCCTTCGAGCGCAGGATTATGGTAGTTTATAGTTCATCTGGGAAATATGAGCCATGGGCTTCTTTATCTTTTCTATTAATGCTTTTCAATAAAAACCTACCACATTCACTCACTACACACCGATGGTTTCATGCACTATTTTGAATGCCATAGCTAGGTGCAAAGGAGGGAATGAAGGTCATTGTACTAAATCCACCCTAAAGTTAAGGCAGAAGCTAAGACTGAAACCTAAGAATCCACTCAAATATTTCTTTACATCCCTTATAAAAATAGCAATAATGGCAGTCTCCATGTGCCCAGCATGAGACATGGTCCCTTCACTCCTCACTGCTGCTTCAAAAAACTTTAACCTCGTTGTGATTTTCCTGGGACATAGCAGGAAGCCTCTTCTGTGAATCGGATGAGATTTTCTCCAGGAATAGGAGCACCCTCTCCCCTGCCTGGCTGTCCTCAGCAGGCTCAGTCAGATCTTCACAGATATTCAGATTGCAGACCCACACACAATCCCAGCTCTGTAGATGAAACTGTGCTGAAATGGGTCTCTGGCCTCTCGTGGCAGCCACAAACATGGTCCTGTCCATGTGACAGGCTGTTGGTGCTCCACCATATCTCCTATCCTCTCCCTGGCCTTCTGGTAGCTCCTGCTTCAGCCCCTTCATTGTTTCCCTTCACTGATCCCCTTGAACCCAGTCTTCCTACAGCGTCTTAGGTACAGCTTCAAAGGTGCTCTTTGAGCTAGTGAAGCTGTGGATTTGCTCCCTTCAGCCCAAAGATACACTGACATGTTGATGTGTTCATAAAGTCAGGCAGATGCAGCCCAGTGCACAAGCTAATCAGGAGCCATTTTTTTATTATTTCAAGCACTGGCAATGAACAAGCTTAAAGAAACTGCCGGTAGGGTGAGGCCAGGAGCAGCAGACAAGGAGAACAGCTGGGCTCCTGGGGCACGTGGCCAGTGGTGACTTACTGTTGCCACGTGATTACAATAGTGATCATGTGGCTACCCACAACAACTGCTTCCTTTTTGCTCTCCCCCCCTAAGTCAGCACCCAGAGCAGGTACCCTGTTTGCATCATGCTAGTTACACCACTGGCCATAAGGTCTGAGAAAAGGGGTATAAAAGAGACCACTTCTAGTAAAAAGGAAGAGCACAGGTAGCACGAAGAGATGGGGAAAAAAGTACACCGTAACGGTTGCCCCATGAGCTTATGCGAAAAGATTGGAGTACCACAGGAGTTCAGCTGTTGGGGATCCCCCAGTGGCAGTAAAACAATGAAAGCTAATTCATGCTTCCTCGTAGCCAAGGCTTTGTCTAGTTGGGTCTTAAGAACCTCCAAGGATGGAGAGTCCACCACCTCTCTGGGTAACCTGTTCCAGTGTTTCACCACCCTCCTAGTGAGAGGATTTTTCCTAATATCTAACCTACACTTCCCTTGCTGCAACTTGAGACCGTTCCTCCTTGTTCTGTCACCTGCCACCACTGAGACCAGCCCAGCTGCATCCTCTTTTGAACTCCTCACATCCTCTTTTGAACTCCTCTTTTTTTTTTTAATTTTTCAAAGCAAGGAAAACAAAAAGGAAGGTAAACCCTGCCAAAATATTTAAAGGCTGCACTGCATCATAAGCAGCATGGATTTTCTCTTTTCTTCAGAACCTTTTCCCTTGATTTTTTATAGTTGCAGATTGATTTAGTAACTGTCTTTTAGAAAATGTTGAATGCATGCGTAAGAGACCAGGTAGCCTTAAAAACCCAAACATGAATGACGCAGATGAATGCTCATAAGTGTATCTTCATGTAACTTATTTCAGAGCTGTTCAACTTCTAAGTGTCCAGGGGCCAAATGCCCCACGGGCTGCACCACTGGGCACCAGAAGCCTGCAGACCACTTCAGGGAGACCCACAGGCCCCAGGTTGCATTCCAGACCAATACACCCACTCTACACCTGCCCCCACTCCATCCTGTGTATTGCACAGACACCCCTGCTCTGCTGCACTTCTTGACCATATGGGCCCAGGCTCGCCCTCAGCTCTACATTGCAATTCACTACCATACTTCCTGGGGTGGGGACAGGCAAAAAAAACCTATAGAAGGAAGGGGGAACCTGGAGACTTAGGCCACTATTGGAGTCAGAATGATGTGGGGAACAGTGGCCAGGCAGAAGCCTCAGGGCCACCCTTTCTTAACCCCCAACCCCTCACAGTCCACATGCAATCCACGGGCCACCAGTTGAATAGTCCTGGCTTATTTCATCTGATGGAGTATTTATCAAGGCCCAGGAAATCTATATAGAGACTGTGTCTAACGGGAGATGGTATTTAACTTGTAAAGAACCATGTCAAGGTATTGTATGATAAGGGACAGGTCTTTGAACTTTTGGAAGAGGTGTCACTAAAGCAATGGATGAACCGAGTCGTTTTTGTTTTGTTTCATTAGTTAGGAGAGTCAATGAACTGAAGTCTTCAGCCACTGACCCTTCTTATCTTCAGTTTTTCTCTTAAATGATAGCTGCCCCTCCTACCTGTATCACATGATTTTATTCTTAGAACACACTGCAAGCTTCACATCAACCAATCTGTTCTACCGCCTGCTTTTACGCTAAATCCCCTTGCATACCTGCAGAAAGATCACATCCAACCTAGCCCAGAAGGCAAATTATCATCTAAACTTGTGTCCCACAGCTTAGACAAGTTTCTATACTATTGTAATATAGTGTAAGTGTAATACTTAATTAAATGCCACAGAATGGATTTGACCAAGTATACAGTAGTTTAGAATAGAATTCCAATTGCAAAGAAATGTGTAGAAAAGTAATTTTCCCTTTTATTCTCTGCTAAAAATTCCATGCTACTTCAGTAACACTGGGGGCAGTCCTACAGCCCTGGTTCATAGGATTAGTCCTTATCCAAACATGAGATCCAAACTCTTTTTTAGGATCACTTTGGCTTTTAAGTTTGACTGCACAGTTAAAGTGAAATTTTCAGCACTGTGTGGGCCTAATTCTGTTCCCACTAACAGCACACTGAATGCTTTTGGAAATCTCACTCTTAATAGTTAAGAATTGCATTATGCAATTTCAGTGGCATATGCAAGACATCTAGTACAGGAATATTTTTAAAATTAAAAAGGGAAATAAGATGATCAATATGATACTTCCTAAATGACCAACGCATTTCGCAGAAATAAACAATCACTACCGGGGTGATAATCACATACTTCGGGTTGCATTATATGTTACAAGCTTACTAATTTTTAGTATCCAAAAAGCAAGAGGAAGGTAAAAAAGTTCATGGAACTTCTGTGGTAGCATATGCAGCACTAAGGTTGCCTTATCTGTTCCATGTACATAAAATCTCATTCCAGAGAATAAATCAAAATTCATAAGAATGGTTCTTGTTTTATCTCAGTGAATGTCACGAATGACAGTTTTCCTGATTAGCTGAGACAAATCCAATATGCAAACACCCAGTGATTTTCATAGTAGGATTTTCTACAGTAAGAATTCTATCCAGTTTCAGGAACTGAAGCCTCTTCAGATTCTGACAGACAAATTTGTTGTTCTTTTTTTTGCTCAGTAGGAGTAGTCCTTGTTTGGGCACAAAGCCCAGAAGGCTGAAACTCCCTTTCTCCCTTAATAATTCTGTCTGTTGTCCTATGTTACACCTGTGTGTTTAGACGTGTGACAATGACATCCTCTAGTGGAACACATGTGCATCACAGAAACATTTCACAGGCCTCCTTACAGAAGAACAGTGGGGTTTGTCTCTTTTGACCTGAGTAGTTATTGCATTATGCTGTATGAAGCATTTGCTAATGCATCTTAACCATAAAGTTTATTCAGGCCCTGTAAGGTCAATAGAAGGGTCCATCAGGGATCTGTGCTGAGACTGATTTTGTTCAATATTTTCATAAACAACACAGAGAAGGGAGTTAAAGTGCAAAGTTAGCAAATCCCAAACTGATGGTGATGAGCTACAGAAAGATCTCACAAAACTGGGGACAAAAAAGTGGCAAGTGAACTTCAATGTCGATAAGTGTAAAGTAAAACACATGAGGAAAAATTACTTCAACTATAAATATACATTTTGGGGCTCTATTCTAGTCATTCCACCTCAAAAAAGAGACCTTGGAATCAGTTCTCTAAAGTGATCAGTTCAATTCCCAGCAGTTACCAAAAAGTCAAAAAAAGACAGGAACTGAAAACAAACCAGAAAGTATCATTATTCTACCATATACATCTGTATTGTGCCTACATTTTGAATACCACGTACAGATGGTCTCCGCATCTCAAAAGGATGTAGTGGCATTAGAGAAGGTACAGGGAAGGGCAACAAAGAGGCCTGGGGTATTGAACCGCTGCCATAACCAGAAGCAACTGAAAAAATAAGGACCCTTTACTTTGGAAAGGAAAAGGTTGAAGGGGAATATGAATAAAGGTCTATAAAATCATGAAGGGCATGAATAAAGTGAATAGAGAACTGTTATTTACCAAGACCTAAAATACAAGAGCAAGGGGAAACTAACAGGAAAACAATGAAATGAACAGGAAAGGAAAAAAACAAGAGGAAGTACTTTTTGGAACTCACTATCACAGGAGGTTGTAGAATCAGATAGCATAACCAGCTTCAAACATGGATTAGACATATTCATAGAAGACAGATCCAATGACTACACAAAACAGTCAGGGATGTGTCCTCTGACATCTCTAAACAAATGCTGGTTTTTACCAGGGAGGGCATGATAAGGGATGGATTTATCTAGGAATGCCTGTTTCTATACTCTTCCTCTGAAGTATTTACTACTTGCCACTGTTAAAGACAGGCTACTGAGCTAGATGAATCATTGATCTGATCCAGTATGGTACTGTTTATGTAACTAGGTATTTGCTGTATTCATTGCATCATCAAATTGTTCATATTTTAAAAATCGTAGTCTTGCAACCTTCCATTAATTGGCCCTCTTTCATTATTTCTTATCTTACTAATGCATTTGCCAAAGACTTATCACTTTAAATAAAAGCAAATACCGAATCAGTGTATTGCTCTTCCCCATGAAACCACCAGTAACACGACGTTTCTTATTTATAGGTCAGAAATGTGCTTTTGGCATGGACTCTCATTTGTGTTTCCTCACCCCTATTAACTGTCATTAGATTTCTTAGCTTTCATTTGTAATCTTCAGTCTTCTTGTTCAGAGGCTGCCGGTTTCTTCATCTTTCTTCACTAGATGAAGCAATAGCTGTGTTCCAATTATCTTATTACTTCATGCCAACTGATATCTTTGCTTTAATGTCAGGGTTTTTATTGTTAGGCAATGTGGCACTTCTGTTTTGAGATGTTCCATTGAAAGGTAATTTTTTAATAAATAAACTAATGAAATGAATAAGAGATTCAGCTTAGATACTGACTAATCCAAAAACATATTAAAAGCAAATATTAAAATGGAGACTGACTGATAGCCTCACTCCTGACAGAATTTGAGAAGGTTAAATACCTGATGCAGAAGGAATCCATGACACAAGTTTTTACCTTTATTTGACATATGCCAAATCTCCACTAGCTAACAAACTCCTAGAATGATGCATTAGATGAAATGATTCAGTGAGGTTAGCTGACTCACAGAAGTGCCACAGCAATGAAATGACTAAGGACACTGAAACCTTTTCAGAAAGCTGGCTCCCAGGCTCAAATCAGAATGGCAATGGGCAAAGCAGTAGCACTGATTTTAGTGCCTCTGCTTAGTAACAGGGCCAGAGATACAGATTTGTTAAATGAGAGATACAAGTTATTATACAGCCAAGTCTTGAAGTCTTTATGTAGGGTCAAATCCTGCTCCTATTAAAATCAATGGCAAAACTCTCATTGACCTGAGTGGTGCGACCTCAGTGCTTCTGGTCTCGGCACTGGGAGTTTCAGAGTAAAAACTTCAGCAGTCTAATAAAGAGAAGCTAAGAGATGTCAGTGATGTTTTCAAACTGCAGTATCGAGATCAAACGTTCCTCCTACAGATGGAAACAACAAACAGTGTGCTTGCCAGAATTTCGGGACCTCCGCCTTTTATTTGCATATTCAGCTGAAGAGCTTTGAAAGTTTTTCTTACTTGGTGCCATTAAAACTTAAGTATTGCTCATTATCAGATGACTATATAAATTGCTAGTATGTTGCATCTGTCATTACTCATTCAGAATTACTTGATTTTGTTGCAGAAGAGAAAATCATTGGCATTGCATCCTATGAAAGCTTTACCAAAGGTCAAGCAGAGAAGTCTGATACTTGAAGAGTTGTATTTATCGTTAAAACAGATTCTTCCAAATAAGTAATCTTCAATTCCAACTGGAATGACAGTAAATACTATAGAAGGAAATGATATTGGCAGGCTACTATCCTTGAGTGAAAAATGACTGTGACTCAACTTCTTGGATGTTTTCCCCCTTTATTTTCATCTGCAGGTTTAGACTGTAAAGAAATTAGAATTTGATGAAGTGATTAAAATTGTTAATTAAAGAAGAATGACAGTTAAATATGTGCCAGCTATAAAAATACTCTTTGAAAATAGCAAGATTAAATAATGAAATCAGCTATTTAAATGTTCAAACAGAAGCTAACTAGGGGGCACATCGACATGTGCAATTAATGTGCTTTAAGGTTACTATATAGTAACATAAGGTGCAATAAGATGTGGCCTGGAACACATGTGCACATATGCCATGTCAAGGCAGATTTGCGCCCAATGGGAGCTGTTAGGCGCAGGACTGCTCCTGCCCTGCTCTGTCCTCCTGCAGCAACCAGGAGGAGCTTCAGACTCTGGAGGCAGCTGCCCAAGTGCCAGAGGGCTCCAGAGGCAGGCTCAGCCTGGCAGGGAGCTCTGGTGGGAGCAAGCTCAGCTTGGCAGGGGACATTGTCCTGGGAGCCTTTGGTCAGTGACATTCCCACTCTTCCCCCAGCAGTGGAGGAAAGGGCACTGTGTCCATGCCGTGCTCATGGGCCACTTCTCCACTGGCCCTCCCACAGTTGGGCACTTGGACAGCTGTCCTTGGACTCCAGACCCACAGGGAAACCCCAAGACTTTGCACACTATGAAGCTTGTGAAAACACAAAATGTTATTTCCCTCCAACACACAATAACAGACCTCCTCTCAACAAGACACCCTTCTTCCCCAACAGCACACTCCCTCCCTCCTTCTCAGCAACACCCCCCTTCCTAGCCCCAAAGTGCACCAGCAATAAAGGTCCTGCCTTCCATGCAGCTATGTACAATATGCTTTCTGACCTGTAACAGGGGCAACTGTGGGGTGGAGGAACCTATGGCCTGGATCCTGGAAGCGATTTGGGTCAGGCTTGGAAGCGATTTGGGTCAGGCTGCAAGGAGGACGAGGGGTAAGGGACTTAATGGTGGGTGTCTGCTATAGACCACCCAACCAGAAGGAGGAGCTGGACC
>JAGPOW010003395.1:40164831-40177598 GCA_030014935.1 Caiman crocodilus | reverse complement strand
GACCCCAGCACTTGTTTCCTGCCATTGGCAGGGGGTCAGACTAGATGGCCTGCTCTAGGCCCCTTCTGACCCTAGTTACTATGAAACTATGAAACTATCCTGGGGAGAGGCGCCCAGCACCTAAGCTTCTGGAGACACTACTATGGGTGCAGACACCACAGGAAAGCCAGTGGGCTGAGGGCTCACCTGGGGGCAAGGGTGGGCACTGTCCAGACTGCTCAACCTGCCCTCCCTTCTACACTATGAAGAAGGGGCTGGGACCAGCCGGGCCCACATGCAGAGCTGGTCCATATGTGAGCCACTATGGGGCTCAGGGACTGCATGGCAGCCACATGAATGGCAGGGGATGGCCCAGGTCGGGGCTCAGGTTGCCAGGGGACCCAGTTCAGGAGCAAGGACAGGGGGCCCTGGCCACTGCAGGCAGCACTAGACTTTGTTCCAAGCCCAATGTGGGGCTTGGTGCTGGGCCGTGGGTGGCTGCCAGGGGCTAGGTGGGGCCCGGGGCAGAGGCTGGGTGCTGGGCAGCACAGAGGAAACCACCAGGGCCTGGATCGTGTCCAGCACCTGGCAGTCCTCCTTGGTGGCCTCCACTGCCTGGGCCACCATGGCGGTGTGCCACTCCTGGGCCTCATGTATCTTCTCAAGGAGGGTGATGTGCCTCTCCTGGAAGGCACAGTCCTCCCAGTCCCTCTCTCACTCCTGCTTCAGGTCCTGGGCTCACCAGGCCCACAGTCTTTTCCCTTTACCCTCTCTACAGACCAGGCAGTTTGCTTCCATACTGTTTGGCCCACAATGCCTGTGGTTGGTGGCGAGGGTGTGCCACCCAGATGGAAGGTGGAGGTGGTAATGCCCCTGTCCTCCCCTTGGAAGCCCTCTCCAGAAACACCCCAGGCCAGGGTCCCCATTGTTTGTGGTCTGCACTCCAAGTGTCCTCCTGGTCAGAGTCACCTGGGAGTACTGAAACAAGCTGTTTGAGCACACTGAGAAGCCCACTACTCCCTGCTGCTGATGATCATCATGGTGCCCTGGGTGCAGCTGAGAATCTGGTGTGGGGCCCCGAGCTTCGATGGTGCCCCAGGCAAGCCCGCACTTCCATAACACGGGCCACCACCTGGAGGGGTACCTCTGCCTATGCTATGAGCTCCTGATGCCCACAGCTGAGGAGAAAATTGCCACTGTTATTCAGTTTCTCTGCATGTGACAAGCCCCTGCCTACCTAGCTGGGAAGGTATGGGCTGCTCAATAAAGTACTGAAGTACCTCCCACCTCCCTATTTGCTGGGGAAGAAATGCTAGTGGCCAGGGGGGTGTGGTGGGCCAGTGGTGGGCACTCCTGCACTGAACCACCCACCTCACTGTGCCCAACCACCTACCAAGCTCCAAGTGCCTCCCCTGAGGCATCTCACATCCAGCTGATCCCCTGCCTGGAGCACACTCATGGGTGGTAACCGTTGCCACCACCCAGGAGTCTGGCCTGTATTCAGGCCCTGTGCCCCCCAGGGTACACAGGCCTTGTAGACCTTGAGGGTGCTTGACCCACTGCAAGAACTTGGGGTGCTTCCTTTAGCTTGAAGCACAAAAAGTAGCCTCCCTTAGTCAGCTGAATATAGAGAGCATCAAAGCAGGCCCAATCCCTCTCCCCACAAGTCCACCGCACTTCTTATAGTGTAGAGCTTTATTGATTAAAGAGGATAGGCTTGGGGAAGGGTACAGGTTAGAGAAGTATCACAGAATAACCCAGAGCAAACCTTGTCGTCTTAGTAGCTGTTTGATACACTTCTACATTACAGTGAGCTATCTAGATAAGTTCCAAGTAGTTTATTCACTTCCGCATCCTAAGAGAAAGAGTTACAGATGTTCCAGCTGCTGTATGTAGCTTAACAAGGCTGTTCCCCCCTCCTCCTGGGGAGTCTTAGCTTATATAGCCCTTTTGACATCACCTCTGAGACCCAATGCCAGCCAGATGTTGTTTGATACCAACCAACCAATTTAAAAAGCATCACTGGTCACCTAAGTAAGTGACATGGGCTCAAGCCCCCGCCCCCGTACCATGAGGTCAATGCTAAAAAAATAGAGGTGGAGTTCCCACCCTCTTACCTGAAGTTCCTCATGTCCACAATAACCCAGGGCAACCAGATTGACAGACAGGTGAGAAGACAATGACAGGGGAAAAAAACCTAATAGAAGAGACTAGGAAGAAACTGGGATGGCATTCTTCCACTGGAGGAACTCAGAGAGGCAGGGCAGGGAGGGGAGGGAAGGGAAGGTGGAGACAGGGAGAGAAGGGGTAGACCTTCACTCCTCATGTGAGACCCCTGGCTCCAGGTATGCAGCCGGGGGGTGGATGGGTGAGCTTTCACAGGCATTGGTGGCGATAGCACTCCCTTCCCTCTGGCCCTTCTTCCTTTCCAGGGCTTGCTGGACAGGTGTGGCAGGAAGTCCCTATGGTCCAACTGTCCCTGGTAGTGACTAGGTAATCTGGCTGCCTGCAGTGTCCCAGAGCATGGAGGCATGGCACCTGGCCACCTGGGCAGTGGCTCCCTCCTGGGGAGGAGCTGGAGCTGCTTATCACAAGAGCTATCCCCAGCCTGGCCTCCCCACTCGGGATGTGCACCCCAAGTTGGCAGGGTAGGTATCAGCCTGGGCTGCCTGTGCTGCCAGCTGAGGCAGAGGGTGGGAAGAGCACTGGATCCTGACACTGGTGCCCCAAGGGACCCTTCCTCAGAGAGTGGTGGTCAGCACTGGTCCATAGTGCAGGCTCCAGCAGTCCACCTATGTTTGAATACATACTGCGGTCCTTGCCAAGGTCCCTAACAGCCAAGATGCAGTCCAGCTGCTGCATGAAAGGCATGGTCCTGCAGGCAGCCCCAGACTGGCAGTTGTGGCCCATAACTCAGACCTGCTGAGTCCATAGGCCCTTAACTTTGATGTGGCACTGCTTCCCAGACTGCTGGTGGCCACGCTCCCGCATGTGGGCTGCCATGGCCTCATAGATGTGTGCATTTAACCAGGGGGCCTGGCCAAAATGTCACTGCATGTTTGCCTCACCCCAGAAAGCTATGAGGTCACCGGTCTCTTTCTCAGTCCAGTTGGGGCCCCAGGCTGATATCTCCAGTGTTTGGGATGCTACTATTACAGGTTTTACCATGGGCTTCAGGGGCTCAGGAAGGGACTCTGGGTACTTTTCAGGCTTGCCACATGCCTGCAAAAGAGGCACTATGCCTAGGGGTCAGACAGCTGGAAGCACAGACCCCAAGGTCAGAGCCAGGGTCTGTTGTGCTGCTGCAGCCAGCCCATGCCCGCAGCAGAGGGGCATGGTGCCCAGGGGAAGGCAGCAGCTGGTACAGGCCCCGGGGGTCAGGCTAGAGATCTGACTAGGGTGTTCAGAGGTGCTTGGGAGTGCTGGGAGGTGGGCAGTAATGCCCCCAATCTGCTGGCCTCAGGCAGTGTGGGCAGCCTGTGCACCCTGCCCTCCCACACCAAAGACACCACACCTGATCCAATCTGCTCCATTTACAGAAATTCATGTGAGTTTGATTCTACCTCAAGATTTTCGAATGCCTGTACCTAGCCTTAAAACAAGGTTTATTGCTCGGTGATTTAAATTGTGATTAATTTGGTGATTTTAACCATCAATCCCGTAAGAAGGGCCACCCGCTTGGTGAGAGGACAGCAGGACAGGTCCTACGAAGAGAGACTGTGGGACCTGAACCTGTTCAGCCTCAGCAAGAGGAGGCTGAGGGAGGATTTGGTGGCTGCCTACAAACTTATCGGGGGAGATCAAAAGCAAATAGGTAGAGCCCTTTTCTCCCCAGCACCACCTGGAGTGACAAGGAACAATGGTAATAAGCTGATGGAGAATAGGTTTAGGTTAGAGATCAGAAGGCAATATTTTACACTTATGATGGCCAAAATCTGGAACCAACTTCCCAGGGAAGTGGTCCTCACCCCTACCTTGGGCAAATTCAAGAGCAGGTTGGACGATCACCTGTCTGGGGTCTTGTGAACCCAGCATTCATTCCTGCCTGTAGCAGGGTGTCAGACTACATGAACTGTTCAGGTCCCTCCTGACCCTAGTTACTATGAAACTACTTTGGGTGCATGTAGATGTACAGGGAGCAGGCTCAATTAATTGAGTCTGCTGAAGCATGCTACTTAGCATGCTATAGCCAGCCTCCACTCCTCCTATATCAGCATCCCTGCACTTCAAAATGGCAGTATGGGTACTTTAACTAAAGCTCTTTCGACAAGCTTTTATTAAAGCCCCCCGTCCTGCCCCCTCCACATACACTGACATTTGAAAGTGTGGGAACACTGATACAGGAGACACTGCTGGTGCTTTAATATGAATGGCTCTCAGAGGCACTCTAACTAAAGCACACACACCGCATCCCTGCCTCAGGATCACATGTAAAAATGCCCTTCAATTTCAGTCCATCCACCATAAAAGCTAATCTCGTGTACTTGTTTTATGCTTATAATTAATATTTTATTCTGTTCTTCATAGGCTTGGTAGAAAATTTCTAGTAATATTCAATTTGCTGCTGAAGATTTGCTACAGACAATGAAAAAAACAAAAAGCAAAATTAAAGGTTCCAGACATCTGCTCCAAATTGCCTCTCTAATCCCTGTGAAGTTGAATGGCACCAAAAAGCTTTGGGCCTTCTTGCCTTCAATAATATTGATGTAAATCCAGAGCAACTGCACTGCCGGAATGCAGAATTTGACTCTTGAAAGTACAGAATCACAAGGACAACTGCAACTCCCCAGTAGCACATCAGCTTAGTGAGTGCCTCCCAGTTGTAGCAGAAGCCTGTGATACATTCAGGTTCATTTAATTTGAACTGAACATGCAATAGGATCTTCTTTATCAGGAGGCCTAAATTATGACCCCACATCCAAATTAAATGAATTTCCAGACTAACCCATACTGTCAGTGCTTAGTCTGACCTGTCCATAGGAGAGTTCTCATACAGGGATGGAGATGGAGGTTTCTCTCACTGGAACTGCTCACATGACTGACAGTCAAAGCAGGCCTAGCATATCTGATTCACTTTAGTGAGCAGGTATTTAGGCAGTCTCGCTAAAATCAGTCGGGTCAGTGACATGAGTAAGAGCAGACCAGTAAAATGTATCAGAGTGGCTCGAAGAGAAAATATCACTCTGAAGTTGATTCTGAAGCTGATTCTTGAAACATGGTTCTCACCCTTTCCAAATTACTTTGAGCCAGAGCATAACTGCTCCCTTTCCATTTTCCCCGAGTCATGCTGAGTAGTACCTTCTTCTGTCATCAGCTTGATAGCATCACTAAAATGATATTCAGTAGCTGGCTAAGGTCTTGGATGTTGTGGTATATGGGTAGGGAGCAATGGAAAATCGTACCGCTATACTAATACCCAGAGAAATATGTTACGTCAGGAAATGGCATGAGTATCCTTTTACCTAATTTTTTTTTTAGAGCTGTCATTTAAATTATCTTTTTTGTAAGCTAAATCCATTCAGTTGCTACTCTCACTCTTAGTGATACATGCTTGTGTTACTATATTTATTATAAAGTATTCAGTATAAAACAAGCACTTGCAATGGTATTATTTGACCTTGAAATGAGTGTCTGAGACTTGGAGCACACTGCCATGTTACTTTTTCAATTATCTGAACTACAAAGAAATGTCTGTTGTTGAATAAGCTTAAGCTTAGAGTGTTTCCTAGAAAATCATGTACATTTTAGACCTTTTTTGGTTTTGGCTTCATAAAATTTATTCTGCCTCTTTCCCTTTCCCCGGTCTTTCTTTTTGAACGCTAACAAAAGGAAGTTAACATACTGACAGCTGGGATTTTGTTTGCCATGAAGCTTAACAGAAAAGTGGAGGAAGGAGTGAGGAGGAGAGAGCCAGATGGTATTTGAGGAGGGAAGCTGCAGCTGGAAAATGAAGCTGGAGCATTACTAGCTTCTTTTCTTAACAATGTATTTTTTTCATAAAGAAAATAACAAGAATCACAAGAAGGCAAGCCTTTCACACAAGACCTACAAAGCATGCATATGGAAGGAAAAGGGAAGAAGGAAAAACAATTGCATCCGATCATTAAAAGTAACAAGATAGTGTAGTATACAAGGGGAGGGGGAGCTTTGCCAATAGTCAGTCCCAAACTCCCACCCCTGGATTCAAAGTGGAGATTTCTGAACTTTCTTCGTAGAGGTAGGAATTAATTAATCACCTTACTTAGCTAGTGTCCCAGTACCCCACACCCAGAATCAGTCTTTCAGTAACAGTGCAGGGAACCCTTTTTCTGCTCTGTACATATATATATGTTTAGGCTGCTAGGTTCTCTTGCCTAAAATCAGACTCTGCCTGCTGCCACAGTGGTGTATGCTCCCTCTCAAACAGCCTGCATATTTTCTTCTCCAAAATATTAAACCCTTCTTCCAGTCAGAGTAGAACTAGCAGCAGGAAGTAAGGGCAAAATATCCTGCCATCTAACCAGAGTTCAGTATGGGGAGAGGCCATTCCTTTGTCTGCTCATCCCCCAGACAACAACGTAACAGAGGAGAAGGCCAGCACCCCACAGGACCCTTAACTACACTGAACCTGCAACACTTCTGCTCAGCAAAGGTAGTTCAACTTAAATATATTCCCATCAATCAATATCAGCAGCACACTAACTCCCGAGATGGCCTTATTTTTAAACAGGTGCTTCCCAAACAGCCAAGAAATTCTCATGTCACAGAAGGATACAGTCGTTCTGCAAACGATCAACTCCTTTGGGTAGGATGTTTGGCAGGACTGCGCGCAGCTTCAGGTGATGATTTGATTCAGAGGAGACTTGGCCTGATTCGGTGGCTGAATTTTCAAATCCTAATTGAATCGAATCAGAGTACCAGTTAAAAGGTCTGAATTGATTCAAAGCTCTCCAAGTCGATTCAGAAAAGACTGGAGAATTTCGGCGATTCGGGCAATCCCCGCTGGCTGCAGCAGTCTCCTGCTACATGCTGGTAAGTAAGGGGCAGGGGGAGAGGAAGACTGGAGGAGGGGAGACCATGGGGGGACCCCTGCCAGGCCCCATCCCCTGCCTGTTCCCCCAGCCCCGCTGAGTGCCCCTCGATACCTGCCGGCTCTCCCTGCCCCGCTTCCAATGGCTGCCCCACCTGGCCCAGCTCTCAGTTGTTTTAAAAAAAATCTCTACTCACCAGCTGCTGTCAGGTTGGGGGATGATCCCCGCTACCCCCCCACTGCCTCACACTGCATGGGGGGCTGTGCCATAAGTCCCTCAACCAGCGCCCACTCCCCCAGCCCCCCCCATGGCTGCCCTACCTGCTCCATCTCCTGGCTCTTTAAACAAAAAAGAGCCCCGGCCCCCACGCAGCGTGGGGCAGTGGAAAGCAGCGGGGATTGCCCCCTCCACCCCACCACCTGGCAGCAGCCGGGAAGTTGGAGCTTTTTTTTTTCAAATAGTTGGGAGCTGGAGCAGGTGGGGCAGCCATTGACAGGGCTGGGAGAGTGAGCAGGGGATGGGGCCTGTGTGATTAGGAGATTCGGCTGATTCAGCAGCAGCCGAATCTCCAAATCAGATTTGGCTAAATCAATTAGGGACAGTGATTCAAATCACTGTCCCGCAAATCAGCTGAGTCCAAAGCGGATACTAGCTGCTTCACACAGGGCTAGTGTTTGGCAATGTTAACAGCTGAAGCCAATGTTAATAGCCACTGCGATGTACTAATGGTAACATTCTGTCAGGTGCAATTCTGGGGCCAATCCTTCAGGCTTCATTTAGATAAAACTTCCAATAAAGTCAGCAGATCAGCTTCATTGCTCCCATAAATGGCTAAAATGGCATTGTGCCTCTACTCCGTAGTAGTGAATATAGCCCTGAATTAGTTTTTTTCCTAAGCAAAGCTATAAAATCAGAATCATGTGCTTATTTATTTGGGGGTGGGAGAGGGCCCAAATAGCTTTTTGAGTACATTAACTGTTCAAATGCAATGACAGTAGCGCCCCTGTATACTTGGTTAGGTCTTTTTGATCTCATTCCTCAGTTTTGTGAGACATCAGATCACGTTAATAACCCAATTCAAATCATAGCTTTGTTTTTGCCTCAGTAACCAAGCTCTGTACTAAATAAGAAAAACCAAAAGGTGCTGTGTGCATTGCACCACTTCTTGTCCCAGAGCTGCAACTAAGCTCTAGCAAATGTTCTGCATAGTTTAGACAATTCTGAATAAGTCACTAAAGCAAAATATCTAGATTATTTTTATTTCTGATTCTTTCCCCAGCCCCCCACCACTTGTTTAAGGAAATATCTAAAAAGCAGCAAATATTTAAAGGGGAAAAGTAGAGCATAGATTACATCCAAAATTTACCATTAATTTTTGTGAATGTGTACCGGTTTACCCACACATGCCGATTGAAAACCATTCATTAAATGTTTTCTCAAATTGATGAAAAAAATTATTTCAAATATCTGTAAGGCCCTCTTGAAAATCCTCCTGTGCTGCTGCTTTTGGTGAATCTCAATATCCCTTGATTTTGCCAATATAACATTGGCTACCTTTCTTTCGGTCCTTATCTATTTACATCTACCTTTCTATCTGTCCCTTTCTACCTTTCTATCTGTGGGCTCCTTGGGGCAGTAGGAAAAACTATGCCTTTTTGTTAGTCTGCAAAATTCAAAACTACTATAAGCAAATAATAAATATTAGTCTTTAAATACACCTTTGCAAGGTTTAGGGAGTCCATAAAATTAAAGTACAAATATGCAAATGCATTCCTGTACTACTTATAAAAGTAGTGTTTCCTTCACTCCTTCCTTTCACGTAAGCCACTGACCTGTAGCTTCTTGTGACAGGCTGTCACCTTTCGCTCCACTTCTGCCATTCTCCCATTTCTCATAACACATTTCATTGTTCACTTCTCCTACTGCACTGGTGATCCCTTATGCCTGCTTTGTTTTTCATGTAGTTACTAATGGCTCCACAGCATGCAAGAAGGCTCCATCCATCTTCCAGTCTCATGTATAATGAAGTTGGGGAAGGTTAGCAGCTGTCTACCCAAGTGGCTGGCTGTAATAGAGGCCATCAAGGGAGCTGTGAAGCAAGTCAGACAAACACAAGTCAGTGGACAGCAGACCTTTAAGGAACTACCAGGCGCTGGAGTGCTTTAAAGGTAGGGGAACAACCAGCCCCAACCCTCTTCACCCATCAACTTGTGGGGAAGATGAAAGTGGTGTGAGCACATATAGTGGAGGGAATTTACCCCCATGGATCAATTCAGAGTTCAGTAAACAGCACCAGATATTATATTTTTACAGATCTTAACAGTAATAAAGCAACACAGGAAAGAAGTTAGTAACAGAATAAAACCATGGCAAGATCTGCCCAGCTTGCTTTCACTTCCACTTGTTTGCTGGGACAAGCAGGCTCCAAAAAGGATTCAAGGACAGAAAGAGCAAAAAGGTGCACCTATTTTTCAGTGTTAATTTCCTTTCTAAACTTAATTATATGTTGTGCTGAAGACTGTTATTCTGTTCTACTGATGTAAACAGCAGTTTGATGATTAAAAGACTCCACATGAAGCTCTACTCCTAAATTACTGCATATAATACAACCAACTATTTAGAAAGCATATTCTGTAGCTATCCTTTTTGTTCCATGTGTTTTGTTTTTCATCATGGCTTGGTTCAGATTTGCTGCAAAACTGTCTTAAAATTGTAATCTATTGTATATTTGGTTTATTCATTTAGGCTGACTTATACATGTGCATGATGAGTAATTCATAAGATATTTATATAGCCTTATGTTCCTGTGGATATTCTGAACAACTTGCATTAGAAAAATACACAAATTAAAGGAACAAATCAGGCATAACTCCATTATGTTTTGCCTAAGGAGGTAGTCTGTTCTGGAATCAAATTAATTGATACCTCTAGCAAGAAAAATAATTCATCAACCTCATATGCATCAAGTTTTGCCTATATTCAAAACCAACATTTGGAGTAAAATATTTACTTTCTCAAAACAGAATATATGCATATATAAATATATATTTTAACTGGTCTTGCTGTTTTTGATTCAATGTTATTTTCTACAAAGATATAAAATTAAAGTGACATAATCAACACACAGAGCCAAATCTTCAGCTGGTGTAAACTGGTGCTGCTCTGCTGATGTCAATTAAATTATGTTAATTTACATCAGCTGAGAATCTGGCCCAAGGTAGAGTTTGTTCTACAGGACAATGTCTTAAAGCTGAAACTAGACTTATGTTCATAGTGCTGTTACATCAGTCAGATTGTTTTCCAAAAATAAAATTTCCACTCAATGTAATGGCAAATTTGCTTTACTATAGGTAAAGTAAAGAATACAGCAACAAATCTTATAGCAAAGATCAGTAGAGATGAATGGTATGCTTTTCAGTTTAATTTAGACCATTCAGAATGCATCATAGTTTATATTTTATTGCTTTTTTAACAATGTGCATTAAGTTCTTCTAGAAGTCATGAGTAAGAGCTCTGGAGAAGAGTGTCCATAGAACAGGAACTGCACAAGCAATGGGAGGGCAAGATTTACACACCACTGTGCCCTTCCCATAATCTTGAGCCAGAAGGACAAGTTGCTCAGGCACAGGGAACAGACAGGTTCCCATGCCATTGAAATCCTTTGTCTGTCTGCTAGTATGGCCAAGGTAGGGATGAAGTGTTGCAAATTGGGAAATGGTGGTAATTATCCAAAGAGATATGGAGGGGCTGTCAATTTAATTTCACATAGTTCTCAAACAGCTACCTGAGAGAGAGGATTTTCAATCACCATTTGCTTTGAATTCAGACCAGCAATATAGAAAGAGATTCCTGCTACTGATATCAATCTCCTGAGTTGCCCTCCAACTATTTGCTGGAGCTAATTAGCCCAGATACAGCAGTCTGCTAACACGGCTGTACACACCACTGGTTCCAGAGCCAGTGCACCATGGAGACACACTTGAGGAAGCTACATTTCTGCCTCAAATTTCCCAAGCATTTCAGTAATGCCAAAATAATTTGCATGGGAAGAGATCTTCAGTGTTCTTTATGCATACCAATCTCTACAAGCAAACAATATCAAATGTTGCACATGTACACAAGCAAGAGATAGCAGAGAGATCATAAGCAGAATATTCCCTAATATTCTTTAGCAAACTGAGTCAGATTTCAAGGGAATGCTTACATTTTCTTAAATGCTCTTCAGTTGACAGTATTTATTAAAGGCGAGAAGGATCAAACCAAGAGCAACTAGAGCACTCAACAACTTTTACTAACATTGTGATAGACAGTTTCCTGGGAAGATAATCTAGAAACTGTATTATAAACTATGGCCAGACTTTCATAGATTTCATAGACATGAGGGCTGGAAGGGACCTCATAAGATCCTGGAGACCATAGCACAGGCTGATTCAGAAGCAATACTATCATAGCATATGGAACAAAAGTTTACTTTGTTTAATGAATTATCGTTACTACTCCAGTTAAATCTTCATATATTAATCCTTTGAGCCAGTTGGACCTATTGATGTATTCCAGTGAGATGAGAAGAAGCTTCATTTTAAGACTGACTGCTCTATTGTTCCACTCTGGAAGAGGAGAATGTTATTTTATTCATAAGTTCTGCCACTGCCATGCCTTTCTTTGGGTGGAACAAGAGGGAGTGATATCATCTGCATAGCCTTGCCTGGTATGGCATAGGTAGCCATGTGCTGCTGTGTGCTGACAGACATGCAGACATTACACACGAAAAGACCTTAAATGGGAAGCAGCAATTGGGAAATAACACTGCGGCCTGCTTTTTATTCCAATTTGACTGTCTTTTAAAAATATTTAAATAACACCAGGATAAAAGTGACAGCTGGATGTTTTGACTCACCGTGAAGTGAAAACTGTATTATAAACTATGGCCAGACTTTCATAGATTTCATAGACATGAGGGCTGGAAGGGACCTCATAAGATCATCAGGTCCAGCCCCCTGCCCCAGGGGCAGAATGTCAGCTAGAGTCAAAGGATCCCAGCGAGATAAAAGTCCAAATGTTTCTTAAAAGTGTCCAGAGTAGGTGCTTGCACCACCTCTAAGGGGAATCTGTTCCAGGCCTTGGGGGCTCAGACAGTAAAGAAGTTTTTCCTTATGTCCAGCCTAAAACAGTCTTGCAGGAGTTTGTGACCATGTCATTGCCTGGGGTGCTCTGGTGAGCAGGCATTCTCCTAGATCCTGATGCACACCCCTTATGTACTTATAGGCTGCCACCAAGTCACCCCTGAGCCTGCAGTTCTCCAGGCTGAAGAGTCCCATGGCTCGCAACCTCTCTTCATAAGGCCTGCTCGCATGCCCTCTGGCGGGGTTGATTGCTGAGCCCTTGGCTCGGTTATACGAGCGCTCTTGGAGCTCTGGACAAGTGCCAGAGGACTGGAAGGTGGCCGATGTGGTTCCCATCATTAAGAAGGGGAGGAAGGAGGACCTGGAGAACTACAGGCCTGTCAGTCTCACCTCGGTCCCGGGAAAAATATTTAAGAAAATTCTCAAGGCTCATATCTGTGAGGGACCGGCAGGGGACCTTATGCTAAAGAGCAACAAGCACGGATTTGTTAAGGGCAGGTCCCGTCAGACCAACCTGGTCGCCTTCTATGACCAGGTGACCAAATCCATAGATGCGGGCGTCCCTGTTGACGTAGTCTTTTTAGACTTCAGGAAAGTGTTTGACACGGTCTCTCACCCCATCCTCATTAAAAAGATGGGGAGCTGTGGCATTGAC
>JAGPOW010003395.1:40102945-40164731 GCA_030014935.1 Caiman crocodilus | reverse complement strand
GGGTCCTGTGACCCCGGCACTCGTTCCTGCCATTGGCGGGGGGTCAGACTAGATGGCCTGCTCTAGGCCCCTTCTGACCCTAGGTACTATGATACTATGGTATGTGTGACTCCTCTGGACTTTTTCAAGCTTCTCTACGTCCTTCCTAAGTTGTGCAGCCCAAAACTGGATGCAGTATCTAGCTGTGGCTTCACCAAGGCCAAGTACATCAAGAGGATGACATCCTGGGTCTCACTCAAGATGCATCAGTAGATGCAAGCCAGCATTTTGTTCACTTTGCCAGCAGCTCATGTTCATCTTGTGGTCAATCATGACTCCCAAGTCTCTTTCAGTCATGGTGCTAACAAGTGTAGTACTGGTGAGCCTATAAGTGTGATATGTGTTTTTATTCCTGAGGTGGAGCACCTTGCATTTGTCTGTATTGAATGCCATCAGATTTTCATCCACCCACCTTACAAGCCTTAATGGCCTTGGCTTTTTCAGCCATGGGTGACTCCCTTGGAAAAGGATTATTATACTTGTGTAAAATGTGCATGCTGTGAGACAGTGGGATGCAGCTGTGTCAACCTGAACTCCATTTTGTTTTCTGAAAACAATTTTGTGCCAGGAACTCCACTTTGCATTGTATTGAATTGTAGTCTTGTTATTTTGTAACTCCTGTTTTGGATTAAACCAGTCATTTTATATCACATTTCAAAGATATGTCTAACCTTGGCTAGGGCAAGATTATTATGATATACACCCTGGCCACATAGAGCTTGATACACACTTGGATGACATTGACCAAGAGGCTATCACAGAAAAATCTACAGCAGGGGTCAACAAGTGGTAGGAGCTGGAAGGAGTGGTAGGACAAAAAAATCCAGCCAAGTCCAAGGTGGGCTGGTCCTTCTGACCCAGCCACCACTGTGGTTACTGCTGCTTCTCTCCCCCATGCAGCTGCTGTGTGGGTGAAGCCCCCCCAGTGCCAAAATGCTGCAGAAGCCTGGCTTTGTGGGCTGCATATTCACTCCATAAGCTGTTGACTCCTGATCTACAACTATCAACCCAAGCTGTCCAACAACTAGAGGTCCATCCACATGAAATAACTAGCCAATTGCCCATCAGGAATGATGGGGCAGGGATGGAGCACCACCACCCAATGCCCCACGCTGCGGCCGCTCTGCCTCTGGCCCCATGGATCCCCACCCCCTGTGTCTGGCTCCAGTACCACTGGCTTTGCTCACCCAGTCCATTCCTTTAGCCCCACTGTCACTGAGGGAGGGGGAAGGCAGGGACTCAGCCTCATGTCCAGGCCCATTCCCCCTGCAGGCCATATTTTGCCCACTCGTTTTAAAGGTTCTTCCAATCAGAGAATATACAATGGCTTGCAATTATCCTGAACTGCAATATAATTGTCCTGAAGTTTCACAAACAAGGGTACCTCATTAATGGTAGGCATAGAGGCACTAGCATAAGTTTGCTCAGAATCTGCTTCCTGTGGAGGTACTGTAATAACTGATCAATATGTTTGGCTTCTATTTTCATTTGAAGGAAAGGCATAAGCATAAACCATAAATCAATCATATGACTGTTAAAGGAATACTAGACGACACTGATGAATTCAAGTTAAGAGACTTTCAGTGTAATGGAGCAATGAGGGCTAACTCATCAGCAAAGGCATGGTTCTCCAGATTATGTTCAGTTAAAATACTGAAGTTTTTCTTGTGCTTATCACTGAGGCATTATACAGAACTGCCAATTTATGCTTGAAGCATGGAAAAATTCTCTAAAGAGATGCAGTATTTCTGCTGGAAAATTCAATTAAAATAGCTCTCTGTCAACATTTTGAATATTTTTACCACATGCTGCAGTGCAATGCAGAGATATTCTGGAAATAATTTTATGATACTGCATTGATTTTGCCCCTCAGATTTTTTCCTAAGCATATTAGGCTTTTTCCTCTATCACAGCTGTCTCGTCTTGTGTTTTCCTTCCAGTTTCAGTTTTGTTGGCTACCTGAACATCTAATTTCATAATTTGTGCTATCATTTACTGAAGAAAAGCTTCGCCCGAAGAATGTTCTGGTATGTCTTACCCAGACTCCAGGTTCTTCACAATTGGTGACAATTTACTCTGGAAAGGTGTAAAAAATACTCCTTAAAATCAAAGTCAGCTCGTACAATATGGGAAATAATCTGCAGTGCAGAGCAGGCACTTTTTTTTTTTGATCACTTCTGAATGCAGTCAAGACAGAGGTTATGTAAGCCAGGAGTTAAGTCAGGCATATTGTCAAATCTGTCCAAGTAGACAGGATACTCTGAGTCTGCACATACACTTGCCAAACTTTTCTCCTGTGAGTTTCTAGATCTAGCTGTGTGAGAATAATTTCTACCTACTGAAGAATACAGCTACTAATGCTGTGACCTACAAAAAGCCTGCAATTCCATCTCCACTGTTGTTTTGAATTTGTAACTATGTCACGCATAGCTGTAGCCATAAAAAGTTGGACAGTTGCTCTTTGTTCCTCTCTGGTTGTCTGATAGTTAGACCCAGCCCCTTGGCTCCTTTGTTGGGGAAGGTTGCTGCCTTAGCTCAGTATTTTAACTCCTTTTTCTTCTGTCCAAAGTTCCTCTGCCGGTCTGCTTCAAAAAGTCCTCCTTCATGGGAAACAGAATCTTGGTTCTCCAAAATATTAGTCAGTATACTAGTCTATTCCATGGGAGGCTATATAATGATGGTCCAATATTCCCAGGTAGAGATTCCTTATTGTCCGTTTGCATTTCCCATCATCTCTTGGCTATATTTACTACCAGCTTTCTCGTCCCATTATTTCGTTAGGAACCCAAGGGAATAGTTCATATTCCCATTTCTTCCTTGATGTGGATCTTGCTATGCTAGCTCACTTGAATACTGCTGTTGTGCTCTATTGCCCATTGCTTGAGCGAAGTATGTCAATTATGCCATTCCTTGCAAAATGTGCCCCACTGTACTGATCACAGTTCTGGCCTGACTGCTCCTGTAACAGGGTGAGAGGGAGGAGAATGACCCCATTTGCACCCTTCCCCTTACCAAGGTGGGGAGCAAGAGACTGCCTCCACAGCTCCTGGCACTGCAGGAACGCTATGCACTTTCGCGCTGATCCAGACATGCATGCAAGGCAAACCAGAATTAAGGATGGACCAAATGCTGCATCTGGCAGGGGAAACCCTAAGCAGGGGCTTGGAAAACACTGGGAGCCTAACCAAGCCATGGAAGCTCTGAGTTCCCAGCACTGCCAGGAACTCCCCTTACTTAACTAAATTGAACCCACCTGCAGGGGTGCCACAGGGTAAGAGAAAGCCATTGCTAATTGGTAGTTCTGCAGTGTATCAGTTTATTCTTCTGCTTCTAGATTCCAAGTAAAAATATAGACTCCTGTTTGAGTTATAGTACTCATTAAATATTTCTCCCAGTTCCTCCAGTGTTTCCAGCATTAGTCTTGGTAACAGTGGGCACATCTATATGTGCTTAACTGCAAAGTAGACTAGCTGTGGAGTACAGTGTCACTGTCTACATGTGCAACAGTAATAGGCTGCAGTAAACTATAATTAATGCTTCAGTAAAACAGTAATCAGGGACAGTGCTATCTTACACCAGGGTAATTTACTATAATTAAACACACATATAGACACGGAAGGGGGCGTAGTTTACTCCAACTCAAACTGCTCCAGAGTTTATTTATTTGAATTAAGTGCACATGTAGATGCACCCAGTGTTTCTTTAAACCTTCTCATCCTTTTCTTCTCCATGACATGGTAAAAAAGATGTATGTTAATTTCAGAACTTCCCTTGTAGCTAGGTCTGTATATAAATGCAATCACAGATACGTCCAATGCAAGGTTTTTGGCTGTAAAGCCAGCATTCCTACTGCTCTGGGTCTCTCTGTGCCCTGGGTCTCTCCATGCCATCTGTCTGCATTGTTTCTAAGCATTGCTATTTTCCTGATAATGACACCAGGGTACAAAATACAGGACCCTGTATATACTTTTTTTTAGGGGGGGGGGGGGCACTGAGTCCCCCACAAAAGAAACTAGAACCCTCCATAAGAGACAAGAGCCCCCAGCCCACCCCACACCTTTCTAAGCATCTCAGGCAGTGGCTCCTTCCAGCTTCCAGCTGCCACTGCTGCAGACTCTCCCAAGAATCAGAGTGTAATTCAAACTTTCTTCCTGGTTATGGATCTTTCTATGCTGACCACTACATTGTATGTACCACAGCCTAGGTCATACCATGAAAGGTCCAATGCTTGTAAAACCAACTGCAGTAGTCCTTTATTTAAAAGCTTTATTTATATAGCTGTTGCAGCTGTAATTAACATTCTAGCCATGTGCATGCAGACTGACTTCTTGGTCCCTCTGTCAAACACTTCCCTTCCTGCAACTTTTGTTTCACCCTCTATATCAACACAAGGTTGATTCCTATAATTAAACATCAGATTATATGCAAATACCAACATAGCTATCTTCAAGGCAGGGAAGTTGAAAAATAAGTTCTATAGTCAAATATTACTTAGTCACACAAGGTTGTAGAAATTGTGGAAAAATGACATTCTCCTTGCATTGTGCGATCCCTGAACCTGTGAACCTGAAGGTACTGACTTCACATTAAGCATAACCTTAACCAGGTGGATGAGTCTTTTCCAGATCCAGGCTGAATGCATCTCTTATCAGAGACACCCTTGCATCATATGGTTTTTCTGCCCCTGTTGAGAAGCATTTGGTTGCAGAAGCTTCTTAATCTATTTCAATGGGCAAAGATGCACGTCCATTAATGCACTGTAATTATGGTACATTAAGATTAGTACCTGACAGGTGCTAATTTAATGTGTGCAATTGGCACAGTAGCACCAACACATGATTTTTTTGAGACACTAAATCTACTGCACATTAACACAGTTTTTGCCTTCCACACTAATGCGCAGTAGAATTAGTCCTGTATTGTCTTGTGTAGATGCAACCAGTGTTGGTCATAAATAGAGCCCAAATCCCTGGAAATAACTTTAGAACCTCTTTGCCAGATAATGCCAGCAAGCAATTTTTTCCCTTCTCTATTTACATTATGATGTACACAAATCCCTCTTTTGATGTACATACTTTTAGCTTCTCTTCTTTTTCTATATTGAGAGAAAATCCTAGGTATAATGCAGTATAAACAATATGTGCTTTTTGAATCACAGGGCACATCTACACATGCAGTTAATGCAACTAAAGAAACTGGAGCAAATTGCCACATGCCTACACATGAGTCTGGGACAGCAGCAAATTGAATCCAGGAGCAGTTTAGATCAGAGTTGCTCCTGCCCTGCTCTTCCCCCCTGTAGCAGCCAAGGGAGCTCCAGGCTCCAGCCATGGCTGCCCGGGTGCCAGCTCTGGGTTGGTAGGGGGTATGGGACTCAGCCCCAGGCTCTGGCTAGCTACAGAAATGTTGCCCAGTGGCCAGTGGCCAGCCCTGGGCTGACAAGAGGGTATGGGGGGAGGGGTCAGGACTGGGCAGCTGATGGCAGCCTCAGACAGTGAAGGAGCTGACTGGGCCATGAGGCTCCTGCAGCTGCTGAGCTATGTGTCTAGGCAAGTCTGCATTAAACATCTGGAGTAGATGCACCCATAGATTACTTATCTACAAGAAACAGCCTTTCAATACTGACTCAACTCTCCCCACACTACACAGACTACATTGACAACACTTTAATCTTATCATAAGTAAAAGCAAAAATAAATAGCTCCCAGGTTAAAACTGTACTGCATACCTATACAAGGGCATAAAAAGAAATTCCAGATAAACAATTAGAGCTTTGATACTACAGTTGTGAGTGCTTTATAAATACCTGCATTCTGAGGGGCAAACCCTTCTACTACTAAGTTGATACAGAACACTCTGGAGGTGCACTGCTGCACTTATTTTGCAAACAGTTTGGGAAGGTCATAGAGGGCTGCACTCCAAGGGAGGGGACAATGTGCTCTCCCTACAAGGCAGGACGCAGAAATCTCTGAGAAGAAAAGGTACAAATGTTTCTGCTGAAAATGTAGTAGTGTTAGGATAACGTAGCTGTGTTACTCCAGGAAAAATGTTAGAGGCAAGGATTTTTGTGGGTGATATATTTTATTGGACCAACTGTATAATTAAGAGGGATACAGACCTTTT
The DNA here is from genome assembly GCA_030014935.1 of Caiman crocodilus. Classification (NCBI taxonomy): domain Eukaryota; kingdom Metazoa; phylum Chordata; order Crocodylia; family Alligatoridae; genus Caiman; species Caiman crocodilus. Next base: position 40,158,569 of record JAGPOW010003395.1, on the reverse strand, counting down.
GGGTACCACGTACCCTTTGTCTATATCCCTCCCAGCTACACAATTGGTCCAATAAAAGATATCACCCATATCCCTGTCAGTGAAAAATCACTTTTTGACCCTGCAAAAATTCCATGAAAAAAATCACCAATTTTTTTTTTTGAGGGGGGGGCAGGGGGGAGGAGGCCAAAAAATCAAGGAAAAATGTTGATGAAAAATTCTATGCTTACTACCCTAAGTATATTTATACAAACACACAACAGTACATATGTGAAGCAATATACCACCCTGGAGTGAACAAAACTCTCTTTACCAGCATAGCTCTATGGGAGAAAATAAGCTATCCTAGTACAAGGCACTGAACCTTTATACAAATATAACTGCATCCACACTAGGAGCTGTACCAATCCAACTATTTCTGTAGAAAATCAACTCTTAATGAAACAGTTCAACTGATACAAAATGTGTATGTACTCATATGATAAGATCCATGGATTTTCAGTAAGAAAGAAACAACAAAACATGAACTATTACCAGAATACTTCTACTCCCTCAGTGAAGTGTGTCCCAGGATAGCCACCGGGAGACAGGTGACTTGAAAAAGGGACAGCCCACCACTACACAAAAAGTCCTGAAACCAGGGTAAACTTTCCTCTTGCAGGAGGAGGGGAGGTGGACGCATGGTTTGTGCGCCACACCTATTTCTGGCTCAAGCCAGCAGGTGACATCATCCACGGCCACCACCCAGCTGAGATAAAAGCCGGCACCGAGGGAGACACTGGGGAGGCACTGCAGGAGGCACACAGTGAGGGTGCTTCCCATGTTAGGCATATGCTACACCAGCGTACAGGGTGGGATATGGAGCCAGAGCACCAAGAGGGGTCCCCACGAGGGGAGAGGACCTTGGACAACATCAAGGGATGACAAAGACTATTAAGCAATGTGTCCGTGAGTGGAAAGGGGAGAGACAAGGACCCTACCCCAGACTGCTGTTGAAATCTTTTTTCTTTTTTTGTTTGTCGTTTCTTTCTCCCGTCCCTTTCTGATGGGGATCAGCCCCAAGAGGCCCTGAGGTAACAGCAGGGGCAGAGGCAGCACTCCAAAGGTAGGAGTGGCTGAAGGACCACGGCCAACAGCCAGGCTTAGCCAGAGGTCCATTGGGAGGCCAGGAGCAAGTCAAGATGCCCCAGGAACACAGAGGCTGACACAAACCATTGTCTCCCTCCCAACGAGAGAGATGGGAAGAGACAACATTGGAGGGTGAGCCTTGTGAACACCAAGGGGCCATCCTAGAGCCTGGTGCATGGATGAGGTATAGGGGAAGCAGAGCCCCACGGATACTCACCAATGTGAGGGAGCCCATTGAAGGGGAGCCCACCACTGAAGATATCATCAAAGTCGTAGCAAGCAAGTCTCTGATCTTTCTCCAGGGTGATCATAGGCTCATTCAGAGGTCACTGGAACCCGTGCAGCAGCCAACACCCGGCACACGCTCCAAGGCAGCATGCGAGCATATTCTTGAGACAAGGAGGGCACAAAGTATTTGCAAAAATAATCAAAAGAAAAAAGGGAACAAGTAAAAGTGACCCAAACCTAAAAACTTAAACATTTTCCCCTTACATATTATCTGCATCTCACCGATTAATATTTTAACTTTCATGGGACAGAAGCCTGGCTAGTAAAACACTCTCTTTTGATATGATAATACAGAAATAAATGTTAAAAATTAAAAAAGATAAATATATAACCATTGTTCCCTCTCCAGCTCTCAAGCAGGAAGTTAAATTCGTTTTCCTCTTAGATATGTTCTACATGGGCAAGAAGCTGGCTGCAGGGTAGGACCCAGAGAGTTCTAATGAATGGATCTGTGACGTCCTGGTGAGAAGTGGCCAGTTGTGTCCTTCAGGGGTCAGTGCTTGGTTCAGTATTTTCAACATCTTTATCAATGATTTGGATGTGGGGATGAAGAGCTCACTGGCCAAGTTCATGGATAATACCAAGTTATGGAAAAGCGTGGTCACACTTGAAGATAGGCTGCAGATACTGGTGGGCCTAGACAGGCTAGCAAGTTGGGTGGATCAGAATCAGATGAAGTTCAACATCAAGAAATGTAAAGTACTGCATCTGGGGACAAACAATCCCCTACACACCTACAGGCTTGGTGGTACCAAACTGACCAGCACCCCAAATGGAAAAGGAGCCTAGGGGTAATAATAAACCACATTATTAATAAGAGCTGTCAGCGTGACACTTTAGTCAGCAGAGCAAATAATACTCTGGCATGCATCAATTCTTCCACTTTACTCAGCACTGGTGAGACCACAGCTGGCGTACTGTGTCCAGTTCTGGGCACTGCATTTTAACAAGGATGTATAAAAGGCTTGTGAGAGTTGAGAGAAGAGCCACCTGTATGATCAGAGACTTGCACGGCAAGCTATACAAGGCTGAGGGATCTGTGACTTTCTAGCCTAAAAAAGAGATGGCTGAGAGGGGACTTGGTAGCAGCACAGCCCTACATCAGGGGAGTACATCAAGGGTTTGGCAAACACTTGTTCACCAGAGCACCCTTTGGAAAACCGGAGTAATGGCCACAAAGTCCTTGAACACCATTTCAGACTCAACATGAGGAAAAACTTCTTCACAGTTAGGGTGTCCAGACTGTAGAATAAGCTCCCTACAGAGGTGGTGCAATTGCCTACCCTGGCAATCTTCAAGAGGAGACTGGATGGTCACCTTGCTGGGGTCACCTAACCCCCAGTTGTCTTTCCTGCCTAGTGCAGGGGCCTGGACCTGATGATCTTCTGAGCTCCCTTCCAGCCTTATAATCTATGAATCTATATCTATATTACTCTTCAACATTTGCTGGAAGAGAATCCCATCAGTATCCTAATAGAATGTCATTTTTTTATAAAGGCTCATATAGATAGCTACATTCCTACGCTACTAATGGTCCAATGTGAGAATCTCTCCTGAATGGACCATCACTTCTTTTCCCCAGGTTACCTACTAAGTTAGAACATAGGCATTGTGAAGGAAGAATATGATTATTTAGCAAAAATTTGGACTGCATGGCTGTTTTGGCAAAACAATCTGTAATGGTGGCAGTATTGGGCCGATATCTATTCATTTGATACCTTCCCTCATGAAATACAACTGACTTTAATGCTCATAGGGCCAAATGGTCCAAAGTGATCACTTACCCTGTAGAATTAATACACATAAAGAACGTGGTTTTGGCTTTTAGCCACCATACAAAACCTGCCTGAATCAACTCACAGAGAATTTCAGGAGGAATTTTACCTTCCACAGTCCCAAAGTATACAAGCAAATACAAATGCCTAGCATCTCGCAGAATAATGCAGTAGGTGGCATATCTGAAAGACAAGGAGGTAGGATTTCACTTGGAACCTGACTCACTGCTTTCTTGTGCAGACAAAAATGCTAGGAGATTCAGATGATATGACTTGATGCACCTTGTCTGTACCTTGCACACCAATTTAGGAGCTAGTTACAATCTAGACCACAATGGGAAACGTCATGCAAACCTATCTGGCAGCAAAACACAACAGGTTATCAATACAAACCCTAGGACAGCCATTAAGGAAGACATTTTTTTTTAATGGCCCAGAAAGAGAAATGATTTGCTGAGCCCTTGATGTACTCCCCTGATGTAGCGCTAAGCTGCTACCAAGTCCCTTCTCAGCCTTCCCTTTTTTTAGGCTTCTCCACGTCCTCATGGAGAAAATTGGGAATTGTAGCCCAGACAATCTCATGGTCCAATGGCTGGGGAACTGGCTCCATGGATAGACATAGACAGTGATAGCTGATGAAACCAAATCAACTTGGCACACTGTAACCCGTGGTATCCCCCAGAGCTCCATTCTCAGACCTGTACATTTCAATGTGTCTGGACTTGGGTGTTATAAACAGTGTTATAAATGATCTGGACTTGGGTGTTATAAGCGGACTGGCTAAGTTTGCTGACGACACCAAAGTATGGGGAAGTGCAGCCACCTTAGAGGATAGACTGCCAATCCAGATCGACCTCAATAGGTTTACAAGGTGGGCAGATCAAAACCTGATGGCATTCAACGCTGAGAAATGCAACATGCTCCACCTTGGAAGAAAGAACCCACACCACACTTATAGGCTCAGCAGTCCTACACTAGCTAGCACCACATCTGAACAAGACTTGGGGGTCATGATTGACCACAAGATGAACATGAGCTACCAATGCGACACTGCAGCCATCAAAGCAAACAAAACTCTGCCCTCCATCTTTCAATGCATCTCAAACAAGACCTAGGAAGTCATCCTCCCACTTTACTCAGCCTTGGTGAGACTGCAGGTGGAGTACTGTGTCCAGTTTTGGACTCTGCAATTCAGAAAGGATGTGGAAAACTCAAGAGTGTCCAGAGGAGAGCCACGCAAATGCTTACAGGATGAGAAAGCAGGTCTTATGAGGACAGGCTAAGAGACATGGGACTCTTCACCCTGGAAAAGTGAAAACTCAGGGGTAACTTGGTGGCAGCCTATACATATATAAGGGGTGTGCATCATGAACTGAGAGAACATCTGTTCACCAGGGCACCCCATAGGAAGACTAAGTCCAATAGTCACCAACTCTTGGAAGACAGTTTTAGGCTGGACATAAGGAAAAATGTCTTTACTGTCCAAGCCCCCAAGGCCTGGAACAGACTCTCTCCCAGAGGTGGTGGAAGCACCTCCTCTGGATTCCTTTAAGAAACTCTTGGATGCCTATCTGACTGGGATCATTTGACCCCTGCTGACTGCCTGCCCTTTGGGCAGGGGGCTGAACTTGAGGATCTTGCAAGGTCCCTTCCAGCCTTAACATCTATGAAATCTAGTAAATCTCTGAAAGCATACCAGTGTTTTTAGAAAGTGGCATCAAACGTAAGCTACATGTTGTCTTCAAGACCCTTCACAATCTTACTTTTCTTATGCAGCATCCAGGGATTAACTTTTGCCACTAATCAAACCACAATGTTACTTTCTCTGTCCCACCTAATTTTTAAACAAGTGCCTTCAGGCTTTCTCCTGCATTGCCTCTTACACACAAAAGGAGCTCCTCACAAAAAACTGGAAATATAAGCCATTATTCTCTTCCAAATCTTTCCTTTTATCTTTCACTTGCCCCAAAGCGCATAAAAATCTTACCATCTGTTACGCTGCTGATAGGCTGAAATCACTGCTTAGTGTGAGGAGCAATAATTTCTCATTGATTCCTTGTATTCACCATCTGTCAGTACCTCTCTTTCCTGTTGTCTTTTTCATAGATGGATAGCTCTTTGGGGTATGAACCTTTTCTTTTTTTTATTCCCCCTGATTCTGCACACTGAGGGCCTGGTCCATACACAAAACTCCTCAGGAAAAAGAAATAAAGGAAAAGCAGAAAGGACTAAATGTGAGATGGATGCATCTTGTAATGTTACAAAATATAAAAAAAAAGGTTTACAGGTTAACATATCATTATTCATGGAAGTATTTTGTCATTTGAAGAAAACTTCCAATAAAATTTAACTTGAAGCACTGGCTACAAAGTTTTTTTTGTAGCATTTTTACGCATAAATATTTATGCATTTTTTTTCCTTATACATTTTATCTCTTTTAAACTTCAAAGGTCAGATTCAGGTTGATTTTACACTGGTGTTATTCTGAAGTAAACCCATTGAGTTTCTATGATTTATTGAAGCTTTATAGCAGTGTAATAAAAATCATAATTTGACTCAGTGAAGTCTCAGTGATGTATTTTTGCTATATTAATTTTCCTAACTTGTTTGTTAGTTTATTAGGTGGTCAATTTAGTTTTTCTTAAAGCCTCACAATCTTACTATCCTGTCTTTTGAAAAAGCAAAGGTTTAGTTTGCTTGGTTTTACGTTTGTTTGTATTTTGGGGGGGGTTGGTAATGTCTTTTATTAGGTCAATTGTATAGTAAGGAGAAATGGTAGAAAAGCTTTAAAATATCTCCCTACTATACAGTTGGTCTAATAAAAGATAGTGTTCTCAAAAACCTTGCTTCTTTCTAATGTCCTGCATCATCATGGTTACAACACTCCACCCCAGCACTGCTTTTCACTGTCCTTCAAGACATTTCTTTATAGCACTGCCTCTTTTCTCTTCAGTTTTCATCTCTCAACATCCCCCACCTCCTATTCTGTTAAATATTGTCCTTTCCCTTTTTAATAATAATGTTGCTTTATTAAAATGTCATCCTTTTATTCTATTTTTCCTTTCTGTTGCCTTTGTTTAAACCTCCTTTACCTGGTCTCTTCCTCTCTCCTTTCTCCATTAGTATCAATGTGCTTGCCCCTCAGAGGGAAATTAGGAGATTTGCACATTCTCACCCTCTTACTTCAGTTCATCTTTCTGCCTCTTTCTCCCTTTCAGCTCTTGTATTGACCATCAGGATTCTAATCAAATTAAGATTCTTTTCCTCCTTTGAGCTAGGGTAACAGAAACTAAACGTCCTTTCTGCCTGAACTCATGGAATTTATAGACATGTGATACCTTTACTTTTTTCTTCATGACACTGCCTGAAAACAGCTAATATGCCTCAAGATGAAAGTGACGCATATCTCTAAATGAAAGAGACAGTAGTAAATTCCTGCAACAAGCTTGAGATGAGGTGGAGAATCAATTCCCTTGCCCTCCATTATGAAAGGTTCAGTCTGTAGCATGTAAGATATGAATTACAAAGGATATACCAATCATCTCCCAGAACAAATTCAAACCACAGCTACCCAAACCCTACTAAGTAGGTAGAGACCCCAAGTTCTTGTAAAGATTTCACAATTTGCCTACATTTCTTGTCCCACAAGAGTCACTAGCACCTTCCTTTCACCCTGCTAGTGCTGTGTAGCAGTGGGGCTGAGCTGATACTTCGTCTGGCTGCCGGATAAGAAGAAAATGCTCTAGTATACTGTTGGAGTTTCCTTATTCCTTATTCCTGTTGGAGTCCCAATCAGCTGCTTGCTTTGCTTATACAGAAATGCCACCCCCAAGAAGTTAGGGGGCTCCAATTTTCAATTTAAAAACCCCTCCTGCTCTTCACTAGGGTGCTGTCATCGCTTGTTAAGAGCCAGCAAGCACCTGGTTAGAAGCTAGTGCTTGGGACCAGGAAAGAAAACACACAAGACCTATATGCACACTGCAGGGGAAACTGCCAACCACTTCCTGGAGCTGTACCTGTGCAGAAACCGGTCAAATGCTGCCCTGCGGCCCTACAGCTCTGGGGAAGCCAGCCTGGGCATAGCGTGGGCTCTGGGGCCTGGAGCTGGAAGGTGCGTGGCTGCAGCTGCTTGGCAGCACATTGACAGGGCTGAGCTAGATCTGCCCTTTAGGGAGGGGAAGGTGGACATCCTCAGACAAGCAGGACTTTCAGAACCGCACCCTGATCTCCCAGGAGACCCTGAAAACGTTTGTCCTGAATTTAAAAGCTGGGCTCTGCGTTGGCCCCGGGGCAGCCACCGCACCCACCAGGTCCCCGCTCATTTAAGCGCTGCCCTGAGCTGCCCTGGAGCAGCGGCGCTGACTGCTTCATGCGCCGGAGGAGCCCAAGGCTGCGCAGAGACAGGCCAGGCAGGTACCAAGGCACGGGACCCACGTGCGCCGCCGCCACAGTCCCCTCTGCTCCCATCCCCGGGGCGCGCGTCACGTGCCTGACGCTTCGCTTCGCCCCGCCCCTACTTTCCTCTGATTGGCGGCTGCAGGGCGAGGAGGGGGTGGGAAAGGCGGTGGCGATGCGGAATGTGGGCGTGACGCAGCCAATCAGAGCAGGGCTGGGTTTCCTGCCCTCAGGGGGACTGGAGGCCGGCTGAGCTGCCCCAGCCGGTGCTATAGGTGGCGCGGTGTCGCTGCTCATGACCGTTGGGGAGGCGCCTCTCGAAGCTTCTCCTCAGGCGGCGGAAGCTCTCAGTCCTGCATAACTGCAAGGGTGTCTTCTTCATACAAAAGCCCCTCGTGAGGTACGAGGTCCCGCAGTGTTGGCGGCCCTCCCTGCCCTTCGGCAGCAGGAATCGCCCCGCAGGGTCGCTTCTGCCCTTCCCAGGTCGCCCGCCCCCCGTTGGGTTGCCCTGTGTGGTGCCCCCCACCCTTTCTCTCACGCTGTCACACACACACACGCCCTGAGAAGTGCTTGATTTCAGATCCGCGCGCCCTGAGAGGCGCTTGCCAACCTGAGCAGAGACAGGCTAGGAAAGCTGCGGGGCGGGACATCCCACAGGCCCTGTACCCTGGTACTTCCTGAGGTGGAGGAGCAAGGGAATAGCTGGCAGCGCTCACACCCTCCATTGAAATGAATGAGTCTGTTCAAACCTCAGACTCTCTCATTTCAGGCTCTCTGAAAAGCCGGGCAGATGCCTCTGGGTTTGCCTTGCATCTTATTGGAAATGTCTTATCGGAATTTAAAGGTCCTCTAACATTGGTTGGAAATCTTATTGGCTAGAAGCAAGGTTAAAAAGGGGGAAAGAGATGAAAGGGAACGGCTCTTGAAGTCTGCGGCATGTACAGAACCGGGGTGGATGGCGGGGAGGGGGGGCACTGAGGCACTGGTACCTCCCTTTGATTCCTGCTCCAGCCAAAATGTAAAGCCAATTGCCTGGCAGAGGCAGCAGCCTTTCTAGTCAGGCAGTGTTGAGGGGGATCAACTAGCTTCATGGCTCATTATAATCTACCTGGCCCCTCCTAAACTCTGCCTTCCAGTGGTGTTAAGGACCCTCTCTCTTTTTAATGGTACTAACATTGCCTCTCAGAAAATCTAGCCTTTGCTCTGCAGTTCATCTGTTAGCTGCTCCTGTAATGAAGCTCCTATTTCACAGCCCGGTAGATTTTGTTTTTTTAACTCATTCCAATTAAGTTATATTTGTTTTTGCTTCAATCTTAAACTAAATAACGCTGTCTTAGGCCCCTGGCATATTAGTAAAGCTTCTAGTTTATTTTTTAACTGAAGAAAAATATGTGTTGTTTCATATGTGATGAGGCACCTCTCTCCATGCACCCCTTTTCCAAAATTTTAGATCCACCCCCATGTACAGGACTTAAGAAGTTAATGTCTTATTGAATTAAGATAACAGCACTTGGTTGTGAAGGTTTGGTGTGCTGCTAAAGCTTTGTGAGAAATTCTTATCTTACATTTTTTTCAGAGAAGCGAAGTCTTGACTACATTGCAGAACGAGAAGGATGACGTTTGCAGCTTTTAAATATTGTGCAGTAGACTATTTATATGAGGTACAGTTTTATTGTTTTGCTTTTCTCATTCTGTAGGAAATGTGTTGGAAATAATTGCATGCAGCACTTAGCATACATCTTAAAAAATCATATGAAGGAACAAATTATTTAAGGATTCAATTTAAATGAGGTTTTTTTTCTTTTACAGCATTGTTGCAATACACGAGACTATAATTCTCTTAGTGGCATATCAGAGTGAAGCAATTGTGAGCATTTTAATACAAGTCAAAGTAGAATTTGCCAAAACTGAATAACACACTCTTTGATGGTCTGCTGCACTTATGATAGTGTTTTAAAGCCAGGTTCCTGTTTGTAGCTCAGTTTAGAGAGTGTACTGTGGCTTTTAAAGCATAAAAATTCTTTAAGTACCTATTTTGGAGAATGAATCCAATTTTCTTTCTACTTCAATATGCAGTATAATAGTATATCTCAATATTTTATGCTCCCTTGATGCTGTGATGTTAGGAAAGGCATTTACTACGTTGCGTTTTAAATGAAATTCAGGGCTATGGAATGTACATATTTGTTGACATCATTTTAGCTGCAAGGAGCATTTTAGTTCTGTAGATGTTTATTGGTTAAGATAAGGATGTCAAAGATCCAGAGCCCTATCATCTGACCACAGTACTGCCTGTGGGTCTCAGGCATGCATGTGCACTCTGACAACCAGCCCTGCATGCTGGATCTGGGGCTGATCCAGATTGGGCCCACAGACTTACTGTTCTAGATCCAGCATATGGGGCAAATTTGGTGTTGATGCCACATGTTGCATGAGCTCTAGATTGGCCCTGTATGCCAAGTGCCACACTGGTCTGGGGCTAGCACATGCTGCACGTAGTGTATAGGGCCAGGTACCAGTGTGCTGGACACACTGTGTAGGGCCAAGCTGGGGCACAGAGACATGCAGTGCTTGTATAATACTGGCCCTGCTGGCTAGATCCTGGGCTTGTCCAGATCAGACCCATAAACCTGCCCCTGTGGGGGCCACATGCAGCGAGCACTCCAGACTGGCCCCATAAACTGTGTGAAGTATCCAATTCACAACCTACCCTACATGCCATGTGCCAAGCACAGGGGCAAGGCAAGCTGGATGTAGCACTGGGGGCTACAGTCAGTGTTAACATGCTGCAAGCAGCACATGGGGCTGGTCCAGGGCACATGCTTAATGCAGTGCCTGCACCAGAATGACCCTGTGGACTGGCTCCAGCATGCATGGCCAGACTGTGGACCAGATCCAGCCTGGAGACCGCTCCCACATCCCTGCCTCTAGCCTGTGGGGTCAGATGAGCTTGACACGCCTGAATTAAGATACACAAACCTCGTGAAGTCTTGCTCTCCTCCTGTCTTCATTTGGATATGTTATTAAATAGTGTTAGAGTGACATTGTACCTGTCATCATCCAACTTAATTCATCCACAATTGATGGAATTATGCAAGAAACAAAGATTTTGAGGGGTGATATCTTTTATTGGACCAACTGCATGGTTGGGAAGGAAGCATGCGCAATCGTAACAGTTGCTGTGCTTGCTTTCTTCCCCAAACCTGAAGACTATGTAGCTGGCCCAAGAAAAGATACTACCCCCAAAAAATCTTTGCCTCTTATTATTAAGTTTCAGTTGCTTGCTACTGAAGCACATTGTCCCACTGTAATATAAGTTTCTCTCATTTCAAATTTTCTAAAAACTGCAGGCCAAATCACAAACTAGTCCTCCAGTGAAGTGCTGTGCCTAGAGGCAACAGTTCTGGTGTATGAGCAGCAAAGAGAGGCATTAAGATATAGTACCTCTAAGAGTTAATTTCCAGTGCAGCATGCAGCATCTTTAAAAAGACGTAGCCTGTATTCCTTCGACTGCAAATACATGAGGGTACACAAAGGACCATAGCCATAAATACCCTGCCCACATTCCTTTCTTCAGTAGGCAGAAAGTAGTCCATAGTGCAACTATGCTGTATGGCAGAGTATCTTTCTAGTGTTTCATTTAATTTCTAGTATTTCACTCTGTAGCTCCAGTTAGATAAGCTGGGAAACTCAAGCTGATATCCAGCCCTAGTACACATACATTTCTTTGGTAGTCTCCAATAGATGATTTAACTTTCTGTTACTACTACAGTGCCTGCAAAAGACTGAAATGTGAGTGAAAAACATACAAGAGGGGAGAAACTATTTTGAAAAAAGAAAATATAAATTCAATCTTGTCTTTTCTTCTTTGAGTTTTGGAGGAATAAAAAAATGCTGGCAGAACACAGCAGACATGAGAGGTGGGAGACAAATTCATGGTAACTGTCCACGATGGCTTTAATGCTGCCGGGTGGTTGTGTTTGGGCTGTTAAACACCTGGGCCTTCGCCTCGGCAAGTGGGTGTTTAAAGATGGAGTGGAATTAACTAGGCATTGACACGTACTGGTTGCAGGAAGATTTTACTTACACCACTCAGAGCCACAACACAGGCAGGAGACTTGCTTTAGTTACAGTTAAGCGTGCGGGTTCGATTACAGTTGACTGTGTGCGACGAACAAGGCACTGTCAAAAACGAGCTAGCGGGTTTTGGGGATACACCAGGACAGTCGGTGGCAGGGAGTTGTTGGTGGGAGATCAGTCTGCCAGATTACTCTGTGGAATGTTTGAATGTTCAAAGTTCTTCAGAGCTCTCCCCAGAGTTCTCCGACTTGGGCAGAAGCTGCATAACTATTCATAGGCAGTGTCGATCAATGACTAGCTACCAAGTGGAATGCTGACCATCAGCAAGATAGCGGCTTCCTTACTACCAAATTTAGAAACAGTGGGTAGGCTTTGTTTTCTATTAGTGACGTAGAGGAGGCTTAAGCTCTTTGTCTCTTGCTAGTGACATGGGCACTGTTTTACTGGGTTGTGACAGTAACATACCTGACTTCTTCTCCAACCAGGCACAGCTTGTCTTCCTCTTGAGACCTGTACTTCAGCACATGCACTGGGGAAAGCTAACAGCTTGACCATAATCTAAGCCACTAAAACATATTTGACAGTACAATGATAGGCTGCTCTGAATTGCAGTTCCATTGCTCCTCACTCCCCACTTCCATCATGCTACTAAAATCTTAGAACTTAAGTTGATCTCATATGGAGTTTGTGATCCAGTGCACTGCTGGATCAAAAATAATTGCCAAATAGTAGCCACATCACAAGAGAGAGAGCAGCAAGCATATACAATGAAAGCTAGTTAGTTACCATATTTACTTAAATAGATGACCCTGATTATAAGATGACCCCCCAATAATTAGATTCTATATATAGATTCTTAAATTTGTTTTAATTTTTCAGGTATAGAATTTAATTATTGGAGGTTGGCCTTGAATTTCATACATTTCATAGACAGGGGTTGGAAGGGACCTCATGTGATCATTGGGTCCAGCCCCCCTGCCATAGGCGGGAAGCCAGCTGGGATCAAGTGACCCCAGCAAGAAATATATCCACCTGTTTTATGAAAGAGTAGAGTGGGCGGGGCGGAGTTTGTTCCAGACCCTGGACACACGCACCATAAAGAACTTATTTCTTATGTCTAGTCTATATTGGCCTTCCTAGAGTTTGTGGCCGTTAGACCTTGTTATCTCTTGGGGAGCTCTGGTGAACAGCTGTTCTCCCAGGTCCTGATGCACTCCTCTGTGTAATTGTAGGCTGCCACCAAGGCCCCCTAAGCCTTCTCTTCTCCATCCTGAAGAGTCCCAAGTCCCTCAGCCTCTCCTCATATGGCCTTCCCTCCAAGCCTAGGATCATATGAGTGGCTCTCCTCTGGACTCTCTCAAGCTTCTCCACATCCTTCCTGAAGTGGGGGGCCCAAAAATGCACGCAGTACTCCAGCTGCGGTCTCACCAAGGCTAAGTAAAGTGGGAAAATGACTTCCCTGCTTTTGCTTGAGATGCATCAATGGATGCACACCAGAGTTTGGTTAGCTTTGCCAGCCACAGCATCACATTGATCTCTCATATTCATCTTGTGGTCAATCAAGACCCCCAAGTCCCTTTCAGTCGTGGTGCTAGCGAGCCTGTAAGTATGTTAGAGATTCTTCCTACCGAGGTTGAGCACCTTACAATTCTCTGCATTGAAGGCCGTCAGTTTTGGGTCAGCCCACCTTTAGAGCGTGTCCAAGTCAGCCTGTATTCCTAGCCTGTCCTGCTGTGTGACCCCCCTCCCCCATAATTTGGTATCATCCACGAATTTGGCCAGTTCATATCTGACTCCTGGATCCAGATCACTGATGAAGATGTTAAAGAGTACTGGCCCAAGTACTGAGCCCTGAGGGACTCCAGTGGTCACCCTACACCATGCTGATTTTCTCCCTTCAGCTAGTACTCTTTGGGTCCAACCAAACTAGCATAGCCTGTTGCCTAGCCATTGGACTGTGTGATGATCAAGGCCACAGTTCCCCAACTTAACCATGAAGACATCATGGGGAGCTAGGTCAAAGACAGTCTTGAAATCCAGATATATGATGTCCACATTATCTCCCTTGTTCAGGGCATGTTACCTGGTCATAGAAGGAGATAAGGTTGGTCAGGCAAGACCTGCCAGTCACAAAGCCATATTGGCTGGCATTCAGAAGCTTGCCTTCTGTTAGTCTGGCATCGATGGATCGCTTGACAATTTTCTCCAGGATTTTTCCAGGGACAGACATAAGACTGATTGGTCTATAGTTCCCCAGGTCATCCCTCCTCCCTTTCTTGTAGATAGGGACCACTTTGACTCTTTTCCAGTCATCTTGGACCTCACCCGAGCACCATGAATTTTTAAATATCTCTGCCAAGGGGGATGCAATGATGTCTGGCAGCTTCTTCAAGACTTTTGGGTGCATTCCGTCTGGGCTGGTGCATTGTGAACGTGCAGTTTCTCAAGGTGTTCCCTCACCTGGTCCACATTGATTTTGGGCCTATCGCCCGCTCCCAGATTGGTTTATGCTGTTCCTGACAGTGTGATCCTCCTGGGAAGGTGAAAAACCTATGCAAAAAAGTAATTTAGGAGATTGGCCCTTTCTTGGATGTCAGGCGTCAGTTGGCCCATTAGATCTCACAGGGGCCCAATGCTATCTTTGTTCTGTTTTTGACTTCCCACGTATCTGAAAAAGGACTTTTTGTTGTCCTTGATTCCCATAGCTAGCCTGAGTTTGATTTGTGCCTTAGCTTTTCTTGAGCACACTCTATAGGTGCAGGCAAGTACAGAGTAATCCTCTTTGGTAACCCCTCATGTATTCCAACTAGTGTAGGCTACTCTTTTGAGCTTAATGAGGTCCAACAGTTCCTTATTAAGCCATGGGGGCTTCCTTGCCCATTGACTGCAATTCTTGTGAGATGGTATGGCTTTGCCCTGTGCTTCAAGGCTTATGTTTTTGAGAGATGTAGCTGTGGGAGGGGGACAAATTCATCAGGGAATATAAATCCGGGGGATCAGTAGTCCTTTGCTCTCTGCTTCCCCACAACTTTTTCCCTTGGCAACCCCTTCCCCTTCTCTTTACTGTTAGATCCTGCTCTCCCTGAGCATGTGGAAGTGAAGAGCAGATTTGTAAACCATGAGCAACTGGTGTCTCCTGAGTTTGGGGGGGCACCAGGCTGCCGACCGGGGGAGATGGGGGTCCCCCACGGTCAATCACTAAGCCAGAAGCAAAACTGGAAGTGCACTTCCTTTAGCACTTCCGGTTTCGTGGCTGGCACTTCTAGGGGGTGCACAGCCAATCTCATGGGATGCACATGCACCCCCTATGTGTCACCAATGTTGAAAACAATAACCTTAAAATTAAATATGGTTATAGCAATTTGCATATAATACCCAGGCACTTAATTCAGCCATAGTTGGTGCATGTTACCTTATTTTTTAAACTGCTATAAGTTTTAGCACAGATAATCCCTAAACACACCTTTGAGCAGCACTTTGGCACCTACTTGTATGTAGTCTAAACTATGCATGGTATATATCCAAAATCAAAGGCTCACGATTTACCACACAGCTCACTGAGCTGGACCCCACCAGAGTGTGTAATGTTGTGGTTCATCATGACTTGAGAAAAAGTCATTGGTGAGGGGACTGCGCCTAATGGGCACTACCATATGTTTTATTCAAGTGGTCTACACTAACCTATTCTTGTGGTAGGTTCCCATTTTTATGTTTGCCCATTGTGGGCCATATGTTCTAATAGTCATGCTCAGTGTTGGTTGCATTAATCAATAGTTGGTATCCCGTGCTGAACAAACACTTCTGCTGACAGCAGTTTAATGATAGATAATGTATTAAGTGAGATTTCTTTGTCTGCAATTACAAGATAAGGGGCCTTTTTCCCCATGCCAGTTAAGGGAAAAAAACCTCAGCTTGTATTTGAGGTTTTGCTGTTCTCATATGGCAAGCTAGATGTGCACAGTTTGCCCTTAGAATTTTGGCAATTTATCTTTCCTTCATTATAAATGTCAACAATAATTATTTACTGTGTTTCCTTATGGGATGCAAAATATATCCTGCAAAAAGTTGAGAAAGGCTAACTTCTCAAAATTACTCAAAGATAATTAGTCATCATTACCAATCCCCCTTGAAGAGACAAATTAATCAAATTTTACTCTAAATCCCTTTCTCTGGCTCTTGCTTATTCTAGTGGTCCACTTTTCTAGGGAGTTCTATTCTTAATGTACTCGTTTCTTGTTCCTTTCATGGCCTGTTTTTACTTTACATGTTGTCTTATCCAACTGAATTATGAAGTAGGCTTGATGTTTCACATAGTATAACTTTATCTGTTAATCATATTCTCTGTAGTAATAAGACTGTTCTTACAGGAGATTGCAAACTGGCCTTTCTAGACCTCCAGACTTCACCTCCTTAGCTTATCATGGAGAAAAGCTAATAGATTGTAATGGAACTGTAAAATTCACAGTGTTTCTGTTGACAATGTGAATATTATAGAAAAGTAATCATTTCTTTATGTCGGTTAAGAATCATGCATATTGTCAGTATTAGTCCTTAAACATAAGAAAGACATTTACAGATTTAACAGAAAAGCAATATGTGGTATATGCTAATAAATTTTCTAAAGTGAATCACTTTAAACCATACATTCACAGTAATATTTTATTTTTTTTAATTTTACAAAAAATGTACATTTTCCTTTTTTTCAAGCCACTATATGTTAACATACCCATAGGATATATTTGTTCCCATTTCCAAACTTTGTTGATTGAAAATCGGTTTAATTCTAAACAATTAAGCTAACATAATTCTCAGAAAACTGCACACCCATGTTTACATTTTCTTGCTGAACTTTACTGCTGGCATTTATTTTGCTAGTAATTTCCATTTAATCACCAGCTGGCAAATTATCTAAATGCACGTTATCATGTAGTCTGTGCAGTATGTTTTAGCAATTATGTCATCAGAATATACAAGTGTTAGGACAAGAAATTTGTATCATTGTTTTATAACTGGGTTTTTTTTATGTCTGCTCGGAATTTCATTACACATTTTTTTTTACACTACATGCAGGTGGGTTAAGAAAAAGTTTAAATTAGTTAGGTCTAGTGTGCAGGCAGAAGTCCTCTGTCTCTTCAGCAACATACAGCGAACCTTGGTTCAGTTTCCAGTTTCTATCGTCTGCTCTTAGAGTTGGTAGAAAAGAGGGCAGTCTGTGGAACTCGCACACTTTGTCTGTCCTGCACACAAGAGAGTGCATTCAATCAGTAACATGTTTTGTTGGATTTCGATGGAGCCTTTTAGGAAAAAAAAATACACAGGAACATTTTTTGCTTTCTGCTTGAAAGGAGCAGACAGTGGTAGTGGGAGAAGGCTTGGGTTCTACTGTAGAGGTTGACATGACTGAGTTGGTTACATGTCAGTAATTATGTCCTTTCAAAGGAGGCATCCATGCTAGTGCTTTTTGCTTTGCATTCCTTTGTCTTCCAGTTTTTTGCAACTAGGACAGGAGAGCTCATTGGCTCCAAAGAGCTGTCAGGAATGCAACTAACCAGGTATGTTCCTCTGCCAGCCTCCCCAGTTAACAAACATCTCTGGTTTGTCAGCTGAGTTCCATCATTGCAAACCAGAGCCAGATCCTCCAACTGAGTAGTGGCAGTGAGGCTGGCAGTGCATTGCTAAAATTCTAGAAACTGAGGCCAGGGACAAAAATTACACACAAACTGGTATAAGTGATTAGAATTGGTTCAAATCTGTAACACACTAGAAATTCAGTGCACAGAAACTGCTTTCAAAATGGCAGAACTGGTTTAAGAGAAACCTGTATGGATGTAGTATCTGACTTAACTGATATAGATTAAATCACTTTATTGAACTTCTGTCCCAGATCTGAGAGACATTTCTAAGTGGGGCAGAGAGCATAGATGTGGTAACAAATAGGTCTCTAGCCTTCTCAATAGTATTCTTCAGTAAGTGTTTCTGCTATCTACCTTTGCCTTTTCCAAACATCTGTCCTAGTTCTAGGTCGTGGAAATCTGCCTCCTCCCAAATTATCATCTTTATATTGTCAGTTACTGTCCTGCTCATCACTCTGAGCTCCTTTTTTAGATTTCTTTTTTCTTTATCTGCATGTTACCCATTCCTCCTTAGGCTCCTCAGTAGTCCTTTCATTCTCCTTATTTTTGTGCTGTTGTTTGTGGGTCTTTGTGGTACAGGAGTAGGGACAGTTCATGAAATCTGGTCTTAAATGGAAATTTACATCAGTACCAACCTCAGCATTAAATAGTAGACTATTTAGTAGGCTTGTGAGCAGGATCAATAGCCTGTAGAGTTTTATGTTGGGTCTGCAGAATTAAAATGTAACTAAATACCTATTACAATTGAAGAAGACAGAAAGATGTAGAGAGCTCATATTGGCATAAGACAACTGCTGTCTTTAAAAATTGGAGTATTGACAGCAGACACGATAGGAATCCTTAAAATGGCTTCTATTCATGTGCATGTCCTAGTTTGTTCACAGATTTATACTAGTGTTGCTGAATATAAGGGTAACTGAAGCTTTAATGGGCAGGCACAACAAGGTGGATGTGCAGTTTTACACATGCTCACATGAAGATTAGTAGCTAACCATCTGGTTCAGAAAATTAAAGATTTTCTCCTGGGCCAGACTCTTCCACATTTACAGTACTGTGCAGTTCAAACGACTGGGACTGTTTGAGATGTACTATTCAAAAGGATAAATGATAGAACAGTATATTTCATAATTGTATCTTATTATTTTTTCTGCAGAATGTGGCAAGGCAGACATTTTTTATTGACCGATTATCACTTTACATTCCTCCCTGTTTATATCATGAGGAGAATTATTACCATAGTGGAGTCTTTGCTGATGACAAGTATAGGAGGCCTTGGACTAGAAGTAGGTTATACTTATCTCTAATTTTTAGTTCAGATTCATTTTGAACAAGATGAAAAACTGGTAGCTACAACAATCAGAATTGATGCTTCTGGTTGAAGTACTAGTTCTGGTGTTCACAGTGTGCTGACTTGCACAATATCTGAAGATAAAACTGCATATACTACTGAAGTAACAGGTGCATGGATATAATGCATATTCAATTATATATTTCACAATACATGAGCATCTTCTTGTTTACTTGTAGGAAAATCTGAGGATCTTACAAATTAATTGGGCAGATAAACATAACAGATCATCCAGTATAAACAGGATGCAAACAGGTCTGAACAGCAGCATAACTAGGGCAGGGCAATCAGGGCAGCCATCCTGGTCACTAACTTGTCAGGAATGGGAGGGTTGGAAGAAAAAAAAACACTGCCACCACTGCTGCCCAATCGTGCCAGTGGCATGTTAGCAGCCAGAAGTCACCGAGGCCCTCAAGTGTTGCAGCTGCCCTGGGTGCCTGGCTGTGTTGTTACACCTCTGATTCTTGAAAGGAGAATAACAGTAGAAAATAAGTGAAAGTTAAAAACTGAAATTTGTGGGGGATTTTAAAATAGTGAGATTTAATACAAAGACACTGTGTCTACATGGGATGCTAACTGCACAGTAGTTTCTGTGCAGTCATTTAGTACTTGCATATACAAATACTAAATTACTGCACAGTAACCAGAATTAATGTGCGGTAGTGTTGCCGAAAGGCTTTTAGGTGAGGCTGACTGCACAGTAACTTGTTACTACTGCACAGTAGCATCACATCACACTTCATGCCATGCGATGCTACTACACAGTAGTAATGAGCTACTATGCAGTCAGTGTCTCATGTAGACATGGCCAATAAGGAGGAGTATATTCTATGCTAAGAGGTGACTTAAAAGTGAATATGCCATTATTTAATATTTACCATGTATTTCTGTTTACTTTTTGTCTCTTAATGGAAACCAAGAGCAGTTCTTTTTCATTCTGTACTAACTACAGTATTACTGGGATCTGGAAGGTTATGTTTACCTGTAAAAGTAAAACTAATTTTAATATGACTTTGCTGAGATTTTGTTTTATTAATTTTTTTTTCTGTTATAGTTTCAATTGCTTTGATGCAAGAAATTATGGATATTTCAGTGCTGGATCAATGGAAGACAAGTTTATATGTGGAGGATTTCCTGGAAAAGTCTGTACCCTTCATTTATAACTAAAATTAATTTATTTCTGTTGACCAAAGTAATTCTTGAAACATAATTTTGTAATGATAGCAGAATATGGAAAGGTTATCTACTGTTACCTATGTAAAGTACATATATTTTACAGCTTACTTTTATCTGAGACTGTAAAAGTTTCAGTGCATTTGCACAAAACTTTCTGTTTTCCAACTAAACATGAAAAGTAGTGGAACAACAAGCCATAAAATCTGTCTTCTACCTTCTATTCAACAAAGCCCCATAAATTTGTGTATGATCGTAAAAGGGAAAAGTCAGGGCTTTTATCCTCTCAGAAATAGCAATTATAGCTCAGAAAACCAGAATGAGCCAATTCAGAAAGGGCTAGCTGTAAATCTTTAAAAATACATGTGATGGAGATAGAAAAGGTGCAGTTTGCATTTTACAGATAGATAGGTTCAGAAATATTTATTCTAGAAGTCAGTTAATAGCAATAACAATGTATTGTGTATGGGAAGTCATATCTTACATGTGAAACATGTTATCTCTGAAATACAGAGCTCCTTTTTTAGAGGTATTTGCAATGCAGACATTGTAGTTTGCATAGGGCTTGAAAGGGGAAGCATGGTTCATAATAAAGAGATAAATGATGCTTTGTTCTGCTCCAAAGGCACTGTAAATCTCAAATAACTTCCTTGAAAAATTACACCAATGTAAAATGTATTGAGACCAGATTCATGTTTGTGTTACCTTTATATACAAAATAACCCATGTTAAAAGAATATTAAGGCTGCAGTCAAGCACCCAAAATTTAAAACTGTTTCCAGTAGAAAATAAATTTGTCCCCTTTGCATGTGTTTAGTTACATAACTGTATATGATTTTTCCAGAGACCCCCCCCGTTTCTGTCAATGCACAGGTTGAACAATGTTAAAGGGAAAAATCAAGATTGTATAGTAAATGAGGCTGTTGCCTATAACAACCGTTACCTCATTTGTTGTAGAAATGGAATGGTTAAATAATGAGCAAGCAAGGGATTGAAGAAGAACAAAGCATGGGTCTCATGGTTAAGGAAGATGAAATACTGCCTAGAAAGTCAGTTTCTCTTCTTGCCCATGTCAGTGTTACTGGGCAAGTCACTTGAGCCAAGGGCTAAGTCCAGACAGTCAAGAAGCCTGAGGCTGAATCGATTCAGTCTTTGCAGGTTAGTCTAAGATGCACAGATTAAATTGAAACAGAAGTGAATATGCATTTACCTTTGAATCAGGAAATGCAGCCATATGCCTGCAGTGGCTCAGGCCAGAAGCCAGGGGATGCTAGAACACAGTTCTCTGGCTGTGTGTTCACTTCGTCTTCCTGCTGCCCCCAAGGTTTCAGATTTGCAGTCCAGAATTACAGCAGCAGGATTCTGCATGGTTTCTCATCATTTCTTCTTCTTGCTTCCAGGTGTCTCTGGGATTTGTATTCCACAGTTGCATTTAGCAGTAAGGTTGAGCAGGGGAAGGGGTGTGTAGCCCCTCTCTCTGGCCCCAGCTCCCAGCTAGGGTTTGCCTAGAAGTTCCAATGAGGAAAATGAGGTGGCAAGCACTGGGAATAAAATTGAAAATGGAGTGACCACTGAGATCAGAAAAAAAGCTGGAGGCAAGAGGGAAAGACTGTAATGGACTGGACAAAGACACTAGGAACAGAGACTAGATCTGAGGAGGAATTGGAATATGAAGGGAGAAATGGGGTTGCTGGATAAAAAGACTGGAATTATTCATGACTGAGGTCAGGGTCTGTGTTTGGGGGAGAGTTCAGAGGGGACTAATATTGGAATCCCCTGGGGAAAAGCTAAGAACCAGAGAGGGAGAGAAGAAACACTAGACAACAAGTAAGGAAGGGGAAACTGGAACTAGCTTGATGAAGAAAGTGGGAATGAGAAGGGAAACTGAGATAAGCTACGCAAGGAGACAGGTACTTGGAATATTTAGGAAGGAGACTGGCAACATCTGGAAGTACCGGTAGCGTGGGACTGGAATAGAGAGTCCAGAAGGGAAAATTAGGGCTGTCCTGACAAGGAGACTAGGATAAAAAGTCTGAAGAGTAGAGACTGAGACTGGACAGCTGAGGAGAACAAGATGGTAAGTAGGAGACAAGGGTGGGAAAGAGACAGATTGAGACAAAGAAAGGTTGCAAGGGCAGTGCAAAAGGAGATGAGGGTTAGAAGAGTCTGTGGCCACTCAAGTATCATGCTCTCCAGTGCCTGGATCGGAACCCAAGATTCTGGAATCTCCCCACTGCTTGCTGTTAGCAGGATCTATGAAATCAACTAGCAAGCTGACAGTCTTACCCCCCTCTGGTGTTGATCCACATGGAGAAAAATAACATTGTTCCTGTCAGTCACAATATCAGTTGAATTGATATGGATTTAAAAATCACTTCAACCTTCTTGATGAACCATGGAAGTGCCAGCATGAAGCCACATGAAGCTGTGTTTCTGTTCAGTTTGCTTTCTTTAAAAACCCCTAGGAAGTTACATGGGCATACACACATACATGCAAGCACACACTGTTAACAAATTGTGTGTGTAACAGAGTCCCGGCTGCGACTCTATTACTTAGAAAAAGTAACAGCTGAGGAGGAATAGCGCAGCTGGGAAACAGGAAACACCCTACCCCAGGAAACCAATAAGGACCCAGAAGGAAGAATAAGAGGGAGAGAAGATTGCCCAGAGTTGCCTGCGGGTGCAGACTGAGGTGGAAGTCAGACTGAGGAGGATTTGGATGATTCAAGGGGACAGTGATTTGATTCGGTGATTCAAATCACTGCCCCAAATCAATTTGGCTGAATCTCCAAATTAGCCACGCCCATCCCCCGCCCTCTCTCCCACCCAACAGCAGCTGCTCTGCCCACCCCAGCTCTCGGCACTTTAAAAGAAAAAAAAGCCCCAACTCAGCAGGTGCTGCTAGGTGGGGGGCAATCCCTGCTGCCCCTCACTGCCCCATGCTGCACAGGGGCCTCTGTGTGAGCCCCCTGCTCTTCTAGCATTCCCATGGCTGCCCTGCCCACCATGGTTCTGGCCCTTTAAGAAAAATGAGAAAACCCCTGCACTCATGGTTCCTGCCAGTGAGGGGCAATTCCCCACTACAGTCCACTGCCCTGTGCTACATGGGGCGCTTTGCATGAGCCCCCGCCAGGCATCATGGCTGCTGCAGGAGCACTGACTCCCAGGGATTTTCTCAGGTTTTTTTTTTCTTAAAGGTCCGGAGCTGGGGCAGGTGGGGCTGCTATGGGGGGAGGACTGGGGGGGGGGGGTCGGTGGACTTGTGCAGAGGCCGCCAAGCAGCATGGGGCAGGGGGGCAGCAGGGATCACTCCCTACCGAGCAGCACCTGGTGAGTAGGGACTCTTTTTTTAAAGCACTGGAAGCTGGGGATGGTGGGGAAGCCATGGAGAGACTAGGGGGGCTAGGGGAGCAGGCAGGGGATTGGGGGCTGGCAGGAACCTTCCCCCAGCCCTCCTCCCCAGCTGCAAGTACTTACCCACTACAGCTCCCTGCTGCAGCCACCAGGGACTGTCTGAATCATCAAAGCTCTCCAAATCTTTTCTGAAGATTCGGAGAGCTTTGAATCTATTCGTACCTTTTAATTGGTCCCCTGATTTTATTTGGAATTGAAGGTTCAGCCACCAAATCAGGCCAAATCACCGCCCGAAGCTTCGCACAGCCTTAAAGCATATCCTTTAGCAGTAGGATACTTCCTTATTTTCTTTCTTGTACACTACTTGTCTTTCAATTTCTCTAAACATTCTAATAATGCATTCAATACTTCATGCATTTGCCAGTGCACCTTGCTGCATCTATTTCTGGACAGATTTCAGCATAGGATATTGACTCCCCTTGAGATGCAAATGCAGGCTTCTGTTAATGCGAAATCAGCCTGATACTGTAGCTTGTCTGTTTACTGAGTCATGTACACATAGGCTGCATCCACAGGAGCAAGCACATGTGTTTTGCAGTGCTTCAGAGACTTATGAGGCACAACAAAATGCACCCCACAAATGTGATTTGGTGCTCTGGGTTGCATATTTGCAGCGTGGTGCCAAATTTAACTACTGGGAGATCCCACTGTCAAAAACAGCTTGTGGAAAAAAGGATGGCACACTTGGTAGCAGCACACAGCACACAAAACCAGGCTAGCAAAAGCCATACTCTAGTTGCTGGGCAGGCTCCATGCACTCAGATTGCTGCCGTTAGAGTCCCAGGAAGCTCCTAAGACCTCAGGTAAGGCTGCTACCACCCAGGGCTGATCCTGGGCAACTTGCTGCATACAACAAATGTGCCACTGCTGATTGTCCTCGGGGAAACACCCATGCATGCTCATCTAGATGCTTCCATGGAGGTCCACACGTCACAACGGCTTCAGTTCTCCAATAGCCACATGTCACAAATGTCAGTTCTGTGCCAACAACATGCAACGTAGGAGTCAGACTTTGGACATACCATGTGATGTAAGTTATCTGAAAAAAAAATCAGACTTCCCAAATTAGCCACCCAAAATTAGAAGACATTTTTTACCTCAAACTCTTTATGCTTCAGTTCCTTTATGTAAAATTGAAGTAATAATATCCCAACACCTTACATGGGCATCATGAAGGTTAACTAATGTTTGTTTGGCACCCACAAGCTACAGTGGTAAGCTAATATATAAGTATGTGTACTCATATTTTAATATATATATTAGTTTACCACTAATAAAAGATTTGAGAACTGAGTAAGCTATGTAGAAGACAAAATGTATCTAAGTCAGTTGGAATTTTGGTGAAAGCACGTAGAACATGTGTGTATATATATGTTTGTGAGAAGTTTGGAACATACCAGTATCTTCATAAGTATTAATTCATTTATCTCCTAAAGTTATAGAACAACGTTTCATGAAAGACTGTATACATGGGTGGACCTAGGATTTTATAAAGGGGGTGCAGTAGCAGTCAGCAGCACTGTGGAGGGGTGACTGCACCCCCTGCTACCAGCCTTCCTCCCCTCCCCAGCCTCTCCCTACCCTTTCCAAGCAGATCATCCTGTGGAAGCAGAGGGTAAGGACTTTTAAGAGTAGGGAAGCTCCTCCCTTCCCTACTCTTGGCACCCCTCTCTTCCAGTCTGTGCGTGCAGTACATCCCCTCCCCTCCCATTCCCCTCTTGCCCTCCTCTTATTTCTCTTCACAGGAAGAGATGTTCACTTTCAGTATTACAACAGTTCTTTTAACAAGATAAGCTACTGCATAATGAAGAGATTTAGTATATGGGGGTCAAGATAGCATGCAATGGCTTTATATTACATACATATTTTGTCAAAGAGCTGTGTAAGTATCAGAACACACTGAAAAAGAATTCTATTTTTTTATTTATTTATTTTTTTTGAAGGAAACCAGTCTGTGACATGAAGCTCTATATTAATAATGAACTTCTAGAAGTTGTTCCAAGTTCAAATCCCTATTCACAGACTGACATAGAAGAAACCTATTTGCTTATGAAAAATGACTGGAAAGAAGATTCCACTCAAATCAATTTTTTACTGCCTGACTGTTTCCTAGCACTTAAACCACAAGCTGAAGGTAAAGTGTTTAACTGATTGCTTTCCAAAATTGTATGTAGTTAACTTACTAATTGCAAATAACTAATTGACTTGCTAATTACTAATTGATTAATTGATTCATAGATTTTTGTTTTCAGAACCCTGATTTTAAAACCAGTTCAAGGTTTTGATTCTGCAAGCACGCACATGTTTAATCATACACATCCATGTGAACAGTCCCCATTCACTGTACTACAAAACTCAAATGTTTTCAGAATTGCAACCATCATCTTCTGACTGAAAGATGATGCTACTGCTTGTTGTCCCAGGTGTAGTGAGCTGACAGTCACTCTTTCAATCCAATTAAATTGGTATTAATGTAACTAAAGTTCACATTAATTGGCACCTACAAGAAGCCAGTAATTGGCCTGTGAAGATTCACTTCCTTCTTAACTCACCTGTTGGTTCCCAGAACACGGCTGGGGCTCATGGCTGAGGCAGGAAGGCACTAGAGGTACCTAGTATCATGTATAGAGGGTACATGATATTGTACAGAAGGAGTTTTCAACCTTTTTTGGTCTATGTACTCCTGGTGTCCAGACGAGAAGCAGGGAGACCCCAGCGACCAGTCAGTAAGTGGGGGTGAGGATGGCCCTGGCAGCTGATCAATGAGCCGAGGGGGCGAAACTGGAAATGCTGGCAGCACGCAGCGCTGGTGAAAACAAAAGTGCCAGCGTTAGTACAAGCAACATAAAGTGCTAGCAGCCCTGACCCCAGCTTTTCTGTGCTGCTTCTGCATACTCCCTGGGGTCTTCCCCACTACTACTACCCCCAGAAGTACATGTACCCCCTGTTGACAGCCCCTGTTGTACAGTATTACTTGAAGCATCATGAGATACATGTCTAGCAAATCTCAGATATTACAGTAAGGGCCTCATTAAAGTAACTGATCTGAAATTACAATTTGCGTAGTTCTAGACTGACAAAAAAAAAAAAAAAAGACTTTTAGTCACAGCTTTTGCCTTTGAATACAGTCCAAACTAGTAACTGGAATTTTGCTGCTTTAACAAAGTTAAACAATCTGACCAGTTCCAAGGAGCTTTGACCCAGTCACATATAGGACCTGACTAGCTCTTGGTACAGCATTGTACAAGATAACTAGATAAAGTTTAATAAGAAATGTACTATTCCTATCAATAATGCAAGCATGTTGTGGTTAATATTTGAAAGTATGCTAATCTGAATTCTCCCGATAAAATTAAAACATTGTGAAGGTATACTTAAAAAAAAAAAAAAAAATGTATTTGCTTAAGGTTAGATGACCTGCATAAGAAATACTATATCAAGAATATTTAGAGTGGTAAGGAGAGGTTAGCCACTTGTTCTGCAAAATAGTCACTTAAAATTTAACCTGGCTGTTTCTTTGACTGTTAAAATGATTTTAATAGTGTTAGACTTTCATAGATAACTGTCTGTGAAAGAGAAAAAAAAGTTTTAGATTTAGAAAATATTTTTTTAAATTATTCTTAACTGCAAATGTAAAAGGAGAGTGAAGCCTTTCCTTATACAGAAATGAATAGAGAGCCCAAAGAGAGAGGATCATAATTTTTTTTCTATATTTTCTTGAATCAATTGCTTAATTAGCAGTTCAGCATTTATCAATGTGTAATCTCTACCCAGTAAATTATGTACTATTGCAAAAGAGAGAACACAAATCTCAGTTTTTGCTGTTTCTAAGAAAACCTTTTAAATAGAAGACAATCAATTATGAAGTAAACCCTTTTCCTTTTGATTCATTGTAATAATAAACAACCTTCCTTGCTTCCCCGCTCCTTGTGTATGGAAACTGCTGGGGAAAAGTCCTAGCAGAGATAACGAGCACAGCTGTGGGTTGCCAGGGCAACTCATGAGGGTCAGCTGACCCTAAGGGGCAGGGCTTGGCCCTTATAAAACCTAGAGCCAAGGCCAGGCTGGCAGTTCCCTGCCAGCAGCCAGAGGGGTAAGAGCTCGGGGAGAGAGAATGTGAGTGTAGCTCACAAGAGCTCTGGAGGCTGGAGCCATGATACGAAGGTATAGTCAGGAGGCTTATGTCGTTACGGCCGGGTGCCTTACGTTTTGGTTACAGCCAGGAGGCTTGCCTTTGCTTTAGTGTTTGGATTACACTGGTGGTTTGGGTGAGGCTATAAGGATTTGGAGGAGGCCTCAGGCAAGACGCACAGGAGTGTGGGGCCCTAGCACCCGGGAGGGCGCGGTTCAGCACCAGTGTGGGTACAGCTAGCGCCAGTGAAGGGTGCAACTTGCAGGGTGCAGAGACCCGAGGCCCAGAGAGGGGCATTAGACGGGCCCAGGCAGGGGACAGTATTTTAAGGAGCCCGCACAAGGGGCAATGCATGTGAGAAGCCTGAGAGGGGCAATGCATGTGAGAAGCCCAAGACAGGCATGATGAGCCCGGCAATAGGCTAGTGCGGCGACAGACCTCAGCCGGGGCAGGGTGCTGCCGTGGGCCCGGGGAAAAGGGGTTAGCAGCACAGCGCCTCCAGAGAAGGGCAAGTGCTGCAGTGGTCCCTAGTCAAAGGGGATGGCAGCACGGTATGCCCGGCAGAAGAGAGGGTAGCTGTGTGGTGGGCCAAGGAGACTGGTGGCTCGTTAGGCAGCCCCAGAGCGGACTCAGTTATTTTAGAGAAGGCCCAGTGTGGGGCGCAGAGGGCCCTAGGAAAAGGGGCCGCATTAGAGAGAGAGCCCAAAGGAAGGGCAGTATTTCAGGGAAAGCCCAGAGTGGGCGAGCATACAGAGAAGGCCCGGGAGTGGGCTAGAATACAGAGGAGACAAACCAACGTCCGGTACATCCGCGAGGCTTGGGGCATGGTATTAGGGGTTGGTTGGAGCCGTGCGTAGCCCTTAAGGCTAGGGTGCCAGGGAAGGCATCCAGTATACAGGAAGATCACGTAGAGTCTGGGAAATCATGGGGCAGGAGGTCCTGAGCCGTCGTGCTCAAGGAGGGCAGCCTCCTAACTATATTTAAGACCAAGACGTGGCGGGCGAGAATTTGAGGGTGCCTTGGGCTGGCCTTGATGTGGCGAGAAGGACCTCAGGGAGATCACGGCCCTCCCTGTAGCCACTGCTGTGACACTTGCCCTTTTGAAATATTGGAAATATTTGCGAACTAATTAATTGCTGTCTTATTAAAGAGACTGCTAACATTGAAAATAACATGATTCTATGCTTGCGGTGCAGCCTTGCATTCATTACAAGACTTTAGAGCCATGTAGTGAAAACCGATAAAGTGGCATATAGGTAATTAGTAACAGTTGTTATGCTGAGATGACATAATTTATCCTAATTTTGGTTTTTAAATGCACAGTCCCAAATTAAAAAAGAACCTGAGATGGATTTTGAATGGACATTTTGAATTTGCAATTCAAACAGAGTAAGGCAAAGATTTATTTCTAAAAAAATTATTTTAATACAGCACTCCTCTACCTATTTGTGCATGTTAAAGATTTATCGGTATCTTTCTGATTTTAATCTTATTCCACCTTTCATATTACAGAAACCCATTCTGGTTTAACTTTATTTTAACTGATTTAATATGAAAAATATCTATATAATATTTTAGACTGGTAAAAGGCCTATTCGTGTTTTGAAGATACTAGTTTAAAATAAACATTTTCAACATCAATTTTATGATGTCAAGCACAGCAAATTACTCAGAAATTTAAAAACATTGACATTGATTTGTGAATTATTTTTATTCAAAAGTAATGAAAAATACAAATTAAAGCTTGAGATAATCATATGAAGGAGCACAATTTTAATTGATATAAAAACAAAGCAAGTGAAATTTGAGTTTGAGTAAAAACTAGTCTAGCACCACACAATTTGCGTGATTCTCTTCACACTCGTGTCATCTTTCATAGCTGCGTAGCTCTGCTTATTTCAATGGAATTATTCCCAATTTACCTCTATAAGGTGAGCTTATAATCAAACCTCAGCTAAAATGTTAATAGGCTTCCTGTTGCATTTAAAATGTCTGTTCTGAACACAAGGTCATCATGGGGATGATTTTCAGTTCTGCACCATTCACCCCCATTAGGATCCAGTTCCACAACAATTACGCTAATGGTCCAAGTTCAGTAAACAATTTAAATTTGTTTTTAAATTGGCCTTTAATTGGCAAAGCACTTGAGCACATGCTCAAGTTTTGTTAAGTTCCATTGAAAGCAGTTGGACTTATGCTTATATGTAGGAACCTACTTAATTCATGATTTTGCAGAAACTGTGAAATTGAGCATTGTCTGTGAAATCTGTAAAATCAGAAAACAAAACAAAAACCTTACTGAAAATAAAATACTGGCTCCTCAGCAGAAGCCAGTGGTCTTCATGGCAGCTGCTGTTCTGCCTTGCAGCCCACCTGGGTGGCAGGGGAGGAAATGCCACATAATGGACAGCCATCTAGGACAATCACCAGCAAGGGGAGGGGCCACACACCCTCTAAGCCAGTTAGCAGTGAGAGGCTGGCTAACCACAAAACTGCCATGAAATCAGCTCCATGAGCAGCCCATGGAAATCCCTTTCACTTGCCACAACTTAAGTAGATCTGTAAATAATGAATAAGCATGGACTGCTGAATGAGGAACAAAGTGTGCATGATATTGAACTTAAATTATAATTCTGTAAACTAATCACAATTAAGATTGCATGATTACATTTTCATGAATCAAGAAATGGCATGAATAGCTACTTAAGGTTGCCTCTTAACATTGGTAATCTTAACCATGTTCTCCCACAGATATGTATTTTGATGATTTTTAAGCATAGGATCCATTCTGGGTCTCAGATGAAATAAAATTTGATTGCAATACGTTTATATTGGGAAATAATTGAAAAGAAGGATTAGTTAAGTTCTAATGTGTAAGTACAAGACCTGAATTTTAGAATTACTGCTAAGAATCTTGCTTTTCACATCTCAGCGCATTCTAGAAAAGCTAAGTTTAGAAGCAAAAAGTCCAACAATGAGCCATAGGTTATGTGAACTATTTGCTTTTTTCACTGAGTGCTAAACTACCATAGTTTAGCTTTTATCTATTGCCACATAAGGTAATACAGCTGTGTTTCTCAACATTTTTTTAGATTTAAGGCACCTCTCAGAAAACTTGAGGCACCACTGGGAAAATGCCAGCTCTCAGTTTTCACAAATTTTTTGACTACAGAAAAATAAAGAAACAATTCTTCTGTTGCAAATAATTCAGAAAGACCTCAAGACAAAATTTTTTAACACTGGATTCCTATTTTAAATCTCTGGGTTTATCTTGTGAATCATGTTTCCACACCTAGCAGTGGTAACACTTATGTAGCACACTGGCTCAAGTCACCCTAGGGTGCTGTGGCACCTTGAATGATAATCACTTATGTACACAGTGGGCACATCTACAAGTACAAATGCTTCAGGGTGGGTTTACTCGAGAGTAATGTTGTGTAGAGTAAACCTACCCTGGGCAGGTATCTACAAGTGCAAGGATAAGAGAGCAAATTTGCTTCTCATGGCAGCAGTCTGCTCCCACCTCCACCAGCCCTGCACTTGCACCCTGCAGTTGCTAGGGGGAGCTCTAGACCGCCACTGGTTGCTGGACAGGGAGCTAGCAGGGAGCACAGGGCAAGAAACAGCTGTCTCCTGGCAGGGGCTGGGACATTGCTCCCTGCCTCTAGGAGCTGCCTGCTGCAAGAGCAGGCTCCACCACTAGAGCCCAGGTGAGGACAATATCCCCTTGTCCTGGCAGCACGGACATGATGGGCCAGGGATGGGAGATACTAACTGTCCAGCCTGACTTCCACCATCACAGGGCCCAGGCTAGGAGATACTTATTCAGATTTCTTACTCTGAAATTGGGCTGAATGTCTAAGCTCCCACTCTCTGATCGTGATTCTGAAGCAGGGATTGGGAGCTGTCTGTTGCTGGGCCAGGGACATCATCCCTGCCTTGACTTCTGTGGCAGAGCCCTCCCTAGCAGCAGGTAGTTCCTGGGGGCAGGGAGCCATCTCCTGCACCCTGCTGACCAGGAGCAAATGTGCTCCTGGTCAGCCATCTACATATGACATAGGTTGCAGGAAGTAGTTTCATCTTTGGTAGGGTTGGAAGGGACGTGAGCAGATCATCAAATCCGACCTCCTGCCATGTTAGGAAAGAGTACTGGGGTCAAATGACCCCGGCAAGGTGTTCATCTAGCCTCATCCAGGGTAGGAGCCAGCACCACTTCTCTTGGAAGTTAGTTCCAGATCCTAGCCACCCTGGCTGTGAAGTAGCGCCTCCTGATCTCTAGTCTGAATCTACACTCTGGCAGCTTGTGACTGTTATTTCTAGTCACTCCTGTAGTGCTCGGGGGAACAGGGACTTCTCCAGTGCCTGCTGGTCCCCTCTGACTAGTTTGTAAATGGCCACTAGAACCTTCCCTCAGCCTTCTCTTGTGGAGGCTGAACAGGTTCAGGTCCCTTAGTCTTTCCTCGTAGGGCCTGCCCTGCTGCCCAGT
This sequence comes from Caiman crocodilus, assembly GCA_030014935.1. NCBI lineage: Eukaryota > Metazoa > Chordata > Crocodylia > Alligatoridae > Caiman > Caiman crocodilus. Next base: position 40,126,738 of record JAGPOW010003395.1, on the reverse strand, counting down.
GATCATGCAAGTGGCCCTCCTCTGGACCCTTTCCATGTTGTCCACACCCCTCCTGACGTGCGACGCCCACAACTGGATGCAATATTCCAACTGCAGCCTGACCAGTGTCTCAAAGGGGGATGATCACCTCCTTGGACCTGCCTGAGATGCATCTGTGGATGCATGACAAGGTACGGTTCGCCTTCCTGACTGCATCCCCACATTGTTGGCCCATGTTCATTTTGGCATCAATAATGACTCCAAGATCCTTTTCTTCCTCTACACTGACAAGTAGGGAGTTCCCCAGCCTTTAGATATGCTGCTGGTTTCCCCGCCCCCAGCTGCAGTACCTTGCGCTTGTCAGTGTTGAAACCTATCCTATTCTCATCCGCCCACCCCTGTAACCTGTCTAGGTCTGACTGCAGCCTATTCCTCCCTTCTAGTATGCCCACTTTCCCCCACATCTCAGTGTCATCTGCAAATTTGAACAGGGTGCTTTTTACTCCCTCGTCCAAATCGCTGATGATGATGTTGCACAGTGCCAGCTCAAGGACCGAGCCCTGCAGAACCCCACTGCCCACATCCCACCAGGTCGAATAGGACCTGTCCACTACCACTCTCTGGGTGTGACCCTCCAGCCAGTTAGTGACCCAAAGAAACAGGAAGTCATCCAAGACATTCATTCATCATTAGTTGGAAACAACCTGAAAGATACCAAATGTTATCTAGCCACACAGGCTAAAAAGGAGTAACAGCATGGCAGATCTTCCATTTGGAAGAGTAATTCTACCTTATCAAGTAGATAAGGTTCATGATTTGGTGTCTAGTGACCACCAGTTTTAAACTTTTAAAAAATATGCATTTACCATTGTTTTTAGAATGGGGGGGAAGTTTTGTATTCTGTGTACGTTACTACTATAAAGATGAAGATACTTTATTACTCAATGGAAACATGGGAGCCAGACACTAGTGTCATTTATTACATTTACTCGAATCTAAGATTAGCCTGAATTTAATATGATTCCCTAATAATTAGATTCTATATGTGGAAAATGTATACATTTCTTATAATTTCCATGTATAGAATCTAATTATTGAAGGGTCATCTTTAGTTTATCCCCCCCACACCCGCTACAGGGGGGCAGGCAGTGGAGGGACAGATGGCATGGGGAGGTCAAAAAGCTTGCTTCCTGCTGGTACCTGCCCCCCTTCTACCTCTGCCCCCCTACCTTTTCCACAACGCTGGCTTCTCCCTTCCTTCAAGCCTCTGTTCCCCCCTCCTCACTCAGCCTCTGCACTCTCCTTTTCCTTCAGCCTCTGCTCCCTGTTTTCCCCCAGCAGCTATGTGGGCTGCACATTGCTGTTGTGGGGTGTTAGCAAATAAAACTTAAGATTCCAGACTAGCTTAAGGGATTAACATAATACTTCGTTTGATGAGCGACAGAAAGGCTTTATTTACTAAAAGTATTCAAAGTCAAATGAGTCCAAACCAAAGTGAAGTCGAGTAATTAGCTATAAGGTGATGGTTTCTCATCAAATACGCCACAAGAGAGAGAGTCTGTTTCTTCCAGCTTCTCAAGATGGCTGGAACACAGCAGCAGTTCTTATCAGAGAGATCTTTCTTGAAGCGCGTGCTGTTAGTTGTTCCACTTCTTTCTTATACCCTTATTTCAGCGTCTTCAAGGCATTCTTGTAGTTCTGTAAATCAAGAGAGAGTCCCTAGCAGCATTTGACAGGAAAATCCTGTTAATCAACCTGATCATTATTGGTTATCAGAAAGTTCCAATTTGAGTGAACTACCTTCCTGAGTGACAAGAGGTTATCCATTTCTACTAAGTTTGAAACGTATCAAGAAACTGATTAACAAACTAGGAAAAACACACAATTTTGGGGAGTGTCCTTAGAAAATCAAGCGAACCACTGGAAAAACAAAAGTAGATCAGGAGGAAACAGCAAAACAGAAGTAAATCAGGAGGAGACATCACATATGGAGAACGACTCTTCTTGTACATAACATGAATTAATTGCAAGAGAAATATTTACCATACTAATTAATCAAGGATAGACATTTCACACAGTTACATACCAGACAACTAGGAGCCTGCTTAAAATGATCATGGACACTAAGATAAACTGGAAGTCATACCTCATCATTTCTTCTCAGATGGCCTATCTGTGAGCTTGTACCCTCTTGCACTATGCAGTTAGTGTGAGTATTTTGTATTTTAACTTTTTTCAGTGGGCCTCAGCTTAGCATCAGTTTCAGAGCCATCAGGGGCCAGGCTAGGACTAGGCTCGGTGCCCAAGACTACGATATACTTTTACTCCATGCCAGCAAGCTCTGTGTAAGGGGCAGGCAGGGGATCAGAGGCTGCATGGGGGAAAGATGAGGATAAAAGTTTGCAGGGGGGAAACAGCAGGGTACAGAGGTGGCAGGAGACGGAGCAGAGGCAGGTAACAGCTGTAGCTATGGCGCCAACCCTGAGTAGGACCTGGAGCCCAAGCCATAGCAGCTGCCTGCCTTCCCTTTCCTCCCCCACCTTCCTATGCAATTCTAAGACAAGGGACTTTTCTCCCTCCCATGTTAAATGGGGGGGAAACCCTCATCTTAGAATTGAGTAAATATGATGTGTGTGTACATTACCCAACCAAACTATCACTACTGGTTAAAGTGGTGATGTGTAAGGGTGCATATGCACCCCCTGAGAGCACCCATGTACCCCCTGACTAGCTGCGCTCACCACTTAGGCGATGGGCCAGAAGGGCAGATAGAAGCACCATTTTTCCCACCTGCAAGTGCTGGCCAGGGAGTGGAGTGCCATTGCACCTCCAGAAGCGGCTGCAGCAATCAGCCGCCTTGCAATCAACTGTGGGGGGATCCCCCCTAGTTGGCGGGATTGGCCACAGGGGGACCCATCCCCACCCCAGTAGCAAGAATCGCTGAGGGGGCATGTGCCCACCCCAACTAAGGCAGCACCAGTAACCCATGACTGTTTATGACTTAATTGATGATACTAATCTTTGAGGGTCTTCAAGAGGAGACTGGACAGGCACCTGGCTGGGATCACATGACTCCAGGTTGGTGACCCTTTTCTTGCCTGCCAGGGGCAGGGGGTTGGACTAGATGGTCCACCCCTTCAGAACCAAGAATCTATGAAGCTATGAATACACAAATGAGAAAATGAATAGAAAGGAATCTTGCAAGTATGTTTTTTTTCCCCAGGAAGGAAAAATCAGAACAAGTAGTCGCCATGCTACAAGTAGGATGTGTATCGGCACCAGGTGGTAAACCAACCTGGACGACGGCAGGTCACGGTAGCAGGTAGGTATGGACTCGGACATGAAGTGAATAAACAAAGTTGAAACTTTACTCACAGGAACAGATTCAACATGATGCTGACAGGAATACAGACAGTCATCGGTCGAACAAAGATACAACTGCAACGTGATGGGTACGCTAGTCACAGTTGTAGACGGAATGAGCTCTATATACGTAGCTAGCAGAGTTGTTGTTCTACAGCGTCCTAGGGGTTCATGCGGCTAGGCAGGTGATCAGTCTGCCTAATCGTGCGCACGAGGAACGCTGCGCTGAGGGGAGCTTGCCCTTTCATCACCTTCTCCGCCAGTCAGGGCTCCTTGTGACAAGATGGTTCCAAAGAACACGGCTGCTGGCCAGGCAATCATGTCTCCAGAGCAGCCACTGATTGGTACAACCCCCCTGATCACGCTGTGATCATGCTCCCTCTGCTACCAAATACCCAAAGATGGTTGCGTCTCTTAACCATGACACTGACTTGTTAGTGGGCCTTATCATTGTCACTTAACCTCGAACAATAATCTGGTAGGTGGTCATGCCTTTTTACCAGACAGATTTAAGGTTCTATAATTTTTACCAATAATAAAAAATTATAATGCAAACAATTTTAAACAACTGTTCAGATTTTTCTTAATGTATTATTTTGAATGGCTTGTTGTTGAATTATTATTTTTTCTCATTTCTTTTAAGAATTATATATTGCTGATGAACTTGTCTTTGTTGATAATTTGGAAAAGTATTGTAAACAACTTCCGACTCTACATGTACTTCTGAGCAGACTAAAAATTTTCTTAGTCAAGGATCCTCTTTTAAATCCTAAAGAAGAGAATTTCACAGAAGAGGACATTTTCAAGTAATTACCAAATTGTTACATACTTCTGACCTCAAAATTTACTTACCTATATGTTTGTAATCACATGTGATTGATATTATCTTTTAATATCTTAACTCCTATTATTTTATTATGCATTTTGATCTATTGAAATGCCTTTATAGTTGCAAAGAATTAAGGTATCTAATTAGTTTTAAAAAAAAACAATTCCTTTGCATTAGAAGTAAGGATGGAGGCTACATCCTGTATTAAAGAGAATACACAAAATCAACTGACATGATTTTTTGGCATTCTCAATATCTAATTGTACTTGGGGATTTTACTACAGCTTGGAATGTTGAAATAATGTTAATCTTTAAACAATCTAATCCTTCTTAGTCAAAATTTCCTGTGAGTACAATGGGCAGAATTTGTCCCATCAAAAGTCCAGGGACAAAATCCTTGTCCCATCTGTTGCCTGTACATGTGATGTGGGGCTGCTCTAATGCGCAGTAATTAATTAAGTCTGCCGAAGCGTGGTAATTACTGTGCACGTCTGCATCCATGCACTTCCAAGTGGTGGCAGGGGCACTGGAACTAAAACTCATTAAACAGAGCCTCTCTAAAGCCCCCCCAGCTCTGGAGCAGATAGAAATGTGCCCAATGAAGCCAATAACAAAACTGACATTGAATTAATGGAGACCAGGAATTCATCCCCAACAATGTTGTCATCAAGCCCAGATTCCGTAGACCAGTGTCCCACAGTTCTTTCAGAAATTAAACAGTCACTCTGCTGGTGTTTGCCCACGTACATTTTATTGTATCAAATATAATCCAGAGATTATATGGTACCTGCCACTTTAAGGGACTTGAACAGGCTGTGGAGCAGCCGGCAGGTGAGGTCTGGACCAATTAGATGGCTACGTGACCGAAAGGGGCCTACTGGATTGAAGGAGGGCTGGGCAGGCTCAGTATAAGCCCAGGCCCTAGGGGCAGAGACAAAAGTTTCACCTAGTGAGGAACAACACCTAGGTAATTCATTTAAGAGGAACAACATCATGCAGACTGCAGGATCACGGACAGCAACACTGTAACTGCCCCTCTTCCCTGCAAATAACACACTTCAATAATTCTTGGCAGTCTGCCACCCTGTGCGCTTTCCCTTCACAGCTGTAGATTATTGTATACCAGCAGTATGCATCCAGGTATCCTTCATGCCCATGCTTCTTACAAAGTTTAGGCTGTCCAAAATATATTGTAAACCCCCAGTGTGGCCCTACTTGGATTACTGGCATTAAGCGCATTATCCTATTAGACCTCCTCTTATCTAACCTCATTACCACCCCTCCTCTTCATTATCCCATCCGTATACCATATTAATCATGTATCTTCTCAGCATACTTAAATTTTTTGTACACGATTCTCCAACTATTTCTCTATTTTCTCCATTTCAACCATGTCCATTTACCTCCAAACAATTATTTTCCATTCTCTCGTCTTTTCTCCTACAATAAAACTTATCCCCTCAAGTTCTTCTCCCTCACCTACTGCCACACGTCTTCCAAAAATCCTCATAACCTTCTCGGCTCCAATACGAAATTCAAGACTTCAAGAAAGACAGCCAGGCTATTCAAATGTTTTGCTTTAACATCCAAAATTTCAAACAATATTTTTCTATAAATTCGTATCTATTCATTCTTCAACTTCTCTGTTCTCCTGTGTCTATTACTACTGCTCTTATTCTCAGACACAGATTACCTGCCACTCCGTCTCTCACTTCCTCCCATCTTTTCTCTTTGCAGTTCTAGTTTATTCCTCCCACTAGTCTTCCTCTTCCCTTCAATGACTGTTTCGTTCCTTGTTTCTCTCTCATGACCTTTATCTGTCCTATCTTCCCCACTTTTGTCCATCCTGCTTCAGATTCTGAATCTTTGTTTCCATTCACCAATTCACTTCTCATCTCTTGGTCCACTTTTCCTTCCATAACTGTCACTCTCCTTCCCAAAACCGCCACCAATGCTGTTCTGAGCTCTGAGAACTCCTCTTCCTTCTCCATGCCAGTGCTCCGGCACTATCCCCCCCAGCGCTTCTGGCATCATTCAGGCAGTATGCAAGGCCTTTGCACAACCACTGCACTTGATCTTAGTTAAAGTGGCCAAGAAGCTATGCCACTGATAGGAAGCTACTCTAAGGACAGGTTAGGACAGACCATCTGAATAGACTATGTGGTAGTACCCACTGCATTCAGGTCCCGCTTAGCACCAACACTTTTTAAAGTCATAATGAGCTACTACATTGAATACATTTTGACTTCTTCAGTCCTAGAGCTGAATTGTGCCTTTCTTTTGCATGTCCAGTGATTCCTGTTTCTTCACCAGCCTTAAATGTCTGGCAGACATCAGAAAACAGTTGAGCCCCAAACAGTTCACCTAGAATCCCTCTGTTGCCCACTCTCTCAGCCTGTGGCATATGATTAGTGTGGCCCAAACGTCCGGGAGGTGGAGCTGGACCAGGTTGCCCTGCGTCTCATCTACATTTTTATTTTTGGAACATCCCAGGACTCATGACAAAAATACCCAGTTCCAGATATTAGTGGGGGCTAATTAGCACATGGATCCTTTGTGGGGTATACATACATACAGAGCCGTGCTCAGCTGTGGGGTCACCATGACTTTAAACACTGTTCACTCTTCTAGTGCCCAGTCCAGTGAACTATACGGTAAATCATGAGCCTTTTGACTAATATCATGCATAATTTGTACTATATATAAGTAAGTACAAAAGTGCTGCTTAAAAGCATGTTTATAGAGTACCTGTGCAAAAATTTGCCACAAGTTTGAAAAAAGTAAAATACATCAATTCATGGACATGTTTATTTCAAAGTCAGTTTTTTTCAAATTTGCCCCTCACTTCTATGTGCTCTAGAAGAATAGGATCTGACACTATGTGGGGGAAGAGGCTGCAGGGGGAAGAAATTGAGGTGGCAAAGAGACTACCTGGCTGCCCCCCAGATGTAGTTTCCCTGCTAAAGCAGTGTGAGTGGGCAAATTCAAGGCAAGCTTCCAATAATTAGATTCTGTACTAGGAAAGTTATAACAAATTCATAGATTTTCCATGTATAAAACTAATTATTTGGGAGTTATCTTATATTCAGGATCATCATATATTTGAGTAAATACAGTATACTTGCATATATATTGCAAAATATGCTATAGAATATTATTTACAAAGTAAGGGCACCTTTATTTGTAGGAGAACATGATCGGGTAGCAGAAGTATACATAATTTAGTTACAATTCAATTGTCATTTGTATAATTTCTAATCCCAACATGTAATCTAATCATCAGCATAATTCAGTTTTGAGTTATAAACTTGATTAGTCTGATTGAAGATAATCAATTTAGTTTTCATGCACGTATGCACAGTGTGTGGCCGCATAAATTTGATAAAATGCAATTTCTGCAGTTTATTTTAAAATCCATATTTTGAGAAATATTACTATAACCCCAGCAAAATGCAGCATCTGCATGTGGGGAGCAGTTATAAGAACCCTGTTCACAACTGCTAGTTCTAGTCCTTAAAGTGTTTGTGTGGTTTCTTTTTTCTTCCAAATGTTGACTAGAAGGAATTTTCAGCATTATCTTCTCTCATTCCAAACTGAGCTCCTCAATGTGCATCTCAGATTGTTTGGCCCCATTACAGTTTCTTTTTCAACTGTTTCCATTGAAAGTGTGCTGCCAGCAAGACAGGGAAGGAAAGTGGCATCTGTAACAAGAGATGACAGGGAATCCTTCATAACAGATGGCTTTGCCCTTTAGCTGATTCATGCATTTAGGTAGTAATTCTAGGAAACTATACTCTGCCAGTGGAACAGTTAGTGGTAACTATACCTTATTCTTACAAACTTCCAAGAAATTTAAAGGTTTAATGCTGGAATTCTTTTTTTTTTTTTAAAGATTTATATACTCTTTTAAAATATGTTCCACTAGTAAGTCAGGAATTGGTGATCAAGATCGCCTATTTAGTGGTCCCTTTCATAACTGTAATACATTTTGAGATCCTGGGGACTGGGAATTGTTTCTGGTTATATGTTTTAGAAAGGGTTTTTTTTGCATCCACTTATTGCATAGGGCAAGTGATAATCTCATTCTTAATTTTGTTTCTTTGGTATTTAAAAATAATGTCAGTTCACCTTTGAAGAACTTTTTCTAATTTTATTTTAATCCACTCTAATATAGAATTTCACAAAAAATATATAAAAGATTTAAGAAAATTTCAGTACTATTAGATCATAAAAATGCTTTATACTTTAGAAAACTATTCGATGAAAATTAGTCTCTAAGACTATATAATAGATAGTAATATAAATGATTGCAAAGTTTCAGTGTTGTAACAGTGATAGAGTCAAAGGGTATCTGCAGATGTTACACTTAGATGGACCTAGCCTTAGTTAGGTCAATCTAAGTGCCAGTCTGTACTGATGTTTGGGGAGGTTAGATTGGGCAAAAAATGGCCAGGCTGATCTAAATTAGATCACCTGAGGAGGTGAACATCTGTACAACCTTTGGAAAGCAGCCCTGGGGCTGGGAAAGCCCAATCACTGGCCCCAGCCCCAGGGCTGTGCTTTTTCTATCCCCTACCCCAACCCTAACTGGGCTTTTAGCCTTCCCACCCCCAACCCGTGGACGGGCAACCCTCCCCCACCAACAGACTCACCAACCTGCCCCACCCATGGACCTACCAACGCCTCTAATCCTGCCAACCTGCCCCTTCCTACCAACTCTGAGTTTCTTAGGGTCAGAGATGATCTGAGCAGGGTGTGGGGCCCAGGGCAAATCAGCCTGTGTGGGGCCCCACCCCCAGATGCAAGGAAGCCAGCAGCAGATTCAGCAGCAGGGCAGGAGCAGGGGAGTGTCGAGCAGCCAGATGTGAAGCCGGCGGTAGCGCAGAGTCACTGCGGCTGCTCTACCTGGCTCCACAGGGCCCCCCAAAGGTCAGGGTCCAGGGCAGTTGCCCTGATTCGGCCTCCCCCCTAGGGAGAGCCCTGCTTAGGGTATTAGTCACTAAAGCTGTTGTTAAAATTTTGCATCAGGAATATGTTACATGTATGACTCATGCCAACTTGGTGATCTTTTAGGGAAAATTTTTTGTTTCAAAGTGACATGGAAACTCATGAGATTGAAAAGGAACTGCACACAGTTAAAGAGCATTTTTGTCAAATATCTTTAAAGGATGCAGAGGTATTACTAATTCCTTTTACACCTATGATGTTAATGATTGCTGTCTAATATACTAATTAGAATCTATACCTGCATTTTTACTTAAAGGTGGCCTGGGGCACTTTTACATGTGTTCTGGAGTTGCAGGGTGCTTTAATAAGAGTAGCTCCAAGAGCCGCTCTAATTAAAGCATTGCAGTGTCTTGTGTATGGGCATCCTTGCACTTCAAAATGGCAGCTTGTTCAACAAGCTTTAGTTCAAGTGCCCCTGACACCATCTTGAAGCATGGGAATGCTAATAGATGAGATGTGGAGGCTGGTTGTACCACGGTAATTACCACACTCAATTAATTTAGTCTGCTCCAATGCACTGTAATTCCAGCATATCGGAACATCCCTGCAGCAGATCTATAGACACCCCTAGAGCTCACTTTAATAGAATTCCTTTAATTTTTTAAAATCTACTGAATACCTCTAGGATCCAAAGTAAAAAGTGTATTCAGCACACTCTTATTGTAAATCAGCAGCCGAATCTCTGAATCCAAATTGAATTGGGAGACCCATTTAAAAGTCTGAATTGAAGCTGAAGCCTTCGAGTTGATTCAGAAAAGATTTGGAGAGATTTGGAGATTTGGATCAGCTGGGGAGAGGCAGGCACAGCTGGGCAGCTACAGGTTCTCCCACAGCTCCTCCAACTGTGCCTGCCTTTCCCCAGGCAGGGGGAGCTATGGGAGAACCCCCATGGTTGCCCTGCCTGGCCCCATCCCCCACCCAGCCCCATCCTAGTCCTGGAACTTAAAAAAAAAAATGGTCTGTGAAGGCTCTTGGGCCTCCTGGCAGAGCCCCCCACCCCTGATGGCCCCTTGTCCAGCCCCAGCAGTCCAGGAATAAAAAAAAACCCACACTCACCAGCAGTGGCTGTGGAGGCTCTGGGACCATGTGGCAGAGCTCCCGCTCTATAGGCCTCACTCCCCAATCTCCCCCCCGCCCCATGGCTCCCTGGCCCCACAATTAAATAAATAAATAAATAAAAAGCCCCACACTCATCAGATCTGGCAGCAGAGATCAGGGTGTCTGAGGGCTCGTGACGGATCCCCCCCATGCAGCATGGGGCAGCGGGGATTATGCAGCTGCCCTATGGCGTGGGTGCAGAGTGGCTTGGCAGGGCACCATGCGCTGTCTGGAGCTGGGGCAGCTCCATATGTCAGCCAGAGCCTGGCACCACTCAGCCCGAACAGCCCCAGCTCCTAGACAGTGCATGGTACTCTGGCAAGTCATACTGCACCCGCGCCATGGGGCAGCTGCTGTGCAGGTGCCAGGTGGGGGAGGTGATCCCTTTTGCCCCTACTACCCCACACTGCACAGGGGAGGCTCTGCCACAAGTCCTTGGAGGCCCCAATTGCTGCTCCTGCAACTGGTGAGTGCTGGGGGGGGGTTGAGGGGTTTTTTTAATTGCTGGGGCTGGCGAGACACACATTGGGAGCAGGGTTTGGTGGTGGGCCACTGGGGAGTAGGGACTGTGCAGTGGGGCTCTGCCATGTGGCCCCAAAGCCCCCATAGTCACTGCCAGAGTTGGTGAGTGCATTTTGCGGGGTGGAGGGAGTGTTTGACTGCCAGAAGGCTGCAGCCGAGTGAGGGATGGGACCGGGCAGGGCAGCTATGGGGGCTTCTCTTGTGGCTCCCCCCACCCTGGCAAAGGCAGGCACAGCTGGAGGAGCAGCAGGAGAACCTGCAGCCTCCCAACCGTGCCTGCTTCTCCGCAGCTGATCTGAATCTCCAAATCGGCTCTGAATCTGATTCTGATTTGGCTGAATCAAATCGAATCTCTGTCCTCCAAATTGACAGAACCCAAATTGAATACTTCCCTATTTGCACAGGCCTAGTAGCTATTTCAGCTATGATATGATACACTTACATATGTTATGCTGGTTGCAAGAAAAAATGTACAAGTCAAATGTTATTTTTATACTAAAACCACACTCCCAAAACCATGGTCTTATTCTGGCAAATTTCCGTTTACATCAGTGAGGATTTGGCAGACAGGAGATCAGGATTAAGGCCCTAGACCAGTGTTTTGCAAGCTTTTGTTACGTAGGGCACACTTATTTTCTGACACACTTTACTCTTGCACTTAAAAGGTGTATATAAATTTGTCAAAGCATATAGCATATTCTATTCCCCTGCCACAGGAAATCATACCAGTGCTGAGATGTACTATAAAAAAATTACACTGACGGTAGGTCTACACATGCAGTTTATTCATAGATTGTATAGACAGAAGCGACCTCGGAAGATCATCTGGTCCAACTCCCTGCACCAAGCAGAAAAGATAACTGGGGGTCAGGTGACCCCAGCAAGTTGACTGTCCTGTCTCCTCTTGAAGATTTCCAAGGTAGGTGACTGCACCACCTCTGGAGGGAACTTATTCCACAGTCTGGACACCCTGACTATAAAGAAGTTTTTCCTAATGTTGAGCCTGAATCGGTCTTCCAGGAGTTTGTGACCATTACTCCTGGTTTTCCCCTTGGGTGCCCTGGTGTATACTTGCTCACTGAGTGCTTGATGTACTCCCCTAGTGTAGCAGTAACCTGCTACCAGGTCCCCTCTCAGCCTTCTCTTCCTCAGGCTGAAGAGTCTCAGATCCCTCAACCTTTCCTTGTATGTCTTGCCTTTTAAGACTTTGATCATATCGGTGGTTCTTCTTTGGACTCTCTCAAGCTTGTCCATGACCTTTTTAAAGTGTGGTACACAGAATTGGACGTGAAATTTATGTGGAGCAATACATTTCGGTGCTTATTGTGCCAGTATTTATTGTTCTTGGGCATGCTATTTGAATGTGCACCCAGAACCACAGCACATTAAACTGGGCCAGAGCAGCCCCAGCTGCCCAGGGTCTGGGTGCTCAGCCTGGCAGCTGGGGGCTGTTCTGACCTGGCTCAACACAGGTGGGCTGGCTGGGGCATGAGGGTGCTCCAGCGTGGGGCTAGCTGGCAGGGAGCCCCCGCATTGAAGCACCCTCGCGTCCCAGCCAGCCATCCACATCAGCGTCTACACGTGTGGTGCTGCAAAGTAAAAAACTCTGCAGCAAGATAGTACTTGTGTTTACAAGTACTACCCTGCTGCAGAGATTATTAGTTTCCTGCAACCTGGAAACACATGTATAGACACCAAGACATTTACTGCAGAGCTAGTTAGGCAACTCTGCAGTAAATGTCTCATGTAGACACACGCCAAGTATATCTTTAATTAATTAAAGAATTGGTCTCTATGCCAGTACCTCTCAACCTTTCTAGCCTCAAGGCCCCACTCAACTTTTCTGAATTTCATGGCATCCCGGTTGGGAAAAAAACACCGATACATATCCAAATTCAGAATATGGAGAGGGCCTTGAGGCTAAAAAAGTTAAAATCACTGACCTAACTGGTGCCACCTGGGGGTGGCATGGCAGGACTTCACCTGCTGTGCCTTGCTCTTTCCATTGTCTGTTTCCTCCTGCACACTTAGGGGCCAAGAGCAGACTCTGCTGCTGAGGTTGCTCCTGCAGGGTCTCACATGCTAGTGTCCATTCCTGTGGCCCTTCCTGCCATCTTGGGAGTGGGAGAAGTGGAGGAGATGAGGCGGGCTACAAAGCACAACTGCATCTGTGCAACTGCACATTCACTGACAGCAGAGTGCACTGCTGGGAAGTGTATGGCGGATATCAATGTATGCAATTGATACAGTGCACACGGGGGAGCAGAGAACAGTATGCTCAGGCCTGTGGTTTTATTGTAAAGATAACATTTGACTCCGTTTTTTTCCCACAGAGTATGCAAATAAGTTGCTCATTTTAATTTGAATAGTTTTGCCACCAATTTAATTCTATTTTTGTATATAACACTGTGTCTGCTTTCTTTGTTAAAATACCTTAGATCTGTTTCAGTCTAAAATTCTGCAAACTATTTAAACATTAAAAAAATCAGGATTAAATGGTTAAGGCAAAAAAATCTAATTTAGAACTTTCCTAACCAGATCTACTCTATTTATTTTTTTTTCAGTCACTAATGCTACCTGTTATGTTAGAATCCAACAAATCAAACAACTTTAGAGAGAAAGCTGAGATTCCACCATACTTAAAACTGAAAAATGTATTAAACTTAACTCCAGAAGATATAGTGAATGAGAGCACTGGAAAAGGTGAGGATTTGTTTCTTGGTAATGGTGGGCTGGTTTCTTCTTTAATTTACAAAGACTGTATACTCTTTTATCTTCAATTAAAGATTTGTGTTTGTGTAAACCAAATGAGAGCAAGTCCCATTTGCATATGAAACTATGGAATATGCTTTATTAAAATTTCAAAAGATTAAAGGTTCTTGATAAACAAACAAGAATAAGTGATCTTTTGTAGGTAGTATACTTCAATCCAGGCCTATGCGGTAATCTCCAAAGCAGACATTGCTAAATGAGTTGAAGGAGTAATTCTAATCCCTGCTCTCTCATGAATACTGTGAGCATTGAATTAAGTATATTAGCCAGCTGAGATTAATCTTACTTTGAAAGACATCCCAAACTAGGTTACAATAATATATGCAGCACAGTCGCAGCATATAAATTGCTGATGTCATGCAGTTAGAAGAGGAGCTGATTGCACCTACTTTATTTAGATTGCCTGATACTTTCAGTTATAATTTCTTGTGAGTTTTTTTTCTTTGGGAAGCTTTCTTACTGCCAGCTTTTACAATGGACCTTTAATAATCAGAAGGAGAATGACCCTCAGGCTATAGAAGTATCTTTTCCTTTGTCCCTTGAAATTCTATTTAGCTTTTACTATTAAAGTATTAGAAATTACCATTTTCTTCTCTAACCTTCATTCTTTACGAAAAGCTTGGTAGCCTGTTAAAAGACCTAAACATGCTCACGGCAAGCTGACCATACTGTACTGGGGAAGCCAATATTGCTGTAGCAATGGAAGGCAGAGAGAAAGTCCATATTTTCACTCAGATCTAGACCTGAGCTGGGTTTCACTCAACTCTGGACCTTGTTTATGACTTCAGTGGCTCATGTGCCACATGATGTTGCCTGTGGCCTCCTGTTTGGGGTGGGGAGAAGGGAAGAGAGCGCTGAACTAGCTTCTCCATCAATAATCCATAGAACCTGACTCAGTAGTCCATTTCACTCCTACGCTAGTCATACAAGACTGGAACTCCCTCGTCTTATACAGTCCTGGGAAAGAGCCTGGCATGACTTCCATCACCACCACTTTCAAGATCAACAATCTGTCCTTTTCTGAGTTAACAGACTTGTCCTGCTGCGAGCTAATATATAGTCAGTCTTGAAACTCAGGTAGAATAATATGCACAACAGATTCAAACTCATCTTGTGATATACGGCTATTACAGAAATCAACAAGATCAGTCTAAGTTCTGGATTGGCATTTTAAAACACTGGTGTTGGCAGTTTATAAAAATGTAAGGACAGGAAAACATTAAATGAAATCAAGGAGGTGAAAAATCCAAAGCTAATAATTAGCCACACAAAACAAAATGAGTTTGCAGAATTTATTGTCATAGGATATTATTTATTTAGTCCATTATTTAGTCCATATTTCTAAAAAGCAGTATACATTTATATCAAGAATATTTAAAAGTTATAGTAGTAAAGGCAAAAAATCCCATCACCACCAACAAAAAAACAAACCCAGTAGCCCTTGCTAATCTGACCTGCAGGAATATTCCTGATCCCAAATGTGGCAATCACTTTAACCCAAAGCGCATGAACAATGCCTACTAGCCAAGCACCTGAGGGTTTTCCTAGCACCATTATGCTCATGAATACATCCCAGCCAGGTTCTTGTTTTAGCAGCAAGTCAAACAAATGTCAAATCAGCTACATCTAGATTATAAGATTTTGTTCCATCTTCTTCTGAAGCTTCTTGTACTAATCATTGCCACACTGGTACCTAATCAGGCCAGAAGTCCATCTAGTCGTTTATGGCAATTGTCACGTCTTATGAAAACCTGATATTTACCTGGTAACTAATGGTAATTGCAGTCCTTCATCCTAGTGAAGTCAATTAACAACAGAGGTCAATAAAGAAACATTCAAGGTTTTGAGAGGGAAACAAAATTAGATGGTTACTATTTGTAGCATTTTTTTTTCTTTAGATCTTACTGCAAAAATTACAAGTGAAATACAGATTTCCAAATACTGTCCTACAGTGGAAGTGGCATGTTTCATTCCAAGCCAAAATACAGTGGAATGGAGCAAATCAGGTAGGGAGTGGGTAAATCCAGTAACAGGCATTTAAGAATAATTCTTTTTAAGCAGTTGTTCATACACATTCCACTTACACATGCTGTTGGAACTGGAATGGCTTAGCCAACAGTGTCCCTTGGTTGAGGTTATGCCCCAAGTTCCCTCATGTTTTCTCCTTTATAGAATAATAATTTAGAGCAAATCCAGTTATTCCTCAGTTCTTTTTAACAACTCATGACTAAGGTGGAACTGTGTGTACTATTTGTGTCTCTTCCTATTGTTTAGCTTTATAAATAGTTTAAGGGATTGTCTACACAGGGACAATCAGAAAAGTTAAGGCAAATCAAATAAAGTTGTACAATTAACACACATAAGTTAAAGTGTGTTAAGTACTTATGCGGTTGCTCATTTGGTTTTGTAGGTGCCTTAAATATCTTTAGCTTAATCCTTGCCACACTAAATTGCATACATTGACTTTGTAATTTTAGTTGATTTGTATCAATTCTCCTGGGTTACCATGTAAAAAAGTCTGGTATTCACAGTAGTTCTGTGGTTAACCAGGTGGCTTTGGTCTACTGATGAGGTTTTGTTCACATGTTCTTTCCCTTTTTCATACTTGGCACGGGGTTTCAGTCATAACTGAACCAACCTTCCCATTTGTTGTGTTTGTAAGGCAGCTATGCCCCTCACAGATGGATATTTAGAATCCTATTTTTTTTATATATATATATATGTATATATGTGTGTGTGTGTGTGTGTGTGTGTGTGTGTGTATATATATATATATATAAAAAACCAACAAATATTTAGTTCATAGGAAGCTTTCAAAATAAATGCAGAAGCTGAAGAAAACTTACTTGTAGCTTCTCTTTTACAATAGACTGGTGAGACTCACTTTAGATTCAGGCAGTAAGGATTCTCTGGTTTTAGATAAAACTTCTACTGACAGTGCTTCATTCCGCTCTGGCTCCACTGTTAGAAGTATTTAAATCGGACAGCTGCTTTGGCACAGTTGTCTCACAGTCATTATTTAGTTAGACTCTGAATATTCACTTCCTGTACTTAAGATTACTGTTTGTGAATCAGCAAAAATGGAATACTTATGGGCTATGACTCGAAGAAGAAAGAACCATTACTTAAAGTTAACTGTGCTTTTCAAGATGTATTTTCTATGTATGCTCCATGACCTGACCTCCTTCCCTGCTAGCCCAAAAAACACCTGGATGAAAGAACCTAATGGACAGTTGCCACTGCTCCACCATTACTTTAGAATGCCTTGTTCATGAGCTGCAGACGTGGGCCAATACATATCATTGGTCACAAGTTTCAGATATCAAACACAGGTATTCCAAAAGTGGAATACATAGGGACAGTATAGTAATTCTGCAGAATTGTTTCAATTGTGACAGAAACTTTTTCTGCCCTGATAACACCTCTTTAGTTCTAGTAATAAAATAAACGGTAGGAAACTAATTGCAATGGGATAAAGTGAATAAACTAGAAAATGTCAGGGACATTGGGATCAGGGAATCTGTCCATGACCCTGGGGTTCCTGTGTCTGGGATGTCAAGTGCCACGCTTCCCAGCTCCCTGGGAGTGGCAGGGAAAAATAGACAACCTGCGGGATTATAGGTACCCTGGGGCTCCTCATGACCCAGCACCAGAATGTGACTTGCTTCTCAGCCCCAGATGGAGCTGCAACTCCTTGCAATCTGGATGCAACCCAGCTGATGAGTTGTCAGCCTGCCAAACATGGAGGTAGCTGCAGGCATCAGAATGCATGGTGGAGATAACCTATGACATGGTCAGTTTATTTTGTGGAATATTTTTATGGCTGGTTTCTCATTTTGTCATGCTGTTAATTGCCTAAACATGTGACCAGGTTGCTATTTATAGTGTGATTGACAGGTTAATTGCATCTTAAGTGTCAAATCTGCTAGGGGCCCTTGTGGGATTGAATTGATTTCAGTGGACATCCTCTTGTCAGGAGAATTTACAAGACTAGACTAGACTATCAATTACACTTGAAGCAATAAACCTCTCAAACCCTGAGGTGTCTGAGTTGCACACTTTCTGGTTCCCATTATCGATAGGAGAGGCCTTACAAACACAACAAGGATAATCTGTAATTTTGTTTAAGTGTGGGTATGATGGGACCCTGAGTCAGCCAAGGCCTTGAGAATACAAACTTCCTGCAAAGTGAGATACTCAATTACAGGAAATTTAGAGATAAAAAAATCCCAACTTCAATAATTAGAGAAAACATTACCACAGAACTGAGGAAGACAGAATATAACATAAGTTTATTATACAGTGGGTACATCTATCTACACATGCAGTTAGCACTCAGAAATAAAGTTGAGGGTAGTCTATACCAGGGTTAGCAACTCCTGGGATCAGCATATGCATGTGCACCCTGGACCATAGCAGGTAGATCTGGGGTGGAACAGCCCCAGGCTGGCAGGGGGTTCTGGAAGTTAGTCCCAAGCTCCAGATGGCAGCGTTGGGTGCTGGCTGGGGCACAAGGATGCTACAGTGCAGGGATAGCCAGCAGGCAGCCTTGGGCCCCAGTCAGCCTAGATCACTGTCTACATGTGTTTCCGCACACTAAATGACTCTGCCATAGGATAGTACTTGTCCCAGATAGTACTATCCTACAGTGGAGTTTAATTAATTTACTACATCCTAATATGGTGATGCTTTACTGCAGAGCTAATTAGTCAACCCCTCAGTAAAGCACGTGTAGATGCACCCACTATCTCCTCACGCTTTTTTATTTTCAGCCCTGGCTAAGGCTTACTTTACAGCCTACAACTGGCCCAGTGGCAGTCAGGAATCCTCACTGTATCTGCAGTGAACCCCTCCTTGCTCTAGGAGGTCTGGCCTTCTCTGCTTTTCTCAGCAGGCTGCTCCTGCCCTACTACTCCAGGCTTTTTTGCTGCAGCCCCCATGTTGCAAACTCCCTCCATCTCCACTCTCTGGGGCTTCACACCAGCAGGGAGTTGCACAGGCATGTGCACACTCAAGCTCCCCAGATTATATTGCCTTCTCCCCAAAAAAAACTTCTAGAAAAAGCCAGAGGGCATCTGTACATGTGTCCAATGCCTGCTTCAACACATTCTAATTAGAACACTCTGTCAGCCTTGGCATCATGTGAATTCAGTGTTACTGCATTTCAAAATAGCAGTAGGGATGTTTTAACTAAAGCTCAGCAAACTAGCTTTAAAGTGTTCCCACTGCCATTTTGAAGTGTGGGACACTGAATACATGAACTGCTGCAGGCAGTTTAATTAGAGCAGCTCCTGAGAGCCGCTGTAATTAAAATGTCCCTTCCCCCCTCCTCCGCCCCAGAGCATGTATAAAGACACCCAGAGTTCTCAGAAAAAGGATCCTTCCAGCACCATCCAGAGGGCAGAGTGCAATTAACCAGGCCACACCAAAATCCTCTGCAATCCAGCTTTAAAACTTTTTCCCTGCCAGAACAAAACTCATTTGAAGAAACCCTTTCAACATATAACACCCAAACAAACAAAACAACCACATAATTGTCACAGTGGGCTATAGAATAAGGTCACACCTCCTCAACTTTGTATTAAAAAAACCTAAAACAAGAATAAATAATTATTATGGATAGATCTAACTGTGAACATATTTCTAAAATTGCATAGTAGAAATGTGAGGGAGGGGGAGGGAATGACTTATGCACTACTATTCCCCTGGCTACCTGAAAATTAAATGGAAAGTATAGCAATTTGTTTTTTTGCATAAGTGAATAAAATGATTATGAAGATATTTTAATATATAATACTGTTAATGTTAGGGTTATACGGTACATAAATATTTACATTTCATTTTTTTAAATATTGTGATGTGATTTTTATGTAATTTCTAGTTAGTTATACTTTATGTCCTCAAAATGAACTGGAAATACCTCTAACTCCTCCATGCAAATCAGAAAGATTAC
The DNA here is from genome assembly GCA_030014935.1 of Caiman crocodilus. NCBI lineage: Eukaryota > Metazoa > Chordata > Crocodylia > Alligatoridae > Caiman > Caiman crocodilus. The sequence continues at coordinate 40,107,215 of JAGPOW010003395.1, read as the reverse complement.
AGCTGAATTCACTGTGTGCTGGACTTCAGGCAGAAGCTATTTCTCCTGTTAGTAACAGGTAATTAAAACTTTAATAGGAACAACATTGGTACAAAATATTCTAAATTAGTGCATCTGTAACTACTGGATTCTCTTAATTTATGGCTTTCTTGTACAAAATATGCAACTTTGATTATGTTCAATAGATATTTTACTCTGAAGAAATGCTTTCCCCCAGGAGATATTCCATATGCATGGTCTTCATGAAAGGAGCTTAACAGACCATAAGAGTCACTTTTTGTTATGATCCTCCTAGAAGGCTAAATAGCTTGACAGTGCAGCTTCATCCTTTATACTTGCATAGGAATCATTTCACCCAAGTATTCAGTAGTGAAGCTGAGTATTGACAATCATAACATGAGGACAGAAGGTAAATCTTTAACAATCAGACTATGAAGTGGCAGCAGAGCTGTTGCATGTTGACGTATCCATCCTCTGCAGTCTTGCTACCCTTAAGACTCAAGTATCATTTTTAAAGGAAAATTTCCATTCCCATCCTCCCCCAACACAGTAAATTTATTTACAAAATTCTTTTCCCTAAATCTATTAATAGAAAATCAGTTTGGAAATTGAAAGGCATGATGTTAAGTTTCTTGCCTGATGTGTCTTTTTTTTGTGTTCCTTTTAGTATTTTGATTACAGAGTCAAATAAAGAATACTTAGAGTGCTTGGTGTGGCAGTTGGAGAAATATCAAAATGCCATGAATTCTCTTTTGCTTGAAGGTAAAGGGATATAAGTTCTATTATACTGAATAGATAGTGAAGAGGTTTTTATGAAAGTGGACCATGGAACCATTTAAATTAGCCTGGAAAGTGCTCAGGAAAATGTACTGAGAAACCTGAGGATGAGCAAGTTTACACAAGAGTCTTAATGTGCAGTAATTGACTGTGCATTAACTGTCATGAAAAAAGTGTGCAATCAAGCCTACTGCACATTTTAATTGTATTTCCTTTTTCAAGTACTAAATGTAATGCTCAGTAGGCACTGTGCATTTATGAACATGTAGATGTGCCTGATATGTTTTATAACATAATTCATAAGTACCTCTCCTGTTCATGTGCTGAAAATACATCGCACTGAGTCTAAGTTAGATTCTAAGTCTGAGTCTAACAAAATCTAAAACACTACAAAAGCCCTAGGATGACAAAGGTACAGCTAGAGATCAAATGTATTGCCACTGCAACAACTGGAAAGTAGTTGATTTATATAGTGGTGATGTGTACCCCCTGAGAGCACCGGTGCCCCCCCTGTCAGCCTGCACTCCCCGCTCAGGCAACCGCAGGGGGGGCAGGCAGGAGTGCTGGTGTCCCCCCTGTGAACGCCAGACGGGGAGTGCAAGTGCTGGATGTAAGCTGCAGCCATTTTTGGGAGCAGCGTGGCCGCTCACTGGCCGGTAGGTTTTGCTGCAGTCAGCCTGATTGGCCACAGGAGGACACATACCTCCCAGTCTCTGACTGGTTGCTGGGGGGGACACATGCTCCCCCCTTACTAAAGCGCCTATGGATTTATACATGTTCAGATGATCCTAGGGAAAAGACCATGTCCAATGCTATAGAGAGGGGTGTTAAATTCATTGGGCCCCACAGGTTGGATCCAGACTGTGGGGCTTTCTGTAGACTGAACAGTGCATGAGTGGTGGGAGCAGTGGCATTAATTCCCATGGCAGCCAAAGTTGAAGTTGCAGCACAAGTCTGGAATCCAGAGTTAACACCACTCCTCTCCCCACTTTTCCCTTGATACTGGTCTTGGTTATCAGAGGCAACTAAAACCCTTGATTTCGGGGGCAAGTAAGAGGGGTAAGGTGAGGGGAGGTATCTCCCCAAGCCACGCCAAAACAGTGGAGATTATTACTGCAGCCTCAGGCATTCCATCAGCCACAGCGGGGATCCCTTCAGGCTGAATCCAGCCCATGGAGGTGAGTGGTTCAACCCATGAGAAGCTTCTTGGGCTGGATCTGGCCCACAGGCACGTTTGACGTACCTGCTGTAGAGGAGGGCAACAGCTCCCACAGTCCATTCCATTTGACCAAGGAGAAATGCTCCTTTCTGACCCAAATCAGTTTGACCTTGAGGAAAAGAACAAGACCCTGCTGGCTAAGAACCTCCCATGGGGCAACTAATTAGCTTGCCTAATATTCATCTTTCCACAGTAATAATTTCAGAGAATCACTGAAAAATACGACTGGATGCGACCTCAAAAATTGTCTAGGGCAACCCTCTGCTGAAGGAAGGATCATCCCTACCTGACTCAGTGAAGGCGATTGCATAACCTCTTTGAGTAATCTCTGCTTAAACAGTCTTGTAATTAGAAAGGTCATACTAATATTTAACCTAGAACTCCCTTGTTGTAGTTTGGACCCATTTCTACTTGTCCTGTCCCCGGTGGACATGTAAAATAATTGATTACCATCTTTATAACAAGTTTGTGTGGGTTTGAAGATTTATCAGGTTCTCCCTCAGTCTTCTCTTCTCCAGCTAAAATAATCCTGGTTCTTTGAGCCTTTCCTTATGTCATGTATCCTAGATCTCTGATCATTTTTCTTGCTGTTCTATGGACCCTCTGCAGTTTGTCTACATATTTCTTAATGTATTCTGCCGAAACAAAACCATTCTCCAGGTGGGAGACCATACTAGTGCTAAATAGAACACATAGCATAAAATAACTAGACATGCTCTTGTTGGAAAAACTTCAGTTCACCTGCTACTAATTACTTTTAATGGAAATGGTAATTTTTGTAAGTGAGTGTAATTTATGTGTGATTATTGTTTGAAAGTCCTTGTTAATAGCCTCCATAATGTGGGCATAATTATGGGGAGTTTAAGTTTCTAATGCCAAAAGAACACATTAGGAAGTGAAGTGCAGAAGCAAAACCAATAAGCCACATATTATTTCTGAACCCAGCATGCGAGTTATAAAACAGCAGCCAAAAACCCATCACCATTGTTCACACATTTCATTGTCCCCCATTGTCCTCTGATAGTTTGAGATCAGATTAACGATTGATGTAATCTAATTCCTTTGTAAAATAATCTAGTTACTATTTAGGGTTTTCTGTCCAAGTATTGACTAAAATATCTGCTTGTAAGCATGGCAGTTAAAACCACAGAATGAACAAATTTTGCATTGTGTGTAAAGCACAGATGCAGGTGTATATACCAAGACACTAGAGTTAAAATCACAGCTAGAGCTTTTAACAGGAAAGACGAAGTGTGAAACAGCTGATTGTACTAATGTGAGTAAAATGGTTGGGGGTTTTTTTCTTATATCCAATTTAGGATCCTGAATTGCTATGAGAAGTATATCCAAAAGGAGATCTATAATCTAAGCCATAAATATTTAGAAGGGGTTTTGTTTTCCAAGCTTTGTTTTTTTCCTCACATTACTAGTTTCTAATGCAGAATATTTTCTCTTTTTAGAGCATCCAGCTGCTGAACATACATGCCAACATTGTTCAGTTACAGAATTGAAGAAGTTACTATCTGTTAAAGTAGAAACACCAGTGTTTAGCCCATTGAAAGCAGACTGGTGGCTTTACTCAGGATTAAATCTGATATCACCAGATGTTTTAGAGCAATTAGTAACCACAGATTTGGCTACTGCAAATAGCCTGCTTCCTACTCAGGTGGAAACATTCTCACAAATTACATCAGCTCAGTTAGAAAGTAAGTATATTTGTTTTTTGTTAGAAATGTTCAATGATGAAAATGACACGGAAAGGGGCAGAGAATCACTTGTTTCATTAACAGATTCAACATTATTGCCCCGTAGAAAATTTCTCACCCAGAATAATGAAAGAAATTAAAACAGCTTAACTTATTAAGCAATCGTACTACAAGGTTGAAGTTTGAAAAAGTTAGAGTGACATTTGCATGGATAAAAGTGTATGTGCAATTGCCTCCTTTTTTGGCCCTTACAATTAATAAGACTGCATATGGAAAATGTGGTAGTTGCAAGTGAAAATTAGCCATATCAGGCCCTTCATATTTTCAATAAAATACATAATGATAGGAGAATTCTTGAATGAAAGGTAATAAATAATTTAAAATAAATATAAATTTATATTATTCATTGGTATCACTAATACTGAACAACAGGATCATAGGGAAGTTGGGCTGGAAGGGACCTTACATGGTTCTCATCAAAAAGCTGGGAGACTGTGGTGTCGATGCCCACACAGTCAGATGGGTGGCCAACTGGTTAGAGGGCCGCACCCAGAGGGTGGTAGTGGAT
>JAGPOW010003395.1:40049154-40086177 GCA_030014935.1 Caiman crocodilus | reverse complement strand
GGTGATGAGGTTGGCGAGGTTCGGTGCTTGTTTGAAGGCTAGGATGGGTGGCTCTGGGAAGATCTTTTTAAGAATAGGGTCTCTTTCTAATATGGGTTGTAATTTTTTGAGGATTTTCCGTACAGGTTCAAGGGAGGGGTGATACGTCATAACCAGCAGTGTGCGACTTGTGGGTGTTTTTCTTCTGTACTGCAACAGTTCTTCATGTGGTATCCAGGTGGCTCTTTCAAACATGTGCAATCTACCTCTCTGGAGGAGTGTCCTTGCTGGGTGAAAGCCTTTTTAAGATTGGTGAGGTGGCAATCCCAGGTGTTCTCTTCAGTATAGATGTGGTAGTATCTGAGGGTTTGGTTGTATATCACAGCTTTTTGGTGTGTTTAGGATGATTGCTGGTTCTGTGCAGATATGTATGTTGGTCTATGGGTTTCTTGTATACTGTGGTCTGTATTTTACCCTTCTGGATACTGATCATTGTGTCTAAAAGGGGAATGTTGGTGCTGGAGCATTCTAAAGAAAGTCGGATGGAGGGATGGTGACTGTTGAATTTCTAGTGGAACTCAATCAGAGATTGCAGGTTCTCACTCCAAATGATGAAGATGTCATCGATGTATCTTAGTAAGGGTTTGATGGTGCAGCCTTTCCCCATAATTTGCACAATGTTTTTATCATGCACAAGTAACTTCTCCCTTCGTGTCTGTTTGTCTCTGCCCCCAGCTAGCATAGATAAGAGACCCATATATTGCCTACCCACCTGCATACAGGTTCATCAACCAAAGTGAATATGTAATTAGTCATCAATACTGGAAATGAAGTGGTCCCAGACAAGGCTCCATTTCAACCTAGAGGGTTTTGCTCTTTTTTTCTGAGTGCACAGCTCTATAGTTTTCTTTGTCTTGTGCATACCTTGTTGAAAATTACAATCTGGTTTTAGACATTGAAGGCCCCAAACCTTATCTGTAGTCCTGGGGCACTGGATGAGCTATGTATTCAAATGCTGGCTTTAAGCCACATTTTACACTTCTCTATTTCTGGGATGTGTGAGCACCAGCCCAGTCCCCAGGCATAATTTAACAATCTTCAGGTTACTCTAATTAAGATAATCAGCAAATAGCCATAAAGAGATTGTTATATCAACTGCAGCTAATTGGGGCACAGGTACATGGAAAAATTTGAACCTAACTATCCAAGATACGTTCATGTTACAGTATGGTTGTTCTTGTTGATCTTACCCATATGTAAATCCCCCACCAAGAGCAGATGCAGTAGCGATGTGTAGGGGGTGTACAGGGCTGCACGTGCACCCCCTGAGAGCACTGGTACATCCCCTGTCAGGCCATGCTCCCTGTTTAGCCAGAGGGCAGTGGAGCAGGCAGTAGCACCACTGCCTCCCCTGCGAGCGCTGGCCGCAGGACTTCTGGAAGTGATATGGCCGCTTTTTGGTGAGTGCAGTTGATGCCAGGGGACTCCTTCCCCCGGTAACTGACTCAAGAGGCACCAGTTGCACAAGCAGATACAAGCTACTATCTTTATCACCAGATCTTTGATCAGGTTATTTACATAATGCATATAACATAATAAAAGTGGGTTGAAGGAACAAGACAGAAAAATATTTTAGACTGTTGTTTTTTATGGAACTTGATCTTTGGAGGACTACTTGCAAATGAAACCAAAGCTTGTTGATTTGCTTTCCTTTCTTACCTTCTCCTGCCTCAACACTTACCAGAATTATTTTAGCTTTTCATTTTTTTTGGAAAAAAGTAAACTGAAAGCTTTCCACAATAAAGTTCTTCCTCACCTTCAACCTAAATTTTCCCTATCACAGCTTGAGGCCATTGCTCTTAGTCCTGTTCCCTTTAGTCACAAAGAAAAGCTCATCTCCATTCTGTCTGTAATCACTCTTCAGGTATTTGAAGACTATTATCAAACCAAGAATATACTCCCTCAGTCTTCTCTTCTCCAGATGAAAGAGCCCTAGTTCTTTCAGCCTTTCCCCATAAATTTTGCCTTCAAGGTCCCTAATCATTTTGTTGCTCTACACTGGACTCTTTACACATCTTTCTTGAAGTGTGGGGGCCAGAGGTGAGGCTTCACCAGTGCTGAACAGAGTGGAAGAATCATCTCCCTTGTTTAGCCAGTGACACGTCTATTAATACAGCCTAGTATCCTCTTGGCTTTTTTGGCAACAAGAGCATACTGTTGACTCATATTCAGCTTATGGTCCACTCTGCCCCCAAATTGCTCTCTGCAGTACTGCAGCCTAGCCCATCATTCCCAAGACTATATTTATACATGCAATTATTACATCCCAAGTGCAGAACTTTGCACTTGTTCTTGCTGTATCTCATCTGATTGTGGACCATTTCTCCAGGCTATCCCTGCCTTAAAGCATCTGCAAAACCAGACAGCATGTGCACTCAATATCATCAATCAAATCACTAATGAAGATATTAAACAATGGACCCAGGACAGACTCCTGGAGAACCTCACTTGAGACCTCCTTCCAACTAGACATTGAGCCATTGATGACTACTCATTGAGGTTGACGATCCAACCAGTTACATATTCACCTCACAGTACTTTAATGAGCTAGGGAAATACCTACTAGACAAAAGGAAAATATCATGAGAAACAGTGTCAAAGTCTTGCTAGACTCAAGGCAAGGGTCTTTGGGTAAATCTGATATCTTTTATTAGACCAATTAAAATAGTTGGACAATTTCTTCCTTGCAAGCTTTCAAAGAAAAATTTTTCCAACTATTTGAGTTGGTCTAATAAAAGATATTAGTTTTACTCAAAGAACCTTGTCTGCCTACATCCTTAGACCAATACAGCTACAACCAACACCCTTGCTACAGTCAAGGTATATCACATCAACTGCTTTCCCCCCGTCCACAGAGCCTGTCACCTTACAGAAGGAAATCAGGTTGATCAGGCGTGACTTGCTCATGGTAAATCCATGCTGTCTGTTTCTCATCACTTTGTACTCTTCTAGATGCTTCAGAATAGATTCCTTAAAGACTTGCTCCATGATCTTTCCAAGTATAGAAGTCAGGCTGTGTGGTCTGTAGTTTCCTAGATCCTCCTTTTCCCTTTCATAAAGATGAGCATAATATTTGCCCTTTTCCAGTCATGCAGGACCTCACCGAGTTGTACAAGTTCTCAAAGAGGATACCCAATGGCTATGAAATTACCTCAGCCAATTCCTTCAGCACCCTTGGGCACATTCTGTCTGGCCCTGCTGACTTGAAAACATCTAGCTTCCCTAAGTAATCCCTAATCTGTTCTGCCATTGCTCTAAACTGATTGTCTCCTTCCCTAATTTTGCTGCCAATTGCACTTATCATCAGGTACATACTTTGAGAAGACTGATCTATAAAAGGTATTAAATACTTTGGCTTTTTCTGCTGCCTTCCACATTCTGTAGGAGACCTATTGTTTTTCTGGTCTTCCTCTTGACATACTTGTAGAATACCTACAAGTATTGCCTTTTATGTCTGTTGCCTTTGGCTGCTTCCCAAATTGTGCCTTGTCTTTCCTAATTTTCTCCCTGCACATTGATATGATATTCTTCTACTCTTCCCTTGTAATATGATCTAGTTTCCACTTTTTGTTCGTTTCCTTTTTGAGTTCCAACTTATTGAAGAGATTGCTGTCTAGCCTGGCTGGTCTCCTATTGGACTTTTCATTCTTCCATCATATCAGTATAGGTTGCTCCTGTGCCCATAAGAGGGCCTCCTTAAAGTACAACCAGCTCTCCAGGACATCTTTTCCCTTCTGTGGCATCTCTAGTGGATGTTGTGAGTACCACCACCCCTTTCATCAGGGTCTCCCTACTTTCCTTCCACAAGTTGGTATCTGAAGAGAAGGTGGGGGTTCAGTGAGGTTCTTCTTCCCCTATCAACCCAAAGATGGGGTACTAACAGGAGTGCCATGGTGTTCCTTGGGGCTCCACCTCCCCTACACCCCGTCCACTCTCCAACCTCTCAGGTGTTCTGCTCATTGCTCCACCGATCTCTGTACGCCCCTTTACTATGGGGTCTGGCATCAGCTTCAGCAAACCGGCTAGTCGCCTGGATGTTACTGCCTCTGGAGCCTCAGTCCCTGATCTCAAAGGGCCGAGCCCCAGGCATTTAGCATCCTCTCCCCTCTGAGAAAGAGACACTTCTATAAGCTTCAAAATTGAGGGGCTGAGGATTGTCTGTCCCCAGCTTAATGCCTGACACTGCTCCCCTTCCTTTGATGCAGGGCATTGTCTTTAGGGCCTTCACTGCCAGCCTCCAGAGTCACCGCCTGCAAGGCATGCTCCCTGCTGGCTTTTTTCCTCTCTCTCTGCCAGCTTCTGGCAGGGTTTTTAAATTCCCTGCTGTGGCAGCATCAGCTGCTTCAATCAGCTGGCCACTGCCCTGTCCAGGAAGTATCCACTTGAACAGCCAGCACAACACTGGGTTGCACGGCTCCTGCTCCACTCCCACTCATCTTGGGAGTTTGCTGGGGTACGGAGGGCTTGCTCACTCCCCCCAGGAACGCCCAGGTCTGCCCCAGGCCTCCTTGGTGCCTGTTGCGGCTTCTCGCTGCCACACCCTCAGACTAGCCACCTAGGGATCCTGCCCACCAGTTCCCTTAATTTACTAAAGTCTGTTTTCTGATGTCCAGTATCTTTATCCTGCTGCTCTCCTTCCTTCCTCCCCTTAAGATCTTGAACTCTATCATTTTGCAGTCACTGGCCTCACCTACACGAGACACTGACACTGTGCAGTAACGTCATGTGGCAGCAACTGTGAGTTCTATCAAGCCAAAAAAGTTCCTGTTACGTTGTGAGCCAAATTTCATTGTCTCCCCCACCCCTAAAAGCTAATCCACATTCTGCTAACATGCACACAACTGCAATAACACATTCAAGTACATGCTTCCAGTACTCTTGCTCCTTTTTCATCAGTTCCTCCAGGTGTGAATCCAAGGTTAACCCACATTGCCCCATCAAGTATGTAAGCAAAGCTGTTCTATGATCCCCAGAGTTCTCATGATTTTGAATTCCAACAGGGTTTCGCCAGTCATTAAACCCATCACTAGCCGGTGCTGTCGATGATGTTGAGAAGAGCTTGCAGACAAAACAGTAAACACAACCAGTTGTTTGGAGAGTATGACAGCCACTCCTGATTGTATTTTTCACCATTAACTTTTGTTGAATGAAATAGACCATTTGAACAATATCTAACTTGGTTTTTGAATGACCGCTTTGATTTCTCAAATGGGCTGTTCCAGTGTCAACACTGAGGAACTTTTCTGTATCCAGAATGAAATATCATCCTCAGTCAAGACACCCCAGAGACCAAGATCATTGGACTTTATGTATCTACTTTTTTCAGCTGGGATTTCAGGCTCTATAACCTTCTCAGGTGTAGTCGTCACATTCACATCTGTATAACCTATCCTAGTAGAAAAGGTGGATGCCTGTGGTCCTGGATTACTCTCTTGAGTATGAGGTTCTTCCTTTATTACAGTGAAATAACTGTCAACTTTTGGCAATTGTTTTAGCTGCCCTTCAATAAGCTGCTGCTTTTTTCCCTTCTGACACCACTTTCAAAAGCCCTCTTCATTTTTAATAACCGATTATGTAAAACGTGAAACTTCGTATTACAGTATAACCTCAAGAATCTGGCACTTCCCCCACTGCTTCAGGACTGGCTGCCGCTCCCCACCACCGGCCCGGAAGTGGTGGGGAAAGCTTGCATGCAGCTGCTGCCACCTCCATTAAGCACCCTGCACCGATGCTTCGCATGTGGCTAGTGCTTCGGGACCAGCAGCTGCTATCCCACAACCATTCCCAGCTCCACGACCAGCTGCAGTGCCGGTTTAAAAAAACTGGCATTTTCAAATTTTCTGGCATGCCAGATTTGTGAGGTTTTACTGTATTTTTTTTTTCATATGTAGAGGCCCCTTATCATGTGAGGCCCTAAACTGTAGCTTACTTAGCTTGTGCCTAAATCCCACCCTGGGCCCAGGCTGGGAGATTCTTACCTTCCAGCCTGAGTTCTGCAGTCATGGGGCCAGTGCTAAGAGATCCTTATCTCCTACCTTGAGCCCTGCGGTTGTGGGGCTGGTGCTGGGAGATTCTTTTCACTCAGCATCAGCTCTGCAGTCATAGGGCCAGCACTGGGAGATCCTCATCTCCCAACCCTGGCGCTGCAATCACATTTCAGGGGCTGGCAGCTCCCTGCTGATGAGACAGGAGGACATAGTCTCCACAATGTTCTCCTGTCACAGCAACAATGTACCAGCCCCCACCAAGAGACAGATGTCTCCTGGCCCCCTGCTCCATGCCAATCCCTGGGCTAAGACCCAGGGGGACCCTAGAACTTCCCCTGGCTACTGTAGGCTTCTAGTGCAGAGCCACAGGGAGAGAGAGCAATCTGCTGCTAACAGCAGCAAATCTGCTCCTGCATCCTGCATGTGTAGACGTGTGCCTGCGAGAGTTTACTCTATAGTGCTTTAAAGAAAAGTGCTCCCAGATTATTTGCACATGTAGATGCACCCAGTCTGTGGTAAGGCATCAGATTATGACCAAAACTTTGTTAATCATTTTGAGGCTGGCCTCTTTCTCTCTACATGCTTTCTCTAAGTTGACTGTTCCCTTACTGAAGAGGATACAATGCACATTTGCCTTCTGAAACCAGGGTTTCTACTGTATTAGTTACTGGCCAGTAGGAATTGTGGGAGAACGTTGTTGTCAGCACATCAGCCCTTAATCACTTTCACTAAACTACTGAACAATACCTTGCATTATTTCTGTTCTTTACTGGGTTTGGGTTTTAAAGTCTTAAAGTGTTCAGATATATCTGGGGTTTGACTTGCCTGTGATAGCCCTTAAACAAGACATGTTTGCATATGCATGTTAATTTGCATATGCATGTTAATTTGTGCAGCATAGGTGTGTATATGATCTTATTTATGTTTAGAATAATATTATACTCTTTACTTGCATCCATTTTAGAGTGTTTAGTGTTTCCCAGAGTATTCCTGTATTAAAGATATATGAAAGTTGCAATACATAAGCACTCTTCTGTTGTATCATTAGTATTGGCTAATGCCATGGAAAATATGATAATCCTGTTATATTTCTGTATTGTATTAGTGAAAATTTATATTGATGCAAGGTATAATTGAAAGTTGCCTTGTACATAAAATGTTGCTAATAGGCTATGATGGACTGCCTACAGATGAGTTTATGAATGTTACTGTCGCTTTTGCATTATCATTTGTATTTGTGATTGCTCAGCAGTGGTATGATATCATTAAAAACATAATTTAGGTCAGCAGTTGATGTGGTAATGAATGAGACCATACTGCAAGGCAAGAAAAAAAGAAGCCCAAGATTTTAAAAAATCATTTCCCAAAATTAGGGCCTTTAAAGGGAGCTATTGGGTCTCAGATTTTGAAAATTAGGTAATTGATTTAGCCATGTAAATGCAGATTTAAGTATGATAATGACAAATCCTCAGAAGTTTCTAGTATAGTCAGCAAGAGCGCATGGGAGCTCTGGGCTTTGAAAAGCCAAATATTAAGAACCCATTAAAAAAAACAAACTTAGCCACAGGGCCTTGTAACAGGGCTCTCTGTTACTTGAAGATAGAGGCAACCCAGCCAGGGAATATGTAGGGCAGGCAAGGCACCACAGCTGCCAGTGGCCAGGGCAACAGGGCAAAGAAGGCAGGCAGCAGACACCTGCAAGGTCAGCTAACTGGATGTAGACAGGGCCCTGGCAGCATATAAGCCCAAGGCTGGGGCTGAAATGGGAATCTGTCCCTGGCTGTCATAGGGAAAGGAGCTCTTGTCCAGGGGAACCAGCCAGGATTGCTGAACTGACCATTTTACTGCCTACAGGAACAGGGAGCTTCAGGGAACTTGTGAAGTACTCCGGCTAGGAGGTATACTATATTAGGGGTAAAAGTTTGTCCTCTTAAAGCTGCTATTTTGTTGTTAATGTTATAGCCCAGGGGCTTATAATTTAAGTTACTGTTTCTTGGTATGAGTGGTTTGGGATGAGACTGGAAGGGAAGCTTCATTAGTGCCCAGGGGACACTCAGCTGCCCTGAGCCTTGCCAGGGGCAGGCACAACCACACAGGGGCCTGGGGCCCAGCAGGCAGGGGCCAGGGGCCTGGTGACACAAGGGACAAACAGAGCTAGAACCTCAGAGCCAGGTCTAATTCAGTGGGCCCAGGCTAGAAGGCTTAGTGAGATTAAAGGGACAGAGGCTGAGGAGGCTGAAGCCCCACATGTGGAATAACATCTTTGTAACACCCTTGAGGCATGGGGTGTGGTAAAGGAGAGGATCTGGAGCCATGCAAATTAGCCTTTAAAACTTTGGGTGCCCTGCCGGATACAGCAGATTGAAGTGAAACTTGGCAAGGGCCTGGGCACAAGCAGAGACTGTCAGGGCCCAGTGGGACTGAGGCCTAGCAAAGGCCTGTGGGCAGCTTCCCTATATTACAAATAATGCCAAGGTACCCTAAGGCTGGAGCAGGGCATAGTTGTGGAGCCACCAGGGGGTGTCATGGCCACTTCTGGAACCCTAATGTGTTACAGGCCTGAAAGATTAGAAGTTCTTATGGAAGTATTTAACACAGTGACAACATTGACATATCCAGCCACCTTACTGTGCCCATAAATCAGAGACAGATATGCACATTATCACTAGTTCTTCTAGTTGATTTCTGGGTAGAAAAGCGGAGGAACAGTTGAGACCCTCTTAAAAATCAGGTCTATAAAGTGCACCAAGGAGAACCTCTTAGATGCACTAAGCTATTAGGATCATCGTGCCTAAGGGTAAATGTGTGGTGCTTCCATTGCTGGTGTATTTGACAATCTTTATAGTTTATTCCTGAAAATCAGTGACAACACAAAGGGAGTATACGCAGGTGCACGTACACCCCCTGAGCAGGGTGGTGCACCCCTTACGAAAAGGCACCACTGACACTGTCAGCAGTGCCAATGGGTGGTTGCTGACCCCTGGTCGGTGCTCACCACCCCGCCTCCCCCAGCGCCGCCGATAGTAGGCAGCGTCTCCCCACTTACCACCGCCGCACTCCCACCACTAGCACTGCCATGCCCCACCCAGCTGCTGGGGGCATGCATCTTTCATGCTGAAAAATATATTTTGACCACAGAGCACAGGGTTCAACTTGTGCAATTTGGACTGGGGAATGAAGATGAATCTCTTCTCCAGCTGTAAAGCATTTAAAAGTATCTGCCATTGGTGCATTTGGGGCCTTTGGAAGGAAAAAAGGTTTAGTCTTCAACATTATTTTCATAAGGGATAAGTTATCTTAGACAAAGATCATTTTATATGTGCTCCATTATAAGCCAGGGAAATCTTTCCAAACAATTTATCAGTGTAGAGATTGTTTTGGGAAAGAGTTCCCAGAAGTCCCTTAAAATCCACTGCAGAACTTCCAAAGTGCTCAGTGTGCAGTTTAGGACTGGTCTGAAGCTCTCATTCCCTTTAATGGTCCATCCAGTTATTGTAGTGAGGATTAGTTTCCTTAATTGCAATTCAGGTAATATCTTTCACTGCTTTTCCTTTGTGTTTAAATATTCAAGTTTGTGATTTTTTCCAAAAATATTTTTATTCCTGGTTCTGAGTCTCCTTTCACAGCCCCATCTATGCAGTGTTTTTTAGTGGCAGGCCCATAACTATCCTTCAGAAAACTTCTACGGGGCACATTTTTATGGAGCCTAGTTTGGAGAATATATGCAAGGTAGGGGGTGGGGAGGAGTGTACTAACTGAAAAAGCAGCTTTTAAAATATTCATTTCCATCCTTATGACAGGTTTTAATAATAACAAGAATGGACTCAGATAGTGAAAAGACTGCCCTCATTGACATACTTACTTCAATAGAAGGTAAATGCTGCATATGCATGTTCTTATGTATAACAGTCAAGACATCAAAACTGTTCCCCGGTCTGATCCTTCTTATACCTTTGAGTACATTCATCCCACTTGCCTCCTTTCATACATCTATATCCTTCTTTTCCACTTCTGTTTTTGTGCCTCCTTTGACATCGCTTGTCCTCAGAACAGTCTACCAGGGGCTTCTTTCAGTAATACTCTTGAAAACCTATTTTTAACATAAAATGTTTCTTGGTTGATCTGCACACCACCCTCACTATGCTATTCTGTTGAATTGTTCTTTCTTGTTTTGTCTTGTATAATAAATTATTTAGAAAAAGATCCCTGCCTTTTAACAAGAAGTGGAGGGTACATTTGCCACAGTGTAATAATAAACATTTCTTGATGCAAGTTGGTTAAATGATATGTGCTAGAGACACTAACTAAAGAGGAATTTTATATGAAATACACATTGTGTCTTATCCTCTGCAGCTTGTTAGCTATATCTTTGTTTATATTTCTATATTCATGAGAAGAATGAAAAAGAAACTGAATAAAATACCTTTGCTTTCTGCAAGGCTCTACTTGCTTATTTTAAGCCAATGAGAAACATTTCTTAGCTAAGCAGCACGCTTGCTCCAGACATTATGAGACTCTAGAATACACTCTAGCACAGGCACAAATTTGCAAGGCTCCAAGAATAAATCACTGTGTTTGCCAGATCAGCAAAACTTGAGACGATTGACAACTGCCTGTGTTGCCCAGACAGTGCTCCTGAGAATTATTACATTGTGACTTGGTCTGCATTTGCTGCTTGTTGTCATCTGTCAGTTCATACCAGTAGAATATCTGCTCAGCCTCTTGAGTTTTTCATTCCTTCTAAATAGGTTTAAAAACCATGGATTTGAATCCTGAGAAGAGAGGAGCTTTGTTAGAATGCAAAAGTGTCATTAACAGGTGTGTAGAATTCATAGTTTTCACAGTTTATATCATAAAGTCCCCTCCCTAGGGTAATGTCATTGACACCCCTGTTCATTTCAGTGGGAGTTTTATCCAAATCCAGAGTAAGAATTTCAGGATTAGGCCTTGTCAGCCTTCTTCTGCAAGGTGATTAACATCTTGGCCCCAGGTCAATAAAGCACTTAAGTACAGGCTTAACTTTAAGCACATGAATGCTCCTTAACAACCACTGACAGTTCTCAGATGCAGGATCCACTGGGAACAAAAAGGAAATAGGATTGTGACACTGCACAAAGTTTCCAAGAAAATCTAATTCACAAGACCCCAATATCCAGCTGATGATGGCAGGAAATATCAAACCCTTACTGTAGATGACTGCAGTGGACAAAATAGTTCGAAAAAGATACTTAAATGCTTTAAATACAGAGAGAGCAAAATCTGATTTCATAATGGGCATTTAAATGACTGGCTCTTCTTATTCAAACTGTAACAATTTTTATTTTGTACTGAGAGTAGTTGCACTAAAACAGGATTTTTTTTTTTTTTTTTTGCCGTTTCTCCTTCAGTTTAAATAAATGCTCCTGTGCTATTGTAAATTATCAGCATATCAGAGCTGACTTCCCTTGGACTCATTTCTCTCTAGTGGTGGAGTTTGATTATACAGAGAACTCTTGCTGGAATAAGCTCTGCAAAAATCTGAATGTTCCTTATATAACCTTTAAAACTACTCTCCCAGAAACTGTTGTAATGAGTAAGTAAAAGCTTCTAGAATTCCACTAAAAGGTTGGTCTTTCATTTGAAAAAAGGAATTTATTCTCTAAAATATTTGTATATGTATGTTCATGAAAGAGACCAGTAAAGAATAATGGCTACAGTTTAGCTTTGTGGGCCAGATTGGCTCATGACCAGGGATCCTGGTTTTCTCTGATTTAAAATCCCTAATTATTGGTTTAAAAAAAGTAAGCCCAAATCCTACTCGCACAGGGAGAAGGAGCATTTTAATTGGTATATATAAAGCTCTGCCTTGTCAAGATGGCAGATCACTGCAAATGCTTAAAACTGACTTCCTGGCCTCCTTATTTTTTGAAGCTGTTCTTCTTTTAGAAAATGTTTCAGGTAATCACTTTGGCTCCTTCCTTCTGGAGACTCAGATTCCATATGTATTTTTTGCATCTGAGGGACTTCTTAACTCACTAGAAATCCTTCAGCTTCTGGAATCCAAGTAAGTGAACCTGACCTTATTTATGATGCATCTGTTAATCCTTTCTATTCACTGTGGGTATTTCTAAAGTGTCTATAGTTTTCATTAGCAACTAGGATATTTATTCAGGAAGTTAGAAAGTTCACACTCTAATAAAGGAAATACAACAAATTTTATGCTTGCATTCATGGCTTTCTTCAGTTAATGGAATAGCAAATCAAAGCAGAGTCTGAGATTAATATTGAGACTGTAGATTTATTCTCAGTTCTTTCTTGAGGCCAAACATTTCATACACACAAAAAAAGAAAGAATTACCTTTTGGGCTGTACACTTCATAAATGGGTATTGGCTAGAAGGGAGGTTTGTCTGCCTCTTAATTTTCCATAAGTTTTTTGCTGTAAAAAAAAAATACAACCATGCACCCCAAAACAAAAGTAAAGAAAAGATTAAATTTTTCTAATGTTACCAATTTTTATTATGGTATTTCTATAATTGAATAAGTCAGGGCCTGCTTTGTTTGTGTAGCTAAGACTTGGTGTTTATCATTCTGAATGAGTGTTTGAATATCTTTGTTTTGGAAATGGAAAAGATGAATTTTTGCAACTAGTATACTGTACGAGCATATAATTTTCATTATCAGAAATCATATTCATTTTGCTTTTCTCAACAGTCTAAAAAGCTCGCAGATAAAAAGAGACTTTTGATCATGGTTTGGCACAACAAATAGTAAAGTATAATTTTTGCAAGTTTGATTGAAGGTGGTCCATCTAAGCATTGTGTAAGAGTTAACCATCTTACTGAAAACCATTGCCAATTTTGACACTGAGGCAAAATGAAAGCAAATGGTGAAACTGTACCTATCTGCCTTTAACAATAGTTTAATTGTCCAGAGAAATAAATGTAATGTTTAATACTTAAAGTTTTATTACTTTGACTGTACTGTTAGTGTTTGTTTTCACTGCAGGCAGACTAATCAGGGACCAGTTACTGCTTTTGCCTAGTCTTCTTGCTACAGAGGGAATTAAACTGATAAACAAAGAACTCTAATTTCTCAGCATCTTACCAGTCACATTGCCTTAAATGAGCAGATAGGAAGTATTCAGTTCTTTATAAGATTTTTGTGCTGGATATTAGATGATGCATCTTTCTGTGGGCTTTACTGCTGAGAGTCAACTTCAGATCCCTTGCGTCTGCTGGAAGGCAATGCCAAGAATAGTATTTCTCTGGGTACTACCTTAATAGTTTACCCCAGTGGTCTCCAACCTTTTTTATGGTGAAGATCACTTTTTTGGAAGTAATGGGCACCCCAGGATCTACTGCACTGCCCTCTGCCCCACCCCCTGCCTTGACCCCTGCCCCACCCCCAAGGCCTCCAGAGCACAGGTGGGAGAGGAGAGGGGCACAGGCCCCTGAGGCCTCTACCAGACTGTGCCAATCCCACTTCTGTGCCACGACTGCACTGAGCAGCACCCACCCCGTGGCCAGATGAATGTGGCGTCACACCCTGGCTCCTGGGTCTGGAAGACTCCACACCTCTGACTACCCTACCAGGCTGGGGCCGCACTTACCTTTCCCTGCTCCTGGCTGAACCGCATGGTCAGCCCCCGCCCCTTCCCTCCCCCACAGTTTGACCTGCTGGAGCCTGGGGGACAAAGGGGCAGTGTGTGCATGCACATGCGTCCATCTCTCCCCCGGCCCAAGATCTACGAAAAGAGGCTTTGGGATCTACCTGTAGATCAGGATCTACTGGTGGGAGACCGCTGATTTACCCTGACTCCTTCATAACCCTGAGCATGTGTTCAAAGCTTTTCACTGACACTGGAAAAGAGGGATGTTGTGTTGGCTCACTTCCCTCACCCTGATAATTTAAGGTCATTAATGAGGAATTTCATTCCTTTCATTCCCTCTGTGCTGTACAGTGATAAAGAAAAGGAGTATAGACAGCACCAAATCAGATGGAAACGGCAATTGATCAGGGTAGCATGTTGTTGAAAGGTTTTTGTTCTGGATTTCAAGAACAATGTAATACAGTTGCAACTATTAAGCAGGTGTTAAGGATTTTTAATTTGCTGCATCATGAATATCAGCATTGGGCATAGTAGAGATGCACCTTATAGACTAACTAAACAACAGATGCATAAGCTTTCATGAGCAAAAGCTCATTTCATCAGATGCTGTGAAAGGACATGTGATTTTTTTTTTTTAACTTACTAATCTTCCTCAACATTGCATGCTACTTTTGTCATGAAAAAGTAGTCTTTCTCATAGGCTGTGCCACTGCATCAAGGTAATATCAAAATGGATGATTCCTGTTATTTGAATATGTCATAATTTAAAATGTAGCTGAGGTTTCAGGAAAGCTCAAAAAGATGGATTCACATTATTTATCTGAAGAATCTAATAAGCATGCTATATAACAATGTTCCATTTAACCCTTCCTTTTTTAGGAAAATTTCAAAATTTCACTTAAGTGATATCTAGCAATCATATCATTTCTGCAGGTATAACATCACTTTTGTTGAAAGATGTTGCAGTGAGTCATTACAGCTCTTTGGAGACACAGATCGATATGTTGTGTTGACAATAGATGAACGCACTGCTATTGTTTTGCAGGTATAAAACAAACTATGCAACTATAAATTGGAAATGCAACTAATATGGCCAGATTCTCAGTTACATTTACACACTTTGTAATCTTTCCCTTTAGTTCACTCTCTGTACCCTTCTAACTTGTTCAGTTGTTCCTGTTTAAACCGTGTAAATTGCAAGCCCAGACAGTGTCAAACAAACACTTATGCAAAGAAGTTATTCCCCAAGTTCTGTGAATCCAAATTCTATCTATGCCATCAATGTATCCATTGGTTGATTTAATGTTGATATTAAGTATATAAGAAATGCCATCTTAGGTAAGACCACAGGTTCATTTAAGCCCAATATCCTGCATCTCACAGTGGCAAACTATAGGAAAATATATATATGCAGGGCTTATCCAGGCTGAGCTGACCCCTGCCATTCATCCTTTACAGTTTCCAACATTTAGAGGGCTAGGAAGTCCATATTTGTAGGTTGCACCTTCTTTCCACTCGCATGTTTTTTAGGTGACCAACAGCAAGCTCACCTACATTGTCTCTGTTGGCAGTTCTGCTCTCCAGTCCCTGAAGTGATTGTTTTAATCAAATTGAACAGCATTTAAATGCACACATTTTAAAAATGGATTTATATTAAAAGCATATTGCGGCCCATCCATGTTGTTAGATCCTCTTTTTGATGTGCATTTGTCACATTTTGACAGACTGGTGTTCCTGCTTGTCTAGTCTATGGTCCTTTGTATATGGTATCTTCCCAGGCTCCGACCTCTCGCAGTCTTACCAGGCTATTATCTTCCTCACAGTCCTTTCTGTTTAACTGCTTTTTTACATAGGTGCACAACACCCCAGCAGTCCTTATCTCTTACACTGCATGCCACTCCTCATTCAGTCTCCACCAAGATCTCACATCACCACTAGGCAGCCCTCAAACATCTTTTATGCTGGCTGGGGTTCAGTAGAAGGATCCAGGCACATCCTGCTCTCTTACATCCCACACAGTAGGGTTGCCTACTGTGCTTCATCCCATAACCCCGTAGTAGGTATTTGTCTGTCTTGCAAGACAAGAGAATTTAGCCAAATGAGGCATCACCTCACTGAACATCTTGAAAGACAGAACAAAGCTGAAGTGACCTCTCCAGGGTGCAAAAGCCTGGGATGTTTATATGGAGACACTGAGCTACCCACATACCAGTATTCCCCTCTCAGCCTTGCTGGTTTAATCCAAAGGAAAGAGAGGTGCCAGTATGTTTACAACCAGCTTGGCTGCAGGAGCTGCTGGAGCAAAGGAAATCATCCATTTGTTCATTTCACAGGCCGCCATTCCTAGATTAGTTTCACAACCTTTTGGCGGCATTTTCACTGCCAAGGATAAGACTAGTACCTCCTCTTTCTAAGTGGCTCTTCTGTCTAAAGACATTTGCACCCTAGAGCGCTTGTACATGTGGTGAAATTGCCCTTTTTAGCAGTTTAATTGCATCACACATTACACATGTGGCAGCATATTGTAATTTAATATTGTCACGTCATACATATGTGACGGCATATTGACATGTAAATGACTTCGTTATGTAACAAACTAAAACACTTCCTGATGTATTTTAGTTTACTGCTTAACAGCGTGAAGCAATACATCCATCCTCAAGCCCACCTGGGCTTCCAGTAACCCATGCCTTCTCCAGCCACCAGCACACCCAGGGGAGCACAGGGAAGCAGCAGAAAAGTGTCTGGGTGTGCTGGCAGCCACAGAAGGTGGCAGGGACACTGCATAGGGCATTGGAAGATCAAGTGTGCTCAGGGTAGCTTGGGCTTGGCAGGCTTCTAGCACCCCGTGTACAGTCCCTGCTGCCTTCTCCAGCCTCCAGCACACTGAACTGCCCTCCTGTCATCTTCCTGCAGTGCCCCAGAGGCAAGCCAGCCCATTCCTGGGTGGTCCCAGGCAGTGGGAAGGCACTGGGGACAGTGCACAGGGTGCTGGAAGCCCCAACAAGAAAAAAGGCAGAGAGGGGCCTGGTCCTTTTTTTTAGTTAAATCTGACAGAGCCTGCCCATGGCTGTGGGGCGAGCTGCTGGCAGTGTCTGAGCTGTGGGGGAATCCAGTCTTTCCATCCACAGTGGTGATGCCCCCCAGGGCTGCCCGGGCAGGCTGCTAGCAGGCCAGGTGCTGGCTCTGAGCAGCTCAGGACCTGCTAGCAGCTTGCCCCCCACACTCCTTCCCCTCTGCCGCAGGCTAGCTCCACAAAAACAAAAACAAAAAAACACATTGCAGTAACAGTGATGGAAGCCCCTAAATTTAAATGGTGGGTATTAAATTGTAACGATTAAAAACCCACTGTTTCAACTTAGGGGGAACTAAACCCCCATCACATATACCAGTGGCCCTAGAGCAGCGGCGGGCAATTATTTTAGGCAGAGGACCACTTACTGAGTTTTGGCAAGCCATCGAGGCCCACATGACAGGCAGCCAGGGGCAGATAAATATTAATTCTCTAAATTATTTAGGGGCCCCACAGGCCAGATAGAATGGCCTGGCAGGCTGCGTCTGGCCCACAGGCTGCATTTTGCCCACCCCTGCCCTAGAGGAGGCTAGGCTATTTAACTGCTGCCCAGCACGTGGTGTTAACAGTTGCAGGTAGCACTGTCTACTGTAAATTATGGTAGCAGGTGAACCTGACCTGACACAAAGCTGACCTAACCTGACCACATCCACACAGCAGCACTAGTCAGCTTCCAAGGCCCGCTTCCTACCTTCCATCAACAGGGGCCCACGTTCAGCTGTTATGGTATCTAGGCATCTCTCAACTGTCTACTATCAGCTCCATTGTTCTTAGTTGTTTTTCTCTACCCTCCAGCCCTCCCATCCACAAGCTTCCTTCACTTCTACCTTTCACCACTGCAGGCCCTTTGTAGTCGCTAGCACTCTCCAGGCCTTCCAACCTTAGTTCTCTGTGGAAACCAGCTCTTTTCTTTCTGCTGGGAGATGTCTTGTTCTCCCTTCCTAGCCTAAGACAATAGATGAACGCACTACATTCAGCAGCCAACCTGTAACTGACTCTTACAGCCAGCTTTCCAGTTATTACATCCCTGATCTGGGCAGATCCAGATGTGCATCATCATCATCCCATCCTTAACCACTCCTAGGGCAGCAAGGGGCATCCCTGTGTACCTATGTAATAGTCTTGTGAAACACCCTTCCAGAACATTAATTTACATAACTTCTTGATATGAAAGGAAGTAGTCTAGACAAGACCTTGCACTAAAGTAATAGTTAAATTACAAAACAAGATCATATACAATTTATGTTGTTTAGTACTACATTAAAGTTCCTTAGATTTCTTATAATCAAATGCTCTATTTACAGATGGGACTGAAACTTTACAGGTAGCAAAACAGCTATTGAAAAGTAGAGTATGAAATTATGAATCAATATTTACAACAGAACATAACTCCTACACAGTAATTTTTAGTCATATTGTGTTTCATAAACCTATTATATCCATATTTATCCATACTGTGAGTTGTATAGGTTGGTTAAAATATTGTAATGATTAATAATAAAATTTCATGTCATATGTTTCAGTAAACCTTAAAACATGCCAACACAATATATAAATTCTATCCCCATTTTATGGAGAGGAAAACTGAGGAACAGGGACATCAAATAACTTTCTGAAGGTTCTACAGAGTAAAAGTCAGAAGGGGAATCTAGGCCTCAACTCCTGATCTACATAATAATGCTAGTTCTCAACTGTGATATTTGAAATGTATTTACAAGGTCAATGCAAAAATCTAAGGGTTCGCCACAGCAATAGACAATTTCCTCTTTTTGATAGAATGTGGAAGACCTAAGCTGTGAGAAATCTGCCGACAATATCATACTGAGACTGATAGCATTGTCTCTCCAGTACAGCTGCTGCTGGATCATTTTATACTCCAGAGAGAGACTGAGTTCAGAGTAAGTTAAACAATAATTTTGCAAATGCAATATTCTAAACCAGTATTGCTGCTCTAAAAGATGGTTTACTATAACCAGGTAGCCTAACAAAATTTCCCCATTCAAATTGCAGGGTAAGTTGTGTGTTGCTTTTACAACAGCATAAATAGCTACAACCAAGCTTATTTGTCTAGTTGGACTTCTTCCACAAATTCTATGTTGTCATGCTTTCAGGCTGGGACTCAGTTGAGTAATTTACATTACAGTGAAATCTGGGTATCTATAGAGACAGTAGAGGTATATTTACAGGTTTTAGATTATTTTTGGTCATGTTCAAGAGATGAAACAACTGAGTCTTAAGAAATTGATTTTCCCAATCAACTGAGAGCTTAATACTTAGATCAGACAACTTTGTTTTTGATAAATTAAAAATTAACCCATCCAAAGAACATACTTCAGCTTGACAGCAATATTTATTGGAAATCTATATTGTAATAGATTGAAATAAGTTACCTCATTACCTGTACATTAATGATTGCATCACGTTCTAGCCTGTCCAGCAAGTAGGTGGATATTCTCCTGGTCTGTTAGTCACTGCCAGTCTTTCTTCAGCTTTTGCTCCATGAGCTTTTCCTACTCTGACAAGCTCATTAGTTGTCATAGAATGTCAGGAAAATAGGGCTGGAAGGGCCCTCAGGAGGTCATCTACTTTCTCAACCCCATGGGTCTTGACCCCCAAAAATGGGTCACAAGAATATATGAAAGGGTTGCAAACAAACTTTTAAAATTATTTTTAAAACTTTAAATATGGATTCTCCTTTAAAGGAGAAAAATGTGGAAAACCGTGACTTCTCCCTTGCAGGCTGTCAGAGTTCCAGCCTACCAGGGGCTGCCCCTCTTGCCCCTTGCCTCACACATCCACCCCCTACCCCAAACACTGAGGGGCTGGAGTGGGGGACAGCAGGTCAGGAGTGAGGGACACCAGCCAGGGCAAGGGGCTGTTTTCTACTTAAACTATTTACTGGGCCAGGACTGGCCATCAATGTTTACCAATGGGTCCTGGTACAAAAAAGGTTGAGAATGGCAGATCTAGTCCAACACCCTGCCCAAGGCAGAATCATTTCTATCTAAACAAGGGCTTGTCTAAAACTACACAAACAATTCTGTCTTACAGCTACTAAGCGTTGTTCCAAAACACCATCAATACCCTGACCTGCCATATATAAAGCAAGCAGGGTGAGGGCGCTGTTAATGTCCTGCCACTTCAAAGATTAAAAAGTGGTTGTTAAAATATACGTGAGAGATCCAATGGAGAGGACTATGTCTCCCCACTGCAGAGAAAGCAAACTTCCTTGCCCCCCAGTTGACATCAGTCTGACTGTGAAGTAAAATTCCTTCCTGATCCCAAGTGTGGCAGCTGGTCTGACCATCAGCAGAGGGGCAAGACCCTGTAACCAGGAACCTTCAGATATTTTAATCCCAGGAGAAGCATCAGCATACTACAAGATCCCCAGCCTTGGTGACAGCCAACACCCTGTGCTTCTGAGGAAGGTGAAAAAAAAAGAACCCCGATGCCTGTAGGAACAGGAGAGGGGAAAAATTCCTTCCCAGCCCCATGCAGCAACCAGCAAAGCCCAGAAGCATGGGAAAAAAACAGTCCTTCAATCTCTTATTCTGCTCTCTAATACAACTACTATTTTCATTTCCAGTAAAATTTTTTACTGTAAGACAGTGGTGAGTGGCAAACTCTTCCCACTGTAGGTGCCATCTCTGGCATC
Organism: Caiman crocodilus; assembly: GCA_030014935.1. Taxonomy (NCBI): domain Eukaryota; kingdom Metazoa; phylum Chordata; order Crocodylia; family Alligatoridae; genus Caiman; species Caiman crocodilus. The sequence continues at coordinate 40,065,833 of JAGPOW010003395.1, read as the reverse complement.
TTTCTTTTATTAATTTAGTTCTTTCTCTTCGCATGCTTTTGCTTCACAACACTCCATTTGTACTGGAGGTAAATACTGTTTTTCTCTCTTTCCCTCCTGCATTTCAGTGTGTTTTTTCAGGGTCACGTGCTAAATTTATGTTTATGGAGCTTTAGTTCTAGTTAGATAAACTATATAGCTGCAGAAGAATTTGTCTTTGTCAGATGTCTTTAAATTCCTTTATGCAGATGTTAGAACCGTGTGGTATTATAATGCAATTCTGTTTCAGGTACAGTCTAACAGGAAAGACTCTGCATCATCTAGCCTTAATATATGCAGGTTTGATTTCATTTGCACAGAAATCTGAAGACTTTGAAGTGAAGGTAATTTTTGGTGGGAAGTTTACAAGCCTGCTTCTATCTCCAGTGTCACTGTAATATCACTACTGTTATGTTGCCAAAACATTTTGGAAACAAAGTTAAAGTTATGGAATAATCAAAGCTTAAACACCTGATTAAAATAGGATGTAGGAGGCTGAGCGAATGCCCAGTGAAGGCAATAAAAAGACTCCCATGTATGATTTCAACAGGCATTGAATCAGGCATCAGACATATATCCAATGCACCAGAGATCATAATACTGTGATAATATAATTGTATCAATCTGTTGTTATGCACAAGAACCCTGCTGTACCAGTCTGAGTTTGTTTTTCTTAAATGAAAGTCACTTTTTTATAGAAGTCAATGTCAGATTACTCTCATGAGACTAATTATGTTACTGCTTTAAAAAACAAAAGAAAGCACTACTTTTCTCTCTGAGTACCATTTCACTGCATGTTTTCATTGTACATGAAAATAAAATGTTTATAAAAATGCTTTTTCCTTCAGAAAGTGGATGGAGAAAACAATATTTGTAGTAGTGAAAATTAGAGGTGGGAACTGGAGGGAAAATAAATGTGTGTGGTTCACCAAGTTGGTCTCTGTGCTTTATCTGTAATGAAAAATAATTTGCAATACAAGATGATTTTCTATTAAACTGACATTAAAATCTGTTACAAAGGTGTTCCTCCTGGAAGCTTAGCTTCAGGGAAAGGCAAAGCTGACAGTCAATCCTTGTAGACTTTAATGTATATTTGATGGGTACTTCATTAGAAAATACTTAGATATTCAAAGTGCTAAACATCCTGAATTCTACAATTTCATTACACCTTTACTACAACATACCAACTTTACATTCTCAAGAATTACTTATTTGAAAGGAAATCATTGTTATATATATACACTTGATCACATCTAATATTTACTTCACTTAGAACATGAATACTTCAAGGCTAACACACAGGGCTTAAGGGTAGGAGTTTGTAGCTGCTCCATAACATTTGCATGGAGCAATGTTAATGACTAGAGGTTATACCAACACTTCTACTTTTTTAGTTGGTTGCCTGCTACAGATACTTGACATATAAGCATTTATTCCTAATTACAATTTTACATTATTTTTAGATGGCTCTTGCACCAGGTATTGAAGAGACAGCATTGTTAATTCGTCAGATTGCTGACAACATTCTGGTATCTTCCCAGACAGATCCCCATGAGTGGCTGGACAAATCATGGCTTTCTGTCTTGCCAATTGAGGTTTGTGTGCATGGGCTTTAACAAAAAGTGAACTGCTTTAAGAAAAACAGTTTTCTTTCTGTGTCTAAGATACTTTACATTCTAGGTTGTTTTCATTACTTCATTTGTTTCCATGATTTGTTCTAAAATATAAATGTAATGAGCTTGAATTCTTGAGGCAAAAGCAGATGCAGTTTTCTTCCTTGTGCTTTCAGAGACAGCTGCACCGAAAGAGGTGTTCATCTTAAGAGTACAGCAGCAGACTATCCTAGATAATAAATCAATCTCCAGATCATCCTGTTGTGACTCCATAGTTCTGTACACTAAATTCTAAAAGCTAAATGAACTGGAAAGATTAACAAACTGGGCTCTGTCTTGCAGGTTACTGAACACTTAGATTTTGATGCTACAGATGATTGGAGGACATGCTTGGCTAGAAGCATGCAACTTCTACCACTGGGCTGGGGACAGACATTACACATAAACCGGTTTAAGTGATCAGAAACTGGTTTAAACGTGTAACAGAACAGATGTTCAGTGCACATACATCAGTCTGAAAATGGCTGAAACCAGTTTGAGATAAACCTGGTTGAATGTAGTATCAGATTTAACTGATTTGACTCGGACTGGTTTATGCAATGTCCATCCCAGACCCCTTGCTGGTTTTAAGATAAATCAGACTCCCCCAGCATCCTTGTCTGCTCTCTGGGCTGGGCAGGGCTCTCTGCTCCACAACAGCACTGGCCCCTCCCCTCTGATCCCTGGTTGGAGGTCCAGAGACTGTGGGCTGCTTCCCCACTCCCCTCACCACTGCCTGCTAAGCAGGAATTCCCCCCTCCCCTCTACCTTGCTGAGGAGGTATCTGTGTATTAGCTAGCAGACCACATGCTATGGTCCCTGCTGAATCAACAGGCAAAATCAACAAGTAACTGGTAATGTCCTTCTGTTGTTTTCTTAATTGGGTGATAAACACTGTTATCAATTCCCTGCTGGGTTAACCTGGCCACGCCCTCCTCAGCTCCATGCTGTGGAAGGAAGAGGGGAGGCCTGCTCTAGCACCCCCCAGATTCCAGCCTGAGCCACTTCTGGCATGTGCCTGCATTTCTGAGATGTCTGTCTGGTTACAAAACTGATTTAGCCTAGCCAGGTTAAACCAACCTGCAAAGATTGAATAAAGTCAGGCTCAGACGTCTCAAATGTCTGTGCCTAGCTCTGAAGTTGTTGGGCTTAACCAGTTTTGAGGTCAAGATAGTCAAAGTTTATTGTTTATTCATCAGATTGTTGATGTCAGTTATTCACATGCAGGACATGCTTATTGACCACAAAGTCAATTTTTAGATATGGGTATTAACATTTTGAAACTAACATTATGTACTTGTTTTAGGCTTATATGACTTGTAAAATGTTGCAGGGTTTTTGCCTGTAGCCATGTTGGTCTAAGGACATAGGCAGGCAAGGTTCTTTGGGTAGATGTGATATCTTTTATTAGACCAATGGAGTAATTGGAACAAAGTTCTTTGCAAGCTTTCAGGCACAAGTACTTCTTTCATTCCTTGGAGATCACAGAATAACAACATGTCTCCCTATGCCTGAAGAAGGGTACTTGTGCCCAAAAGCTTGCAAAGAATTTTGTTCTAACTACTCATTTGGTTTAATAAAAGATATCACATCTACCCAAAGAACTTTGCCAACCAGTGTATAAAATACAAACTCTTCAAAAGCCAAAAACTCGAAGAAGTAGCTCAATGATACACAATTTGTATGAAAGTCAGAAACACTATTGACTGTAACTGCTCTGTAATACAAGCACAGCTTGGGCGGTTTCTCTTGAACGTTAAAAAAAATCTCTAAGGAGTAAACATGTGGCATATTGAAACAAAATTAAGATTTTTGGCAAAATCAGGAGTCTGTATTAATTGAATTTATATGGATCACCGATTTCAACCATAATTGCCGAACTGTTACTTGCCATTCCTATTACATCCTTCCTACTCTATGCAATTTGTTTTCCCACTAGCAAGATATTGTGGTTACGGTAACATGCACATTAGAAATGCATAGATTTAAGGTGTAACCAGATCAAAATCCTGGTTCTATGATAGATTCTGTGTACAGAGACATCAAAGTGATACCATCCTCTTCACCTTCTAAAGACAGGGCAAGCTGAATATCTTAAGTGGATCATTTTGAACATTTATAAACTGACTTCTTTTTCTTCTAGGCAGAGAAGCACTTACTTGCTTTTCCATGCCTGAACCCTCTAGTAGCACAGCTCATGTTGAAAAGAGGGTCTTCATTGAACAGGCTTTTGTCAGCGACTTTTGACCAACTTCAGGAACTCCTGCCTGAGGTTCCAGAAAAGGTGTTAAAGGTTGGTCATCATGAAATTACATATTTAATTGGTGGACCAGCTGATTTGTCTGAAAAATAAGGTCAAACACAATGCTTTCTAAGGTCTACAAGGGTGAAAAAACACATTTTAGCTGCCTTAAAGGAGATAGGAATGTGACTGCTCAGAAACAAGCAGCAGCTGTTATGAATTTTCATGACTCTGTAGTGATCCAAATTACTTAAATCTACATTTTGACCTTGAATGAGACCATGTTAAAATGGGAACAATTGTATCACTGCAAAAAACTCCTATATGGATACACTTATGTCCACCTATACCAGTGATTCTCAGCCAGGGGCCTCATCATTCCTCCTCTCACCCAGCATCCCAGCACCCCATAGACAAGAGGTAATAAAGCAACATTTTATTCTAAGTCTTTTATCAGTTGCCCACTGCATTAGCCCTTATTGCTTTGGTGTATTCTTTATTCATATCTAACTGGACAGGTTCTCCAACAATGCCAAGTTCCCTTTATATCATGATGGAAGCTCTGAGACCTGTTATGCAATCAGGATAGTGTAGGTTGATCCACCCTACACTTCCTTTCTAGGAAGTTGGGTACTAGCGGTTTTATCAACCACAGTGTGTGTGTTTCTCTAATTTAGTGACTTTTTCAATTAAATATTTCCAAACCTTCTTTTCCTTTTAAATGGCCTTCATTTTACCTTGGGTCTCCCCATACTGAATAATCTTTTTGCTGCCTGAAATGCCCAATACTCAGTGCTGAGAGGCTAGCAGAGAGATGGCAACTGTGGTGAAGGTCTTCTTCCACAGAAGACCATGCAATAGTTACCTGCCTGCTTATCTTGAGTGTAGACACTTGAACTGGATAGTGTGATTTGATCTTTAAAAAGAAACAAAGAGGCATGACTAGGGTCCCCTCTGGGAGTCTGGTAGCTTTTATAGAGATGGTGCAGTCACTTGGAAGAAGTGGATGCCTTTACGTTGGCAGGCCCGGATGAGCTCCATCTGAGGGTGCTGAAGGCACTGGCCGACATTATTGCACAGCCACTGGCGGGAATATTTGAATGCTTGTGGCACACGGGCCAAGTCCCAGAGGACTGGAAAAGGGCCAATGTGGTCACTATTTTCAAAAAGGGGAGGAAGGAGGACCGGGGTAACTATAGGCAGTCAGTCTCACCTCCATCCTTGGCAAAATCTTTGAAAAAATTATGTCAGTCTCACCTCCATCCTTGGCAAAATCTTTGAAAAAATTATCAAGGCTCACATTTGCAAGAGCCCGGCAGGACAAATTATGCTGAGGGGAAACCAGTATGGGTTCATAGCAAGCAGATTGTGCCTGACTAATCTAGTCTCTTTTTTTATGACCAGGTTGCGAAATGCCTGGGCACAGGAGGAGGAGTGGATGTCATATACTTAGACTTAAGGAAGGCCTTCAATATGGTATCCCACCCCATACTGGTGAACAAGTTAAGAGGCTGTGACTTGGATGACAGTCCAGTGGGTGGTGAATTGGCTAGAGGGCTGCACCCAGAGAGTCGTAGTGGATGGGTCGGTTTCGACCTGGAAGGGTGTGGGCAGTGGGGTCCCGCAGGGCTCGGTCCTATTCTTTAATGTCTTCATAAGTGATTTGGACGAGGGAGTGAAATGTACTCTGTCCAAGTTAGCAGATGACACAAAGCTATGCAGAGAAGCAGACACGCTGGAGGGCAGGGAACAGCTGCAAGCAAGCCTGGACAGTTTGCACAAGTGGGCAGAAAACAACAGAATGCAGTTCAACAAGGAGAAATGTAAAGTGTTGCACCTAGGGAGGAAAAATATCCAGCATAGCTACAGTCTAGGGAATGACCTTCTGGGTGGCACGGAAGTGGTAATGGACCTTGGAGTTCTAGTGGACTCCAAAATGAACATGAGTCAGCAGTGTAACAAAGCCATCAGAAAAGTCAATGGCACTTTATCAAACATCAGCAGATGCATGACGAATAAATCCAAGGAGGTGATACTTCCCCTCTATCGGGCGCTGGTCAGACCGCAGTTGGAGTACTGCATGCAATTCTGGGTGCTGCACTTCAAGGGGGATACAGATAACCTGGAGAGAGTCCAGAGAAAGGCCACTCATATGGTTAAGGGCTTGCAGGCCAAGCCCTACGAGGAGAGACTAGAGAACCTGGACCTATTCAGCCTCTGCAAGAGAAGGTTGAGAGGTGACCTTGTGGCTGCCTATAAGTTCATCACGGGGGCATAGAAGGGAATTGATGAGGTTTTATTCACCAAGGCACCCCCAGGGGACAAGCACTAGCTGGGGTCATCTAGACCCAGCACTCTTTCCTGCCTATGCAGGGGGTTGGACTCGATGATCTATTGAGGTCCCTTCCGACCCTAACATCTATGAATAGAAGGTGAATCAGTGAGCTCCCACTGTTAAACTTGAGGCCAAACCCAGCAAGGTAACAATCCAATACAAAAGAGACACAGAAAGCAGTCAAGCTCAGCTGAATAGATGAAACATACACTGAGTGCTCAGTCCTTCTCCAAATTACAAGTGGACCTGTATGTATACCCCCTCTCTCCAACACCCAGCATAGCATAGGCTGTTTACATCCCTCATGCCTTCATGCATAACAGCAGTGTTGTGGCGGATGATTCTGGTCACAGTAAACAAGCACACATCATGATCTTGCTCCCTGCTCTGTCTTCAGCAGCAACTCTCCATGAGATTGCAGAACCACCTCCAGAATCTGTGGCCAGGCCAGATATAAACTGTCAAAACTGATTTTCCTTACAAATTATCTACCTCCTCCTCAAAATAGCTTTTTACAAATGTATGGCCTTTAAAAAATGTTTCTTTTTTACTTGGATTTTTTTTCTGAGATGAAATGTACTTACCCTATATGTATGCAACTCATTTAACAACACAAAGGGAAAAAATTTCAGTAGATTCAGACCAACCATGCACAAAAATGTGACTGCGTTAATACAAAGAAACTAGTAAATAGATGTTCACATATTTTCAGATGCTCAAGAAGACTAGCAAGTTGGCAGAAAACCAGCTTGACTTAGCAGGGATATCTTCAGTGGGCTAAAACACAAAAAAGAAGCTTACAAGAAATGGAAACTTGGATAAACTACTAGGGAGGAGTATAAAAGCACTGCTTGGGCATGCAGGAACGAAATCAGGAAGGCCAAAGCACAGTTGGAGTTGCAGCTAGCAAGGGACATGAAGGGTAACAAGAAGGGCTTCTATAAATACATCAGCAACAAGAGCAAAATCAGGGAAAGTGGGTTCATTTCTGAATGGGGGAAGCAACTGACAGATGATGCAGAAAAGGCTGAAGTACTTGGTGCCTTTTTCACCTCAGTCTTCACAGGCAAAGTAAACTCCCAGACTACTGCACTGGGCAGCACAGTTGGAGAGGAGGTGAGCAGCCCTCAATGGTGAAAGAACAGATTAGGGGCTACTTAGAAAAGTTGGATGTGTACAAGTCCAGGGAGCCAGATGTGAGGGACCCAAGGATGCTGAGGGAATTGGCTGATGTGATTGCAGAGCCATTGGCCATTGTCTTTGAAAACTTGTGGCAATTGGGAGAGGTCCCAGATGATTCAAAGTGAGAAATGTGTCCATCTTTAAGAAAAGGAAGGAGGAGGATTGGGGGAACTACAGACCAGTGAGCCTCACCTCGGTCCCTGAAAAATCATGAAACAGGTCTTCAAGAAATCCATTTCTTAGAAGGTGATTAGGAATGGTCAGCATAGATTCACCAAGGGCAAGTAATGCCCGACCAACCTGATAACCATCTATGATAACATGGCTATGCAGATGGGGGAGACCAGTGGATGTGGTATATCTTGACTTCAGCAAGGCTTTTGATAGGGTCTCCCTCAACAGTCTTGCAAGCAAGCTAAGGAATTGTGAGTTGGATGAATGAACTGCAAGGTGGATAGAAAACTGGCTGGATGCTCAGGCTCAAAGGGGGAGCAGTACATGTGCTAGAAGGTAGGACTAGGATTGGACCAAAAGAAATCTTATGAGGTTCAATAAGTGCAAATTCCTGAACTTAGGGCAGAACAAAACCATGCAGTGGTACAGGCTAGGGACTGACTGGCTAAACAGCAGCTCAGCACAAAAGGACCTGGAGGTTACAATAGACAATAAACTGAATATGAACCAATAGTATGCCTTGTTGTGAAGACTTTTCTTCTTCGGCAATCCATTGCAGTCAAGGATGATTTTCTTCCACGATTGTCTTATCTATTGTCCAAAGATGGCTGATTAGGCCAATCCAGGATTGACGTGTGTTTATCCATTGCAGGTTGGGCATGTATTTCTGTGTGGGGTAGGTGGTGCTGGATTCTTGATTGGTACGCAACATGCTGTTTCTTCCATTCCTGCTTTTCCATCTGTTGTTATCATGAGGTTTCAAAGTAACCTTTGTTGCAAAGAAGGATAACAGCATACTGGGCTGCATTAGTAGGAGTGTGGCCAGCAGATCAAGGGAAGTGGTTCTTCTCCTCTTCAGCCTTAGTGAGGCCACATCTGGAGTACTGTGTCTGGTATTGGGCCCCCCACTACAGAAGGGATGTGGACAAATTGGAGACAGTCCAGCAAAGGGCAACAAAAATGGTTAGGGGCTGAGGCAGATGACTTATGAGGGAACTCCTCATGGGTTTATTTAGTCTGGAGAAGAGAAGACTGAAAGAGGATGTAATAGCAGCCCTCAACTACCTGAAGAGGGGTTCCAGAAAGGATGAAGCTAGGCTGTTCTCAGTGGTGGCAGATGACAGAACAGGAAGCAATGGTCTCAAATTGTAGCAAGAGAAACTTGGGTTAGATACTAAGAAAAACTCTTTCACAAGCAGTGAGGTAAAGCACTGGAACAGGTTACCCAGAGAGGTAGAGGAATCTCCATCCTTGGAGGTTGTTAAGACCTACCCAGATAAAGCCTTAGCCGGGATGATCTAGTTGGGGCTTCTCCTGCTTTGAGCAGGAGGTTGGATTAGATGACCTTCTGAGGTCCCTTCCAACCCTCATTTTCTATGATTCTGTGATTTAAATACCCATCTGAACACTGTCATGGTAATTATATATACACATACCAATGTTTAAGCATCATTAGACCTACCAATCTGAATGACAGAAAAAATGTGTTATACTGATCAATTCTTTACTTCAATATGACACTTGATAACTGATCCCAAAACTTCTTGGGATATTTAGCAAATTAAATAAGGTTAAATTATTAAATTGATTTTCCTAAGTTGAGAGCCAACTGCATTACTTAGTATCTATGTATTTAAGACAAATGCCCTATTAGATATTAGCTTATAGTTTCATAATGTTTAGGGTCAGAAGGGACCTAAACAGATCATCAGGTCTGACCCCCTTCCCCACGCAGGAATGGGTGCCACAGTCATACCACCCCAGCCAAATATCTGTCCTCTTGAAGACTCCCAAGGTAAGAGAGAGCACCACCTCACTTGGGAGCCCATTCCAGAGCCTGGCAGCTCTGACTGTGAAGTAATGTCTCCTGATGTCCAGCCGGAACCTTCTCTCTAACAATTTGTGGCCATTATTCCTAGGAACCCTGTGTGGTGCCTGGAGCAACAGAGTGTCCCCCAATTCTCACTGGTTCCCCCTGGTGAGTTTTTAAATGGCTACCAGATCCCTTTTCAGCCTTCTCTTGTGGAATAGGTTCAGGCCCTTTAGCCTCTCCTCGGCCTGCCCTGCTGCCCCTTGACCATATGAGTGGCCCTCCTCTGGACCCTCTTAATGGTGGCCACACTCCTCTTTAAGTGTGGCATCCAGAACTGGCCACAGTACTCCAACTGTGGCCTGACCAAGGCTGCATTTAGGGGAAGGAGCACCTCCTTGGACCTGCTTGTGATGCCTCTGTAGATTCATGACAAGGTGTGGTTAGCTTTACTGACTGCTTCCTCACGTTGGCAGCTCATGTTCATCTTGGAGTCAACAATGACTCCAAGATCCCTTTCTGCCACTGTGTTGACAAGAAGGGTGTTCCCCAGCCTGTAGGTATGTTGCAGGTTCCTTCTCCCTGGGTGCAGTACCTTGTACTTGTCTGCATTGAACTCCATCCTATTATCATCTGCCCATCTTTGAACCTGTCTAGATCTAGCTGAATTCTGTCCCATCCCCTCCAGTGTGCCCACCTCACCCCACAACTTGGTGTCATCAGTGAGTTTGGACAGGATGCATTCCACTCCCTCATCCAGATTGCTGATAAAGATGTTGCACAGTACAGGCCCCACGACTGAGCCCTGGGGGGACTCCACTGCCCACATCCCTCTAGGTTGAAAACGACCTGTCCACGACCTGTCCACCACCACTCTCTGGGTACGACCATCTAACCAATTTGCCACCAATCTGACTGTGTAGGTATCAATGCCACAGTCACCTAGGTTTTTTTTTTATAGAGAATGTGGTGGGAAACGGTGTCAAGGGCCTTCTTAAAGTCCAGGAAGACAACATCGACTCCGACACCTTCGTCCAGGGACTTTGTGACGTGACCATAAAAATAAACTAGGTTAGTCAGGCAGCATCTGCACTAAATGAACCCATGTTGGCTGCCTCTGAACATTATATCCCCTGCTGGGCCCTTGCAGATGTGCTCCCTGATAATTTTCTCAAAGGTCTTCCCAAAGACCAAGGTAAGACTGACTGGCCTATAATTTCCAGGGTCCTCATTCTTCCCCTTTTTGTAAATGGGGACCACACTGGCCCTTTTCCAATCCTCTGGTGCCTGGCCAGTGCCCCACTAGCGCTCATAGATCTGTGCCAGGGTTCCCACTACAACCCTCGCCAATTCTCTCACCACCCTCAGGTGAAGAGCGTCTGAATCTACTGATTTAAATATGTCCAGCCTCTCCAAGAGTTTCCTAACTAGGTCATCCATGACCTTAGGCACGGCAGTGCCGCCCCTGTCTCCATCCACAATTCTAGTGAAGGAAATGTCTCGTTTTCTGTTCAGGAATATGGAGGCAAAAAATTCATTAAAGAGGTCAACTTTTTCATTCGCTGCAATCACCCCATGTTACCTGGTGCCCTAGCTCTCTCTCTGCCTTGGCCTTCTTAGCTGCCTCCCTGCAGTCCTGAGCAGCAGTGGTGTAATCCTCCTTGGTGATAGCCCCTTGCTTCCACTGTTTGTACACTTTCCTTGCCCTCAGGCATCCGTGGATGCCTTTGCTGAGCAATGGTGGCTTCTTAGCACTCCTGCCCTCCTTGGTGCACATTGGGACTGACTCCCGTTGAGCTTGGAGGATCATCTCCTTGAGGAACAGCCACTCATCTTGGACCCCCATCTCATTGAGGCTCTGAGACCCCAATGCCTCTCCTACCAACCTTAGCTTACAGAAGTCAGCCCTCCTGAATTTGACCTGGCTGACTGCTCCTCCCAGCAGATGTCTGGGTAGTTTAGGTCACCCATGACAACCACATCCCTTGACTTTACAGCCTCCATGAGCTGACCTGAGAACTCCAGGTCCAGCTCATCCCCCATTAACAAGTCCCTTTCCCCACGCCCCCCTTGCATTCTTGCCCAGAGCACCTCATTTTGCTCCTCCTTAAACCCCATCCTGATCACTGAGGATGTGTATTGCTCTTTGACATATAGTGCTACTCCCCACCCCTTTTCCCTGCTCTGTCTCTCCTGTGCAGCCTGTATCTCTGGATGTCCACTGCTCAGTCATGGATGGAATCCCACCAAGTTTCCGTGAGCCCCACTAGGTCTGGGTTTTTGCTAGCTAGGAGAAGGGTGAGTTCCTCCTGCTTATTCCCCATGCTTCAAGCATTTGTGTAGAAGCATTTGAGACCGCCTGTAGGTGTCTGTGCCACCCCCTTGTTCCTAAGTCTGCCTTGGCCCCTGTCACTTATTTGGGTATTACCTGTGCTCATCACTTGGCTTGTTCTAGAAAGCCAGTTAATCGGTAGACCCTAGCAACGGACTGTTTTTAGCTCGTCTCTAATAACTAGTGGGGCACCATTTTCTTTTTTCTTTTGTAAAGAGAATTACATATGTACGCTTTGGGAACTTGACAACTGATTTTATTTTTGGATTTTATATTATGGAACTAGATACTAATATTCCTTAAACCTATTTCTTTCATTTCAGCTTTTTAGTGATATCACTTCTCTATACAACCTAAATTCTTCCACTCCCACCAAAACACTAGTGAGGACTGTATCGCCCCAAGAAAACTGGAACTCGTCTAACACTTTTTCTCCGGCTTCATTTCCCAAGTCTTTGATCTCCAGCATTCAAGGAGACCAGAAGGATCAGTGTTCAGAATTGTCTGATAATGTACAGAACACCATAAATCAGTACAAAAATGGATCTGGTTCTCCACTGAAATCAAGTGAAAGCCAAAGAATGTTAGCATCTTCACTGCCTTGTTATGGATGGGTCAGTTGTCCTGAAGAAACAGATGGTAGTGACAATAGTCAACATTATCTTCCTTCTCTGAGAAATGTAGAAACAGAGAGAGCAGTTAGTCCCTCATTTTTAAAACAGAACAATTCAAATATATTCATTCCTTCAGTTCATATGAATCATGAAGCCAGAATCCCACCACTGAGTCACAGCCAAGATGTCACTGACTCCAACCTTTCAAGTTACTTGCAAAAAGAGTTTCATGCTTCAAATGCAGCAATAGGCGGCAAGTTGGATACCTCTGATTCCTTGGTCCTTTCAAAGAACTCTGAGGCCTTTGCTCATCAGGATATTAACAATCATTTCTTTCATGTACAGACACAACCACTGATAAGGCATTGTAACTCTGATCAGGCTTCCAAACAGGCATGGTATCTTGTCTCTAAAAAAGATTATTTTTTTGCAAGCTTTAATGAATTTCCATTCCAGAGAAGTTCTAAGAATTTTCTAGAAAAATGTGCAGGGATGACAGACAGCAGTGCAGGAGTTCAGGATAAGGGGTCTCTCTGGCCTAAGTATCCATCTGATCACACATTGGACTCAGTGGCACCTGACTTCAGTCTCTGTGATTCATTTGCTAATCCAAATGAACAAAGAAATCTAAATTTTTACCCAAAAGCTAGAGAATCTTCAAGAAAGAGGCGGCCTGGTGAATCTTTATTAAACCATAAGGAGAAAGATGTTTTAACAGGTATAGTTAAGTCTTGTGAAAATCTGCTGAGATTAGTCTTTATCTATACTAAAAACAGAAATATCTAGATAGAAGACAATCTTTGGAGAAACAGATTATAAATTAAATCAGTTGTAAATAAATTAAATAATTTGTGCATGTAAATTGAACCTATGTATTCCTAAAAAGGGATGCACCCCTGCATGTTGCCCTTATTATTATCCTTTAACATTTGAACGTTTAATCTTGGTTATATTCCTAGTATATTCAGGAACTGTGAGCAGTGTTCCATTGTATACTCAAATTTAGTAAATGACTTAAAATTCTTTCATATTTTCTCAGTGACTGCTCTCATTTTAATCTCTTCACTTTACAGTGAAGTTTATGCAACGCGCAAGAACTTTCATTAATTGTACGAGTTTCCTGTATGAAAAGACCAATAACTAATTGATATCATCCTGTCTCAAGGGTTAAGACAAGCTGGCAGAGTCAATTGTAACATGGTGTGCTGCTTTTAATTTTAAATGGGAGAGGTGGGAATTAAGGTGATAATAAGAGACCTGTAAACAAACTGGCTGTCACTGTCTTGGGAGGTGTGAGGCACTGCTTGGTGGATGATAATACTGCAGCAAATGGAAATGGAAGTTTTACCTTCAGTAAGCAATTGTATAGGAATCAGTCACCTGCCACCAGACACCCCACGGTCTGTCCTATTCAACAAACTGCTGAATACCAATACTCTTATAGCACACACGTACACAAAGATGAAAACTGATTAAAGCAGCAAAAATATGGGCTTTGTTTTTTGTCTTGGCTTTTGGTAGAATGGGCTCTTTTTAGTTCAGTACTTAGGAGCCAAAAGAAAACAACAGAAGACAAAATCACGTATTAGACAGTTGTGCATAGTCACAAAGAATGGTCCAGTTGCATGGAAGATGTTGCCTGTTATTACTACTGAGAAAAACATGCCTATGACACTTTGCTAGATAAATCACGCCTTTCTTTTTTCCCCCCTTTTCCAGGTTTAGGACTTGTACAGGTACCACAGCTTAAGAAAAAGCGACTGACATTTGAAAAAGTACCTGGAAGAAGTGATGGACAAACACGTCTTAAATTCTTTTGAAGGAAAGTGAGAATTAGATATGACAGATGTTTTTTTAATTGTGTGGAATATTTCCAGGGAGCCATTTTAAATAATTTAATAATTACTTTTGCCACAGTTTTCTGGTAATTTTCATGTGCTGAGAAGTTATTCTGTTAAGGATTTGCATTATTAATTAATATTGTTTTTAAAATATTTTACCAAACAAGTTAGTTGCTTAAACCTGGAGAACTACTAGAAAGAAATGTCTATTCTTAGTGATAAATAAAAGATAATTTTAAAAGAATGTTTTCACTTAAATAAATGGTCTCTCAATTTGTTCCCATAGCTAATATAAATCAATGACAAAGGACCTTCATTATAAAAAAGCCATGTTCATTTGACCAAACCATACACTAAAATCTACGGACATCCCTGGATCATTTCATAAGGAGGTTGCTCTCTGAGGAGTGGTTAGTAGGGCTGTGCAAAACTTCAGTCCCTGAGTCAATTTGGTGGAGATTCGGCCCAATTTGGTGGCCAAATCTCCTAATCTGAATTGAATCAAAGGACACTTTAATCTCTCCCAATTGAACTCTCTAAATCAATTCAGAGAGATTTGATGATTCGCACATAGTCACAACTTCAAATGTTTTTTCTACATACCTCTGGGTACCAGGGAGCTTGTGAATACTGCGGTGCTGGGACGAATGGCGCGTCCCACAGAAGTGCAGCGGACTCCCCAGTGTGCTTGGCAGCAGGCCCGGAAGTGGATTAGAAGCATTTCTGGGTCTGCCAGAGAGCTTGCTGGGGGCTCCCCTGCACCTCTTTGGCTCAGTAGCTGATGCCTCCTGAGTCTGGGGGGGCACCCAAGGTCCCCCTGTGGCCGATTGCTGAGCTGGGGAGGATTGCTGGGGACCCCCCCACGCACTCCCTGGTGGACCCAGAAGTGGACTGGAAATACTTCCAGTCCCCTTCAGGTTTGCCGCTGAGCACATGTCCTCCACACACACACACACTCCCATGGGACACGCTATGCACCGCAGCATTGCACCGTTCACAAGCCGTGCAGGTACCTCAAGGTATGTAGAAAAAACAGTTAAAGCCGTGTCTATGTCAGTATCACTGATTCTCCGAATCAGCATCAAATCTTCAGATTCATATTCAGCTGAATTGAATCAGGGACTGTGATCTGAATCAACAAATTGAATCACCGTCCCTGATTCGGCCAGAGTCCGAATTGAATAGGGCCCACTTCGTACACCCCTAGTGGTTAGGATGTTGCATTTCCAACCTTGCAGGTGGCTCAAGATTTCAGGATCTCAAGGCTGTTTATGTCAGGTTAGGACTGTCAAATGCACGCAGGCCCATTGCCTCTGTGTTTATCCAGATGGTTTCACTTCTCCATGATAGTATGACTCTTTTTCGATCCTGAGCTTCCCAAGAGGCTCAGCTGTTGTGCACAAATATTCCTCTCCTTTCTTCCCCTTGCTCCTTAATGCAGTGGTATGAAGGCCAATGTAGTGCAGTGATACATACTAGTTATCTGTCTCATAGCACAGAATAAAAATAATGTTATCCAGACAAGCGGAGAGGCACAGGTGCCTAACCCAGGCAATTATGAACTAGATAGCTAATGGGGCTGTGCAAAACTTCGGCAGCTGTTCAATTTTGGAGGTGTTTTGGCCCATTTCAGCACCTGAAACACTGAATCCAAACAGAAGGCTCCAAAACATCTTGGTAGTGAGGCTCGGTCCTTGGACTGATACTCTTCAATGTCTTCATCAGCGACTTGGACGAGGGAGTGAAGTGTACTCTGTCCAAGTTTGCAGATGACACAAAACTGTGGGGAGAATTAGACATGCTGGAGGGCAGGGAACAAGTACAAGCAGACCTGGACGGGTTGGACATGTGGACGAAAAACAACAGAATGCAATTCAACCTGAAGAAATGCAAAGTGCTGCGCACCTAGGGAGGAAAAATGTCCAGCACACCTACTGCCTAGGGAATGACCTACTTGGAGGCATGGAACTGGAAAGGGATCTTGGAGTGCTAGTGGACTCCAAGATGAACATGAGTCGGCAGTGTGACGAAGTCATCAGAAAAGCTAACTGCACTTTATCGTGCATCAGCAGCTGCATGATGAACAGAACCAAGGAGGTGATACTTCCCCTCTATCGAATGCTGGTCAGACTGCAGTTGGAGTGCTGTGTGCAGTTTTGGGTGCTGCACTTCAAGAGGGATGTGGATAACCTGGAGAGGGTCCCGAGAAGGGCCACTCATATGGTTAAGGGCTTGCAGGCCAAGCCTTGTGAGGAGAGACTAGGGCACCTGGACCTCTTCAGCCTCTGCAAGGGAAGGTTGAGAGGCAACCTTGTGGCTGCCTATAAGTTCATCATGGGGGCACAGAAGGGAATTGGCGAGGTTTTACTCACCAAGACATCCCTGGGAGTTACAAGAAATAATGGCCACAAGCTAGCAGAGAGCAGATTTAGACTGGACATTAGGAAGAACTTCTTCACAGTTAGAGTGGCCAAGGTCT
>JAGPOW010003395.1:40007913-40049054 GCA_030014935.1 Caiman crocodilus | reverse complement strand
AGTGGCCAAGGTCTGGAATGGGCTCCCAAGGGAGGTGGTGCTCTCCCCTACCCTGGGGGTCTTCAAGAGGAGGTGGGATAGGCATCTAGCTGGGGTCATGTAAACTCAGCACTCTTTCCTGCCTATGCAGGGGGTTGGACTCAATGATCTATTGAGGTCCCTTCCAACCCTAACATCTATGAATCTCCAAAATGAAACAGAACCATCCAAAATGTTTCAGAGTGTTTTGGAGGTGGGCTTGCAGGGAAACAGAAACTCAGAAGAGGGAGAGGGATGAGGGGGGAAAGGACTGCTCTGATATTGACATCTGTAGCTGGCCAGTGACTGTGATCCTTCCCTGAGGTCCCTTCCAATCCCAGTGCTCTGGGGGAGGGATGGAGAAAAAACAAATAAGGCTGTTTGTGAACTGCTCTCTGCCTTTTGTGATATCTGTCTCTTGCAGCATCAGCAGCAGACCACAGCATCTAAAGGGTCTAGGCTGGTAGCAGTAGGTAGTCTGTTGCTACCAGGTTGTAGCCAGCCATTAGCCAGTCCTTTCCCACTTACCCTTGCCTACCATCTCTGTTGTTAATCCCTTTCAAATATTTCTTCCCAAAAAATCCTGTTATTTATTCTTGTTATTTTTTTTTCACCCCAAACAAAAAGAAAACTGTGTTTTGCCTGGCAGTGTCTCATCACTGTTCAGGAGAGCACTACACATATACACACACAGACACACATTTTCCAGCACACCAAAATGAAGTGTGCTGGAAAGGCAGGTGCCTGGTCTTCTGGGGGGTGTGTGACAGAGGGGCCAGAGGGAAAGCTGCAAGTTCCCCTCTCCCCCAAACATATGTACCCTCTTCCCTAGCATCCATGAGGCTTCTACTGCTAGTAGGAGCCAGGATGTGGGAGTAGTGTCTGCACCTGCCCCACCTCCACTAACACCAGCAATAATAATAACCCGCAGCACCACCAGCATGAGAGTCTCCACTCCAGTTTCAGTTCCCAGCCTGAGCCTTCCACTGGCAGAGGAGGAGCTGGATCTGGAAGCAGTGGAGCTGAGTACCGTAACCAGAGAACTTCTGGGGAAGGAGGGAGAATCTGAGTTTGTGCTCCATACCCCTCAAAGGTCCCCTAAAGCCGGGTCTCCTTCTCTGGAAGGCACCTTGGAGGAGGTTGTGGTGGCAGTGGCTCAGCTTCCCCTGGCATTGTGCCTCTGCCTGCTGAGGAGGAGGAGAAGGCAGGATCTGCACCCACACCGCAGAAGCAAGGGGGAAGTGTAGAATGGGATCAGTTTGAGGTGGCGGATGATCCCACGTATGCTATCTGCCTGTACTGCCGATGCAAGACCAGCTGGGGCAAGGAGGTGAAACACTTCAGCACCACGAGTATGCTGATGCATCTCAGGAGGCATCACCCCCTCGCCCTTGCTCCTCCTCAGCCTGGCACCAGCAGGAGCGTGTCCAAGGGGAAGTCCCCCTATTCCAAAGCCCCCATCCCCCCCAAAGCAGAGGTAGGCCACCCTGGACCGGTGAGGGAAAAGCAGAGGGAAAGGGTGGCACATGCCAAAGGTGAGCGAGGTCACCCAGAGCATTGGGGAGATGCTTGCCCTGGATAGCCAGCCCTTCTCCCTAGTTGAGCAGCCAGGGTTCAGGCAGCTCATGGCATTTGTGGCCCCATCATATGCCTCATGCACAACTTCAGCAGGACGGTGGTGCCCTCCCTGTATGAAGCATGCAGGGAGTGCTTGAGGGAGGAGCTGTGCAAGGCAGGTCCACAGGTGGCCTTGCACTTCACCTCGAACACCTGGAGCAGCCGGGGTTCATGCAGTTCATGCAATGATCATGTAGATCATGCCTACCTCTCCCTCACAAGGTCCTGATGTGATCAGTCAGGTTGTCAGTGGGCTCTCCTTCAAGCAGAGGTGACGGATGAGTCCCACATGGCAATGGAGATCCTGGGAGCCATGAACCACATGGTTCAGGGGTGACTTATTGGGCAGGGCAAGCTCACCCGTGGCTTCATGGATGAGTTTGTAGTTAAACTTAAAACTCAGTTTGACATTAGACTTTTTCCACGTACATATTGTATATGTGGGACAAAAGAAATCTAACATCACAGGGAGAGTTTGGTTTTCTGGCATAAGACATGAGCCTGACTTTAAAAAGAGAACTCCTAAAAATAAACATGCTGAATAACACTAATGACACCCTTTAGCTTAAAGCAATATCCAAAATTGCTTTCATCCAAGCTACTGGTAGGGAGCTGGTGGAAACCAGCTTTTGTGCAACATTCAAATATAATACTTAGTTGCTCTTCTGCAGAACTGCAAACAAAGAACTTTTCCCCTACCTGACTCAGAGTAAGTGGTGGGTTTATATTTTAATTGCAGGCCAGTCACTATTTCTGGCTCATTTTTGTGGTTAGTTGACCTGACCGCTTGCCTTCTCTTTCCATCACAAATTTGGCTGTGTCTTTTCAAACCTCTGCCTCCATTCCTAAGCTCAGGAACATGTGCCTCCCACATAAGAACACCGTTCTGCAAAAACTCAGTTATGAACAGGAGAAGAAATGCTGCTACCACTACCAAGCCTTCATGGAGGTCTTTTTTGTTTTTTTTACAGATACAAAGGATTGGATCAAAGCTTCAGTGTGAAAATACATGGAAAGTGAGGCAGCACAGAAACCTGACAGAGACCCCGCAGTGGATAACTTAAAAAGCGGATGCAAAGTAGGCTGGTTGTGAAGGAAGCTGTCTGTGCTTACTTTTATTTTAGTCAGAAAAAGCTAGTAACAAGCTAACTGCTGCAACATGTTAGATAACAAAGGAAGGACTGCAACCACCACTGCTAAACTATTTACCTTCAATTCTGTCGCTTTCTTTCCCCCACAGAGATCTACAAAGTGGATTACTCATATACATGTTGATTTATTTATCAATGTAACAGTAAGGTAAAGTAGTCATGCACGATTATAAATGCTTTTAATTTCTAAAATAGCTACATTTAAAATAGGCTCCTAGGGCACATCCAGACAATCGCACGCATATGGTATGTGGTGTTGCAGAGCTGTCTGCAGTGCTGCACAGCATGCATGCAGGCATTCACCTCATTGCACGGGGGGAGATTGACATCAGGAGATCCCCGTGTCAAAAAAACCCACAGCAGAAAAAAGTGGGGCGATGCATGTGGCCACAGCACAAACTGCCTGAAAGCAGAGCCCGGCCTGCTGGAGCCACACTCCCTGCTGCCACGTTCCCAGGAGGCCCCCCGAACCCCAGGTAAGGCTCCCTTACCCCACCCAGGGCAACGTGCCACACACCAGCGCACGTGTGCATGGGTGTTATCTGGGGACAAGTAGCAATGGCACATATTGTGCCACTGCTGTTTGTCCCCGGAGAAGCGCACGTGCCTGTATGTCTGGATCTGGCCCCAGACGGCAAAATAATTCACTTGTTTAGTTTTTGGTTGTTTTCTTGGCAACCCTTAACAATTGGCTCTATTTCCCTCCATGTGCATAAACCACCTTCCTCCAGACCCCACACTGCATCTTGTCTGAGTTCTCACTCTGCAGCTAGCACTCCTCCATCCAGCACAAGGGTGACGACTGGATGAAAATTACTTCCAAGTATACTGTTTTACGGCTCAAACACATGACACTTGAGGACTGGCAAATGTCCTAGATCCCTATGGACTGCTGAGTTGTGCCATATAAAAGAGAGTTGATGAGGAAAGGTGGCTTGGCAGCTAAGGTTATGAACTGGGTCACTAGAAAAATAGATGCAGTTCCTCCCACTCTGCCCCAGGATCCTAGAAAAGCTGTAACTAGCAGAACCCACAGCCCTGACTTAAATGGCCAGTCCCACCTTGTCCTCCCAACTCAGTGCTTGGAGACAGTTTGGCATCATTGATGCCTAAACCAGGCTAAGGAAAGCCACTGCAGAAAGGCCAGGCTCTTTGAAGGGAAATGTCTAGTGTCTGGATCCTCAAAGGACTAGACTAGATCAGAGCAGTGATTCTCAACCAGGGTGCCACAGGTATGGGTGCCACAAAATATTAGCATTTTTAGATGTGCAAACAGCTATGCAATTCATAAAATAAACCCAAATATTTTAAATAAGAATTATAATATTACAAAAATCCTTATCTGTTGTGGTCTTGAGTTCTCAGCAACAAAAGAATGACTGTTTTTCTAGAATCAAAAACTGAATGCAGACTAAGCCAGCATTTTCCAAGCAGCGCTTTGATTCTAAAAAAAGCTGAGAACCACTGGATGAGTGTGATGCACCCAGCATTTCAGCACTGTCAAGAGTTGGGAACAGGCTCTGGACATGCCCAGGGACAGACATTTGGGTACCCAAAGACTTTGCGTATGTCCACAGCTGGTTGGCCATTAAGCACGGGTTTGGAGGCTCTAGTCCTTGTCTCTCCATGCCCGTCTGTAAAATGGTGATGGTAATATTTCCGTCCATCGCAACAGCATTACGAGGAACAGAACATAGTCACTCCAAGGCATTCAGGTGACCTAAGATGCATGAAAAGGAGCACAGTATTTGGGGATGGGCAGGATTCAGTTGAGGCTGGTCCTGCCTAGGGGGGAGAAGGGAACTTAAGAAGGATGTCATGCTATTCTGTAGTAAGAGTCAGGGTTTGTGTTGATGGAAGACAATACAGGCACCAAACTAGTATTTTCATCTTCAGCACCTCACAGCAGGACACCAACGATACAGGTATATGCCTGGCCAAAACTCTACAGTTAAGGGAATGCTGATGGTTGCGAACTCTTGTTAAGATTTTAATTGTTAAATTCTCCTCTCATTCACTTTGATAATCTTACCTTTCAAATGAGATATTCTGTGATCATTTGTTCCTGAGATCTTCTGACACCTGCCCTTAGACCAGTGCTTCCCAAACTGTTCCTCAGCATGACCCCATTTATAACCCCATTTCCTCAGCATGACCCCTCACTCCCAACCCATACTCTGTTACCCCATGACCGTATCCATTGATGTTGTGGCCCCATTTGGGGTCACAACCTACAGTTTGGGAACTGCTGACTTAGACACTCCCAGCCCATAAAAAGGCTTTTTATAGAAAGTATTCCCTTCTTAAAACATCTAAGCACATACAAAACACTGTACTGGGTCAGACCACAGGTCCATGTAAGCCCAGTACCCTGTTACCTAGCAAAGTCAGTGCTAAGGGGAAGATTATTTAAACAGCATATCAAAGCTGATCTGCCCCTAGTCCCCTAAAACTTCTAAGAGAGGCCTAGGAAGTCCTTTTGAAGGTGTACCTCTGTCAGATTTACCACCTATCTAACATGAATTTGTCCAATTGAACCTGGCTGAATTACCTGCATTTCCCTAACGCCAAATAATCTTCTAATTCTACATAGTCTTTTAATTTCAAGGTTTGTCCACATTCATACAATAAAAGAAAATCAAATGTGAGTAGGGAAAGGATTTTATTTTCAAACTTCTAAAAGATTAATACAAATGATGGGGAGTAAACAAAATCAAAAACCATTACAAAAAGTTAGCAGTGTCCTTGTAAACATGCTCTGTATAAAACCAAAGGCACACACCCCATAATACTCTTGTAGACATTTAATAATGTAGGTATATTTCAAGCCTCTTGTACATCTATAGCTGAGCAATTTTTTGCAATCCTTTTTAGTGTTCTGTGAATTTTGTTTGGTCACATTTTAAACATTTTTTAAAATTCAGTCAAGTCAGTATCTTTAGACAAACAAATAAGGAGCAGGAAATCGACACATCGGAGGTTCTGTAGTGAACATAATAAAATCACGTTGTACAGAGATTATTTGATGAGGAGTTTAAGTTGCATATGACTTAAAGGCAAATGAAGAGGCGCCTGACCTATATTCCACGTCTTAAAAATAAAAATAATAAAAATATTTCCATTTGGAAACATCCTCTTACTGAAATTGTTTTGTCCTGTATTTTAACATGTATTTTAGATGCCTTGGTTTAGAACATGTATATACAGAGTTTGGGGTGGAAGGAAGATGTATTTTAAGTGTGTAAAAAAGTCTTAGTCCAAGCACAACCATTACAAAGAATAAAAAAGTGAAGTTATTTGGTAGAATTAATGTTTTTCCTTTCTAAAATGTAAACACCTTATAATTAAATAAACATGTTCTGTTAGCATAGTGTACGAGCAATGGTAATTCAATTATGAAAAGAAAGTTCATTACAAAATACTTTACAAATACTAGCAAAAGATCTAGTGAACTACTGATACACTAGAACAAACTGATAAATATCTAGGAGATTGCTTTGGCCACACAGAAGTAAGGGCAGAGTGTTTTCTTGAGAAGGAAAGAGAGTTATCCATTCCATGCTTGAAGAGCACTCTCCGATGACCGTCCCTACAAAAGGGGAAACAAACAAAATGGTTTATTAAAGGCTTCTTCCCCTGGAAAGAATAAATGCTTGTAACAAGCGGTAGCACAGAAAACTGCGCCCTGGATTAATCTGTATTGATGCATCCTAGTGCTGAAGGCTGGCTTCTCTGAATGCTTAGTATTCGTCCCCATCGCTTATCAGAACATAACAGAAATCCTGTTTAGGTATGCATCTACTAGCAAGAAAAAACAAATGCCCAAGATCCAGTTACATCGCCTTGGAATAACTACAATAGATTAAAACACCAAACTCTTATATTCAAATAGGAGAAAATACTTCCTAACAAATAGATACAATCACATCCTTTACTTCAAAACTCCCACTCTCGGGTAACACGTGTACCTAAGTAGAAAGACGGCTTCAAATAAGCAGCAAGATGCATCAACTGAAGCATCACAACTGCTGGACCTTTTTTTTTTGTTTTTTACTATGGTTAAAGCACTACTCTAAGTCGCTGCGAGTGAAAGGAGGGAGAATAAAAGGTTTCTGTTTTTTCAGTGTGTACATTCAACAGATTTTATATAATCAACTGCATTCTTTTCCCAGTTGCCAGCTTGTGGCTATTTCAGACAGCAACAGAGAGGGGAAAAACAGGGAAAAAATCAGTGTAAAAACAACAGCATGTGTCAGGGAACTTCCCCTGTGCTCCAGACTAACTAGTTATCAAGACGACAGTGTCCTTGAGCAAAGAACACATGAAGGAGTGCTGTTGTTCTTCCTGCCCTATTCATCATTCACTTTCCAGGGTAAAGGCTATTTCTTATTTAGCATTTTGAAATAACCAGAAAGGTCATTTCTCAAAAGCATAGCCAACTCATATTTAGTACCCATAAGAAACACAAGATGAGACCAGAGCTAGGACTTGATTCTGAAGAAAATTTCTCGTATGCATACTCTCGCTTCCTCCATGAGGTCCCACAAGATATCAGCCCATCTACAGATGGAAGCAAGCATGAGAATCAGAATAACTTTGGGTGGATTAGACGCTAAAGACTTGTCTACAGTAGACTTTTTAAAGTTTCCCATTGTTGTTACCACTAATGCAGGAAACTGTAATATAGACAGAGCTCTGAGGGCTGCTGGCAAATGTAATAACTGTGGTGAAACGTGCCCTCAACAAAATTAGCTTACAGCAGTGTTTCTCAACCCATGGATCACAAGAATATATGAAAGGGTTGTGACCAAAAATGGATCAATAAACTTTAAAAATGGATTCTCCTTTAAAGGGGAAAAACCTTGGGAAGCCATGGCTTTTCCCTTGCAGGCAGGGAGAACTCCATCCTACGAGGAGCTGCTTGGGCCCTCCCCTGCCCTACATCTGAGGGGTGGCACTGGGGACAGGGGGAAAGTGGGTTGGGAGTGAGGGGTACTGGGTGAGGACTGGCTATCAATGTTTACAAATGGGTCCTGGTACAAAACAGTGTTGAAGACCACTGGCTTAGAGGATGATTTCCAATCTCTACTAGTATGTTACTGCTTCTGCCACCCTCTGTCGAGCTGCACCCTTTGAGGAAAAAGAGAGCTTCTGAGAGAGCAAACCTGTAGACCAAGCCCTAACAAGCAATAACATACCATGCAAGATTCCTCCCTCCAGTTATGTTCAGTCATTGAAGTTGGTGGAAATGCAGCAAATCTGTGTGCCCAGCAGCATGTAGCCTATTTTGGAAAGTTGGTTAAGTTGAGAAACTATTGCAGGATGGTAATTAATTCAGTAAGCTGCTGAGTTAGTCCCCAAGGCTAGGGATAGACATTCAAAAAGCCTGAGCCTGAATTGATTCAAGCTTTGCCTGACTAGGCTAAATCAGTCTGTAACTCAGACAGACATCCCAGAAATGCAGGTACACACCTGCAGTGGCTCAGGCTAGAAGTGGGGGGTGCTAGAGTAGCCCTCCTGTCTCTTGCACAGCACCAAGCGGAGCGGGGTGTGGCCAGGCTCCAGCAGGATGCTCTGATGAGCCCATCAGGGAATTGATAGCAGTGTTTATCACCTCTAACTCAGTGTTTATCACCCAATTAAGAAAAGAACAAAGGGATATTACTAGCTACCTGTTGATTCAGCACTGACCATAGTCAGCATGTGGTCTGCTAGCTAATACAGAGACACCTCCTCAGCAAGGCAGCGGGGAGGGGGGAATTCCTGCTTAGCACAGAGCGGTGTTGGTGGGAGCGGAGCAGCCTGCAGTCCCTGCTGGAGCTGCAGCCAGGGAGCAGGGGGAGGGGCCAGCTCTGCTGTGGAGTAGAGAGCCCCACCCAGCCTAGATGGCATGCTGGGATGCTGAGGGAGTCTGATTTATCTTAAACCAGCAAGGGGTCTTGGACAGTAAACCAGTTTGAGCCAAATCATTACATTCAGCCAGGTTTATCTCAAACCAGTTTTAGACATCTTCAAATTGGTTTATGTGCACTGAACGTCTGTTCTGTTACAGGTTTAAACCAGTTCCTGATCACTTACACCAGTGCATGTGTAATGTTGGTCCCTAGCCGAAAGGTTGCAGATGGTTTGAAGAGTGCAAAGCAAAGAAAACACAAAGTTTGAAAACATGTTTGCAAGGTTAAAAATTATACGAAGTATGCTCAGTGTCTCACTTCAGTTCATCGGAAACTGGACATTCTGTTGCTGCATTTCTTTTATCAGGCATGTAGAGATATTTACTTCTTGGTGTTTCAGTTTACTGTACAGCCATTCTTCCTCAAAGCTGCCTCCCTTCCCCCACATAAAAGGGAACCTGGCTACATACACAACATACATGGGAAGAAAGGAAATAGGGACTTCTGTAGCACCTCCTAAAACTGTTTCCTAGACAACATTAATTCCTGAACCATTGGGAAACTCACATGGCAGGCACCTAGAGGTGTGAGCATGGCTGAACTGACCCACTAGTATCTGGTGTAAGTAGAAAGCAATGCTCTGCTTGCAAGGGAGGACTTGTTTCCTGCCCCTTCCTAGGTGATACACAATGCTGAAATTGCAATCCTGAGCCCTTCTGAGCAGAAACAACCCACAGTGATGGTAGGAGGAACTGAAGAACAAATAAAAGCCATCTTGAAAGGGTGCAGCCAAAATATCAGAGCCGGCTGCCTTTGATCTCCAAATGCCGCCTAGACTCCGAAATGCACAGAGCTATTAGCTGATGTACGAAGAATCAGGCACCCACAGGGGGATGCCAAACCATTCTAATATGTAAAAGGACACAGGGCAGACATCTGGAAACAACATTTCAATTCTGGAACCCAGAGGGACTAGAAGAACCCTATTAGGGGAAAGCAGCAGGCCTCCTGCTAGAGAGAAATTGCTGTGGGTGCGTGAGTGAGCAGAACAAAGCCCAGTGGAAGTATATTACTTCTAGAGCCTGGGCTTCAATGTCTATAAATACTGTACCTGACTTCAGAGTAAGGCACAGGATCGAGGCTCTCGGAAGGGGTTGCTCCCAGCCGGGACTCCAACAAGCAAGGCATCTTTGCAGGCGTTCTGCATGCAGTACTGCTGAAGCTCTGCAGCTGCCTGAGAGACCTGTACAAAGAATAAATAATTTAAGAAATACATCCATCCAGAAGGGAAACCAGTGCATTTGTTCCTGTTTGCTGGATACTGCCTCTTAGAAACGGTAACAGAACTGGGGGAGGGAGCACTGAGTCCGCTTCTGTAGCAAAAATACTGATTAAAATAACAGACTCAAGACTCACAAAGCCCTGATGATCCACACACCAGGGTTTACATCGATGAGTGTTTGAGTGAGTCACAGTGCTAAAATGTAGCTTATAAACAATATTATACCACAAAATCAGTAGAAAAGACTCATGGTAACGGCAAGGAGGCAGTAAGCTAATTGAAGCTGAATCTGGTCCCACGTTAAATGTTAGAAATTTATCAAGGTTGGGGGCCTAGTGCGGTTCCAGAATCCATACGCATCAAGACGAAGTAGCCTAATCTTCAGAGGTGTGGAGAAGCCCTGGGAAGCAAGGCTGGAAAGAGCTTTAGGTATGTACAGTCTCTCCTGAGAGAGGCAAGCTGGATAGTATAGGCCGTGTCTAGGCTTGGCTGCTTCTGCTGCCAGAACGCTTGGTAGGAACAGAAGGTAGGGAGGTAAGGGACAGCCACATGCACCGCACAAACCGAGACTGCAAACAGCCACACACATGTGAGGGAACTGTTCAGGGTAGGACGTCTATTTGCCAAGACAATGTGATAAAAGGGATAGTGGGGAACAGTAACTGGAACGTCCTGGCACCTGAAGCTTCACCACAAGCCTTACTTTGCATGCCTGGAATACGGCTTTCTGAGCCAGCGTTCCCAGATCAAGAAACTGTTTACTTGCTGGACTGCAGAAGGTGACCTAAGAGCCCAAGTCTTCCACGTCTCTTGTTGTTTTCAATGTAAAGTCTGTTTGCAGAGTCCTACTGAGGCTAATGCTGGTTTCAGATCCAGCAGCATCCCCAAGCAAAGAGAGTGGCTGCCCTCTGTGCAGATCTATCCAACACCACCCACCATGCTCTTCAGCGCTCCTTGCCCTCTAAGAACCCTTCAGCACCCCAGAGTCGCTGCAGAAGAGCTTGCCCAAGACAGGTGGCTGAAGTGACACCATCAACAACCACATCTGCTTCTCTGCAGGAGATGGCTCCCCCGCCTCTGAGCCTCTCTATAGAGTTACTGAGGAGTCCCTTACCCGCCTTGAGCCCCTTCCCAGGGCCAGTCCCAGCACTCCCCAGACCACAGTACAAGTCACTCCACTTTGGGCACCGGGCTCAACACTTGTATGAAAGCCAGGCTCTTTCCAGTCATTCCTCGAGTGATCAGTTAGTGCACAGGGACATTATGTGAACGGCCACAAGACAGAGCCTACTGATACGTCATATACGATGCTCACCACACCTCAGCAGCCCTCTTCTGCCACCTTTGCTGCTACTTGTCAAACCCTGGGGCCAGCCTATGATCACACACGTCCTACTGCTACTCCAAACCATGCCTAAGGGAACAAGCGTATTTTTGATGTGCAACATCTGAGAAAGACACCAGTTGTTGCCACATTTACTGCATGCACCCCACCAGCATTTCTTTAAGTCTCACTCTACCGGCAGCCAAGGGCTTACACTCCTCTCCTTCAGTGCTATTCTTCTGTGTTTCAACAGGGGCAAGTTGCATGTGCCCCTCCGCTCCTGAGACACCCTGTGCACAGGTACCATTTTCATGATGCACCTCTGTCTTCCTGAATGTCTTATTTCTTGTGCAGAGGATGGCAAAACCCTACCCTTTCTTGCGCTGGGTGTCTCACAGCATTACACTTCACAGATAAACTGATCCCAGAAGCAATTCAGGCCAAATCGCGAGGACTAGCGTGACTAGTTGACCCACGAGGGACAACTGCAAAAATCAAAACCCCTGGAGCAGGAATGCTCAATTCCCAGCCCACAGAGCCATGCTATCTGGCCCACGGGCCCCTTCCTGGGTCCCAAAACGTGGTGGCGAGGAAGCACTGGCCATTCGTGCAGCTGCAGCACTCCCCCGTTTCTACCGCGGCTGGATCTTGGTGGTGCCTGCCCTGCTGGGCCAGACTGCCTCGCACCCGCGAGCTGACCTGGCACCACTCATTGGGCTGATGGGGCACCGCTGCCTAGGGCCAGCCTGGCAATGGCCCTCGCAGAGGCTGTGGCACTGGGGGTGTTGGGGGCCCCTTTTTTTGCTGTGCTGGGTGTCCCTACATCCCCGCTCCCAGACACTCGGATCCCAGAAGCAGTCCAATCTGAATCCCCACGACTAGCACTCGAGAGAAATCAGGGTGGCGAGGGATGCACGGTTTCAAGGGAGCGGGGCACCACTAACAAGGCGACCCTAGGAAAGAGCAATGACTCAAGTTGCCCTGCTCTCTTCTCGACTGGCCCAGAGACTCTCGTCAGAGGACCGGGTGGGAACGCAGGCATCTGAACTTAAGCTGTACAAAACACTCCCCCACACGAGGGCCCAGCCGGAGGAATCTGGCACCGGCGGGAGTCCTGACACAGCGATGCCTAGGATCTGCAGGGGGTATTTCCTGTGCTTCTGGCTTTGCTGGCTGCTCCTCCCCTTTCTTGTACGCGTCAGCGTGCTTTTAAGTCTCCCTCGCAGGCCCTGGGTGTTGGCTACAGCCAAGTCCATGGCCTTTGACTGGGGCTGTGCCGGGGGTGGGCAGTGGGACACTTACTGAGTTTTGGCAAGCCATCGAGGGCCACATGATAGGCAGCCAGGGGCAGATAAATATTAATTTTCTGAATGTTTTAGGGGCCCCGCGGAATGGCGAGAAGGGCCTGACAGGCCGCATCTGGCCCTCAGGCCGCATTCTGACCACCCCGGGTTGTGCCAATGCTCCTGCCAGGACCAAAGCCGGAGGCTCCTGGCTAGAGGGTCCTGCCTCCCCACTCGGGGTCAGGAAGGGACTGTACCCCACGGTCAGACTGTGGGAGCCTCGGGAATCGGGGCACGGCCCTCTACCTTCTGCAGAAGGGAAGACGGAGAGGGCTGACGGCAGCCGCAACGCCCCGAGGGGGGGTTACAGAGAGGACGGAGCTGGACTGCTCTCAGCGGTGGCAGGTGACAGGACCAGGAGCCGTGGGCCCAAGTTGCAGCGAGGGAGGTTCAGGCTGGACCCGGAGAAGAAGTTTCTCGCTCGGAGGGCGGTGACGCGCTGGGACGGGTCGCCCAGTGGGGCGGTGGGCTCTCCGTCCTTGCAGGGTTTCAGAGCTGGCTGGAGCGATCCAGCTGGGGCTGGTCCTGCCGAGCGGGCGGCGGGGGGACGCGCGCCTCCCAGCCCCCTTTCCTGTGCGCCTGTGGATCCGTCTCGCCCGGCTGCGACAGGGGCAGGAGGCGGCTGTGGTGGTCCCCAGCCCGGCCCCGGCCGGAGGGCACTGGGTCCCCCTTGCACCGGGGCTGACGGCACCGTAGGCGGAGGTTACAGGGCGGAATGGCATGGCTGGGCCCGGCATGCCCCTGCCCGGGTCTCCGCCCGCTGGCGGGGACACCCAGGGCCCGGGGAGGCGGGAGAAGCTCGCCTGGGCTCGGCTCGTCCTTCCCGGGGGGGGAAGACACCGCCGAGGTGGCCGGGAGCGCGTGGCAGCCGGGAGCGGGGGACCCTGCCTCCCTCCCGCCGGGCCCGGCCCACGTGGCGCCCCGGGCGCGGCTGCCTGCGGGGCCGGGGGGGCAGGACGGGCCGGCCATGGGGGTGGCGGGGCCCGGGCAAGAGAAGAGCCACCCACCCACCTTGATGCGCTCCACCGCCGCCTCCAGCTTGAGCTGCTCCACCAGGCGCTGCATGTAGCCGAGGCTGGAGTTGGAAGACATGCTGCAGCCGCCCCGGACGCCTGGGCCCGGCGGCAGGAACTGAGCTCAGGCCGGGGCGGGCCGCAGCCACCGCCCGCCCCGGCCCCGGCTCCGGCCCCGCCTCTGCCGCTCCCGCCGGGCATCGTGTCCCCGCGCCGGGCCCAAGGAGCCCCCGTGTTGGCTCCGCTCCGCCTCACCGCTGCCCCGCAGAGACGTGCCCGGCACCGCGGGGCCAAAAGCCAGCGGCCGCCCTGCTTCGTGCCCCGGCTGCGTGAACGGGCCGCGCCGGCCCCGGCCGAGCCCCGCGAGCTCCGCGAGCGCAGCCGTCCCGTTGCTGGAAAACAGGCTTTTCCAACTACTCAGTTGGTCTGATAAAAGATACTGCCATCGGCTCAAAGATCCTTGCCTGCCTTTGCCTGCCTATGTCCTTAGACCAAAACAGCCATGACCTGAAACTCAGCATCCTTTGAGAAACTGCTTCAGCAAGTCTTTATTCACTGAGATCTTCGGAAAGATACCAAGGTCTAAGAAGAAGGCACTTGTCACACATGCTGTCTTCTATGGATGTGAAATGTGGGTGACCTACCATTTTCACTTCAAGAGCGTGGAGAAGTATCACCAGTGATGCCTCCAGAAAATCCTCTGCATCAAATGAAAAGATTGCCACATAAACACCAGCATCCTTGAAGCCAATGTTACCAGCACTGAGTTGGTGATCCTCAAGCGCCAACTTGGCCGGATCGGACATTGCGTACGGTTGCCCAGACTCCCAGAGCAAGTGCTCTGCTCCCAGCTTAGTAATGACCAGGGATCTCATGACAGCTAGAGAAAATGCTACGAGGACACGCAGAAGGCATAGCTCAAGAAAACAGATGCCAACATCAAGAACTGGAAGGAACTGGCTGTCAGCTGACTTCAGTGGCACCGCAACCTCAACCAAGCGGCAGTCCACTCTGAGGTAAAGCATCTGGCCCTTGAAGTGAAGAGCAAATGGAAGAAGTCAAAGGAGAGAGACCTGCAGAACGTCCTGCAACTTCTGTGGGCAGATCTGTGGCTCAAGGATTAGACTCTTAAGTTGCCTCAAGACCCATCAATGCGCTGTGACAGGAGACTGTCCTTGATTTGAGGTATTGCCAGCATCACTGATGCTTTTCTATGTTTCTCTGAAGGCTGTCAGCTCGAGGTTTGTTCTCCAAGTGCTGGCAGCGTTCATGGAGATCTTAAATATAAAAGCAGAGGAAAACAAGGGCTCATGGCCAAGAGGCCCATCCTTATGAGCTGATTAGAAGCTGCTTGAAGGTGATGGAGATCTTTCCCTTGCCTTCAAGGTGGATTGGGTTACACCCTTCACGACTGGACAGCACCTCACTGTCTAGACGTCAGAGCTCAGAACTGAACCATCTCAGAACTGGGTCCTGAATCTGCGAGTTCAATAGAGCAGCTGTACTGCAGCCATTACAACCTCGCAGAAGGCAGGGTAGGTAGTAGGCCTGTGCGAGCATGCAGCTACTGGATCTGGCTTCAGATCTGGCCGCTTTGGATGCCAGCAATCTGATCCAGAGCTCTGGACTGGGTTCCCGCTTCAATCTGGAGATTCAGCTGTAAGGTATAATGGGAAATCAATTAAATATCTATAACACAACTGTTGTTTTTTGTCTGATTTGAGTGAAACTTGCAGGGATAGTCGCCTCTGCTGAGAGCACGAAGCCTGCCAAGTTTCAAGAAGGTTGGTACATGGGTTCAGGGGGAACTGCACCCCAAATTCATGAAAGCAAAACTCATGTCGTATGTGTTGCACCACAGTGCGGTCAAAAACAACAAAGTTATAGATATTTCGTTGAATCCCCATTATACCCTATGGCCAGATCTCCCAAGCAGCTCCGAAGAGGTTTGAAAGCTCCAAATCACTTTGGGAAGCCTAACGAAGCCAGCGCTTTGATCCGGACATGCTGCTTGGGATGCTGAAGCGTCCAAAGCTTCTCCGGATCCGAAGCACAGTCTGAAGCCTCGCACAGCCCTAGTAGATATGCACCTTATAGAGGTGCTAAATAAGATAGACAGAGAGCACACAAGCTTTAGTGAACTTGAGTTCACTTCATCAGATATGACCAATTCAATTCTGTAGACAGCCATTCAACAGACATGTAAATATTTGCCCCCCTCCATTCAGCAATGACAGATGAAAATCCTAAAGTAAGAAATGGCATTAAAAACCCTAGCAATACAGCCATTGTTAGTGTAAACTAATATAACGTTCCTGCATGTACTGGTGTTTAAGCAAGGCAGAAGTTTGTATAAAGTATGCAAAAAAACTCTTCCAAGGGCAAATAGACCAAATATATGTCAAGAAAATCTTAGCCCTGGAAGATAATGCAGTTGCACGCTGCTATTTGCTTCAGCCCTGGATTTTGCAACCAACTTGAGATGGACAAGCTCCTGTTCTTTCACAACACCCATTGATATCCAGTGCACGAGGCTGTCTGAGAGATCTGTATGCAGAATCAGGGCTTTGGATTGTGTCAGAGCATCCACAAAGCACCTAGCATAATAACCAATCATCCCTGTAATTCTTAGGGTTTATATTCAACACAGCTCAGACTGTAATCTGAGTAGCGCCCTTGTGTTGGTTCCTGGCCACACATGAATAACTCTACCTCAGGTTCATTGGAGCTTTATGCCTAGTTTGCTGGCCAGTCAGAGGACCGGGACTGAAGGTCAAACACGGAGAACGCTCGAGACCAGCACGCAGGGCAGTGGGCCTGCCGTCACTCAGTGCAGAATGAATGGCTTACGGCTTGCCCTTTCTGACTTCGGCAGGGCCAATTTGGGAGCAGGTAACTCAAATGTAGGTCATTTAAACCATACTTACACTTATTCCAACTAAGTTAAGTGCTTGTTGAAGTTGAGGAAAGATGCCCATGGACCAGAGAGTGGACTGGATCAGAGTCAACCCCAGCACCTGTCAATCTCCTGTAAGTATTTTCACTCACAGGTAACAGATTACTAACAGCTTCCTTTTGTGTTATGGGCTGAGGCAGGGATGTTCCTTTTCAAAGTAGCAGATGTTGATCTTGTTGCAGGTTTCTGTTTCAATGGATGGATTTATCTTCAAACGTACTTTGACAAAGATGACTCTAGCACCGTTGGTATCTGCTTCTACGGAGCAGTGATTCTCAACCAAGGGACCGCAGTAGCCTGAAGTGCCTTGAAATCCTTTCCAGGATGTGATGCAACACCAGCACTGAGGTGTACAAACAAGATTCGCAAGACAAACCCAGAGATTTCAACCAGGAATTCATAGTTTTAAAAACATTCTGCACTGCTGCGGTCCTTCTTAATTCTTTGCAACAAAACCTGCTCTATTATTTTTCTGTACTCAAAAAATGAGTCAAAACTGAGAGCTGGAATTTTCCACGGGGTGCCTCAAGTCAAATGAGGGGTGCCTTGAGTCTAAAAAGGTTGAGAATTACTGTTATGGAGTCAAACTAATGACCCGACTTGAATTTAAGGGCTTGATGCAACTCACATTTACCTTAACAGAAGCTGGTCATTTCCTTTTATGCCCAGAACCCATACCAATACCCCTCTAGAAACAAAATCTTTCCCCCCACATATTGAGAGATTCCCCCCCAGACAAACACACACTGGTATTTTGTGGACAAAATTATTTTCGGGCCAAGACTGGGCCTGGAAAATGCCAGTCCAAAATGCCAGTTATTCAATACAGAAAATAGAATTCAGGTGAGGAAACCTGTTACTGCAATGCAACAGAGCCTTGCAAATGTACGTGTCATTTCTAAAATTTCTCTCTGCGGTGTGACTCTGGACAGTCGTGCCTCTACAACCTGGCGGGATGACATCAAAGGCAGGAAAAAATGGAAACCAGCAGTCAAACCTTGAGAGTAGATCTTAACGTAGGTGATTTGTTCCAGAATTACTACAGCTCCTGCCATCATTTCCCTCCTACTCTCTCTATAGCAATAAGGAAATGAGGGTTGTATTATTTTTCTGTATTATTTTCTCAGCTTTTTGCATAAGTAAGGTATTAGCTCTGCTCTCAGGCAGAAGGCAGAGCGGATATGCACCCTATAGACTAATTAAAACAAAATATACACATAGCATAAGCTTTTGTGACTTGGAGCTCATTTTTTCAGGGGCTGTGAAAGGACAATACGGTATTTATAAAGTGGAACGAGTGATTTGAATACAAAAGGTGGGAAGGGAGAAGAAGGCAGTGCTGGGAAAGGAAAACAAGCAAAGAATCCATGGGAACAAAAGCTCATCCAAGTAATGGGATAAGAATCCGTAGTCTCTGTTTAAACCATACTTAATGCAGGGGGTCGGGGGGACTCGTGCAGAGCCCTCCATGCGGCGTGGGGCAGTGGGGGGCAGCAGGGACCACCCCCCACCCAGAAGCACCCAGTGAGCCAGGGCTTTTTTCCTTCCGAAGAGCCGAGAGCTGGGGCAGCCATTGCCGGTCTGGGAGAGCAGGCGAAAGATGGGCCTGACTGATTAGGCCAAATTGATTTGGAACAGTGATTTGAATCACCGAATCCAAAGTGAATACTAGCCACTTCACGCATGCCTAGTGTCCAGAGGTCCCCTAGGGATTCCCCAATATAGCAGATAGCGGCCATTAGCTGACCAGCTGGGTAGGAGCAGGCCAGATTCATGTGTGAGGACAGCCCATTGTTTCAGCCACTGCCACTGCCCTGTACTACAAGTGCTGTTTGCGTGCTACTACCTGAATGGACCTTGATTTGCAGGCCACCATCACCCAGTGTTGGGAGGCTGCAGTCTGAGTTATGTGGCACGGTGCCGGTCCTGGCTCAGGAAGGCCAGCTTGACTAGGGCAGTCCATGAAATGAACGGGCATCTCATGGGAGAGTGGCCATGAATTTGCTGGAGTCCACAGAAAGGCAGAAGCATAGCTATACCCAGCTTTCTCTTCCTTCCAGCATTGACTACTCTGAAGTGGTGACGGCCACAATGTACATATAATGCTCCTGCTCTACTGTGGGGCTGTCTCCAAACCATGAAGGACCATTTCTGAGCCAGGTGGATGAATGGTGACTGGTGGGAGCAGTCCCTGGGATGGCCATATGGGACGATGAGCATGTTCCAGCCTGCCTTCATGGAGAGCTGCATTGAGCTGGCCTCCTATCAAGTGACTAACTACTGAGAGCACCACAGACTGTGGAGAAGCATAGATTTATACATGTTAGGGTTGGAAGGGACCTCAGTAGGTCATCAAGTCCAACCCCCTGCCCTGGGCAGGAAAGGGCACTGGGGTTAGATGACCCCAGCCAGGTGCTTATCCAGTTTCCTCCTACAGACCCCCAGGGTAGGGGAGAGCACCACCTCCCTTGGAAGCCCGTTCCAGACTCTGGCAGCCCTTACTGTGAAGTTGTTCTTTCTAATGTCCAACCTAAATCTGCTCTCCATCACTCTGCGGCCATTGTTCCTAGTTTCTTCAGGGGGTGCTCTAGTAAACAGAGCATCTCCTATTCCCTGCTGCTATCCCCTGATGAATTTATAGGCAGCACAAGATCACCTCTCAGCCTTCTCTCGCAAAAGCTGAGGAGATCTAGGTCCCTCAGTCTCTCCTCATAGGGCCTTGCCTACAGGTCTCTGACCATACGAGTGGCCTCCTCTGAACCCTCTCAAGATTCCTAGCGTCCCTCTTGAAGTGCGGCACCCAAACCTGGATGCAGTACTCCAGCTGCAACCTGGCCAGTGCTGCATAGAGGGGAAGCATCACCTCCCTGGACCTGCTCATCATAAATCTGCTAATGAATGATAAAGTGCAGTTAGCCTTGTCGATCACTTAGTCAACTCATGTTCATCTTGGAGTCAACTATGACTCCAAGATCCCTTTCTGCTGCTGTGCTGCTGAGAAGGTCACCCCCAGCCTGTAAGTGTGTTGGTGGTCCTTTTTGCTCAGGTGTAGCACTTTGCACTTGTCTTTGTTGAACTGCATCCTATTTTGTTCTGCCCATTTTTCCGACCTTTCCGGATCCACTTGGATCTGTTCCCTACCCTCTGATGTGTTAACTTTGCCCCATAATTTAGTATATCATCTGCGAATGTGGACAAGGTGCTCTCCACTCCCTCATCCGAGTCACTAATGAGGACATTGAATAGCACCGGTCCAAGGGCTGAGCCTTGTGGGACTCCACTGCCCACATCTTTCCAGGTCGATGTCAACCCCTCCACCACCACTCTCTGGGTGTGACCCTTAGGCCGATTTGCCACCTACCTGACCATATAATCACAGCCTGCCAGTTCATTTACAAGAACGGAATGAGATACTGTATCAAAGGCCTCCTTAAAGCCTAGGTAGATGACATCTAGCTCGATTCCTTCATCTAATCATTTTGTGACCTGGTCATAGAAAGAAACAAGGTTAGTCAGGCAGGATCTACCTGCAATGAATCTGTGCTGATTTCCTTTCAGCATTATTCCCCTGGCTGGGCTCCCACAAATATGGGTGTTTGTCCGAATTTCTCTTGTAGGGGTCCTATGCTACCCTGCACCTTCCTTTTGCTCCCTATGTACCTGAAGGACTTTTTGTTGTCCTTAATTTTTGTCGCCAGCCTAAGTTCTAATCTTGCTTTGGCCTTCCTGACTCCCCGCACGTGCAAGCCAGGGAGGTATACTCCTCTTTGGTAGCTACCCTGCTTCCACAGCCTGTATACCTCTTTCTTTGCCCTTTGGCTTTCCTGGACTTCCCTGTTTAGCCAAGAGAGTTTCTTGGCCCCCTTACCCCCTTTTATACACAAGGGGATTGTCTCCTTCCGTGCCTGTAGGATTGCTCCTTTGAGGAACAACCACCTTTCCCCCCACTTCACCAATGCTCTTGAGCTTTAATGCCTCACTAACTAATCTCCTGGGCACACTGAAGTTACCCTTTCTGAAGTCTAGCATTTCAGCCCTGCTGGTTAGTTTATGCACTCTTCGCCAGACAGTGAATTCAATCAATCAATGGTCACTATCCCCTAGGTTACCTTGTGCCTGCAGATTCCCCACCAGGTCATCCCCTGTAGCTAACACCAAGTCCAGCAAGGCGTTTCCCCCAGTGGGATTGCATACCTCCTGTGTTAGGCGAAGGTCCTGCATGCAGGTTAAGAGAGGTTAGATTTGGCTGGCTGCTCCTGCCAGCAGATATCAGGGTAGTTCAGGTCACCCATGACAACCATCTGTCTCGAGCGTACGGCCTCCGAGAGCTGTCTGGAGAATTCCAGGTCTAGCTCATCCTCCTGGTGTGGCGATCCATAGTAGACCCCCATTACCAAGTCCTTTCCCCCGACCCCCTTGTATCCTGACCCACAGTACCTCAGTTTGGCCCTCCTCTGATCCGATCTTAATTATAGAGGTTGTATATTGTTCCTTACCACAGAGAGCAACACCCCCTTCCTCTTTTTTCCCCCCCACTCTGTCCCATCTGTACAACCTCCATGTAACCCTCAATGCCTACTGCCTAATCGTGAGTAGGATCCCACCAGGTTTCAGCTTGTCCAACCAGGTCAAAGTTGTTGCTTGCAAGCAGGAGTGCAGGTTCCTCCTGCTTGTTTCCCATGCTCCTAGCATTAGTATAGAGACATTTAAACCCCACTATGGGTTCCCTTGTTACCCCCTGTCCTGATGCTTGTCAGCCCCCTTAGTGCTTACCTGGGCTGATCCAGTGCATTGCTTGTGTCTCTCTGATCCTAGGTTCTCCTTATCCTCTGCTTCTCCATCCCGATGAACCTAGTTTAAAGCCCTTTGGAGGAGATCAGGCAACTTGTAAGAGAGCAGACTCCTACCTTTAGAAGAGAAATTAAGACCACCTTGTCCCAGGATGCCCGTCTCATGCAAGGGCAGATTGTGGTTGTAAAGGCCAAAACCCACATGATGGCACCAACTCCGGAGCCGCAGGTTGACTTCTCTCATGCAGGCATCCACTGACCAGAAGGATGGACAAGAAGACTTCCTAAGGCTCACCCCCAGAGCCCTGTTGCTATTGTACTATGAAAACTCGCAACCCTCAACAGCCTCCAGTCCATGGCAAGCTAGTTCAGTGTTGGCATGTCCACAATGGGTAAAAAAGCATGGGAGGTCAGCTTGGCAATCCAGGAGGGAACGGTGCCCCTGATCATATGCCCTGCTGACCTGTAGGAAGCCATGAAGTTTCACAGAACTGGGGTTCTCAAACTACATTGACGCCGCTGATGGGACCCACATCAACGTCCTTTCCCCTGTGTACTGTGTCCAGGACTTCCTCAACTGAAAGGAAGTTTCCTCTGGTGATGTAGGCAGCAGTGGATCACCACAGCCATCTTACACATCAATGCTGGCTGGTCTGGTAACGTGCCATGACCCCAGGGTGTTCCAAAACTCCAAGATACCTCAAGTGGTAGAAACAGGTGAAGTTTGTCCCTGACAAGCCCAGCAAAAGGGGAGCAGGTGACAGTGCCTCCACTGCTAAGCCAGACTGAAAAAGGCTTTCACATGTTGGACAGATGCCACCAAGGAGCTTTTCAGTGACCACCTCAGCAGTTGCTGAATGGCTGTGGAGTGTGCGTTTGGTTATCTTAATGCAAGCCAGAGGTCCCTGAGGACCCACATAGATGCCAACAACCACTACAGGACCTGCTTCCTAGTCTCCCCGTGTCCCATAGAATATCTGTGAGACCAAGTGGAGGCTACTCCTGAGGCATGGGCAGTGGAGTGCCCCATGGTTATCCCTGGTGTCGCCATGGCATGTGAGCGGCCTTGGGAGACCAACTGCAAGGCACTGTGTGGGAGAGGCTCTGGCAGACCCCTTTGCATGACTCCAGCCAGGGGAGCAGAGCAACGCCACATTGGGAAGGGAAGCCAGGCATGAAAGCATCCTCCCCCTCCACTATTAAACTGCATTAAACTATTTAACATCGTGCTTTCCCCCTCCTCACTATTAAATTCTGCAAACCTATCAAACTTTGCTTCCTCTTAAAACGCCTGAAACCAAACCTGACCTCTCCTGTGACAGCTTCGGGCATTTGTAGTTGAGCACTGAGAGCTTTGGGATGTTGGAGGAATATGAAATGGGAGTTGGGATGGGAGCCGCAGCGTCGTGGCCAGCTGAGAGGTATGCACGCTGGGATGGAGGGAACGTATGCTCCATACACAGATCACAGCCCGGTACTTGGGCTAGCTGAGAAACAAGTGTTTTTCCCCTCTTGCAGAAAGATGGCTGCTTCACGTCTCGCAACCTATTAAAGGCCCATTTTCCCCCTCCCCAGGCAAGCAAGGAAAATCACAGGTCTCACATAAAAGGGGCACTTATTTAAAATGGAGAAGTGAGGAAAATACAATCGAAAACTTCACATGAAAAGAAATGTCCAGTTCCCCAAACTCAGGTCTATGATGTCCCTGTGCCAGAGGGGTCTGTCAGCACCTGCAAACAGAAGTGGGCTGTGGCGTGGACATGTCCAGCACTCATTGACTGAGGACTGGGGGAACTGGAAGCCCAGCAGGTGCATGTGCTCCATGAACCCTTGGGCTGCCTGAGCAATCTGGATTATTGTGGGCCATCTGGAGAATGGCCAGGATCGCCTTCAGCTTCAAGTTCAGTATAGCCACGAGACAACACAGTCAGCCTCCGCAAACACAGGCAGAGCATCTGCTGTTCACCCAGTGGTGTGGGCAGACCTGGGCATTTCTCTTGGCGAGCCACTTAGCTGTCTGTCTGCTTGGACTACTTGATGCCATGGTAGACCATGTCCATGCACTCTCTGAAACTCCTCCCACCTCTCCCTGGCCTCAGGGGTCTATGTGATATGGGAGCTGATGAGAACAGCATCTTTGCCCAGGTGCAGCTCTCTGTGCCCACCTTACCAAGCACTCGTGGGCATCCTGAGACCTGTAGATGCCAGATCCACCAGCTGCAGACATGAGCCCTGCAAAGGGAACAAATCAGGCATCCATTGTTTAGCTCCCGACTGTCCAGAGAGCATGCAGAACTCCAACAAA
Source organism: Caiman crocodilus (assembly GCA_030014935.1). NCBI lineage: Eukaryota > Metazoa > Chordata > Crocodylia > Alligatoridae > Caiman > Caiman crocodilus. Next base: position 40,025,361 of record JAGPOW010003395.1, on the reverse strand, counting down.
CGTTGCCAGTTGCAAGGCCATGCAGCCTGCGGGAATGAGCATTTCACCTACTCCACGTGCTAAGCTCACTATCCTTACCCCAGGAACCCAAAGGGGGCCTGCCAGTTAACACCACCCAGCCTAAGCCATGGAAATCAACCCCTGGATCTCTGCTAATACCCAGTCACGCAAGCCAATGTCCTGTGAGGAAGTGAGGCAGCTAGCATTTCATCCTACATACCGTGGTAGGAGTTAACCCAGAATACCTGGAAGTGTGCACTTTGATGGAGGACAGAACACTTTCTCCTGGGACAAAGGTGGCATCAATTTATAACCTCAGCAGCAACATATTCATCAGTATACTCACTCCAATGCCGCCAAGTGTAATCAGCAGGCTGTGGAAGAGGCAGGAGAGAGGTCAAGGAACTCTCTCTCACATTTGTTTGAAAGACCGGTTCAACCTGGCCAATGTGACTAATAAGCCTGGTACCACAACAAAGGCAAGAGCTATTTTATTGCCTTTTGGGAAAACCCACCAGTATTTGCTGTCTGTTTACTGGAGGACATGGTGGTGCCAGATGTCTATGAGTCACTGGAGGGTTGTGCCACCTACAACAGCACTTCAAGGAAGAAGGCTCTGCCCTGGAACATGAGGTCACAACTCATGAGCTATATTAAGCACTATAGTTATGTCTGCAATAGACTGGCACATAATCACAGCAACCATAACCTTACAGTCACCTGATATGTGCCCCAAGAACTGAGAGGAGCCAAATGATCACCTCCAGCTAGCACCACTCAAGCTCCCCCATCAAACAACTTAGAGGCCTCCTTCCAAGCCGCTCATGCACAACAGCAAGCCAGGACAGCAGAAGCTATATCAACAGGGCCATTGTGTGTGTTCTTTGTCATTGGCGAGGTCCCTGGGGCTGGGAGAAAAGGAACTATGCCAGGAAAGTTTGGACGGGCATGGGTGGGCCGAGAGCCCGTTCTGGCAGCCCGGTGACAAGCAGAAGACTGAGGCCGGTCACTTCAGCTCTACAGCCACACTGCAGTTGTAGAGATGGGGAGTCCTTGGCCTGGCTCAGCATCATGGCAGTCTTCTGGGTGTGACTCAGTGAAAAAACAGAGCCACAGTGAATCCAAGTCACTGTCTGAGTCTGGGAAATTAGGGCTGTCACAAAGCTGTGTCATTCAGTGACAGGATGCAGGACAACCCCTCATTGCAGGTGCATATTGCTCCGGGCGCTCCAGAAACAGCTGTTGTCATAGGCCCTCAGAGACTGCTGCCTTAAGACTTCGAGCATTGCTGCCCATGGCATTTATGCCTGAAGACTGACATGTATGCAGTAACCTTTTTGAAGACCACTTGATTATGGTGGCTGGAATGAGTACCTCCTGGTTCTCCACCTCTCCAAATGGAAATCATTGCGGGATGCATGGAGAACTATGTGGTCAGGTTGTCTGAGGATAACTACATAAACACTCTCTACAATGTCGTGTGAAAAAGTGAGGCAGACAGAATTTTATGCCACATACCTTAGTGGGAGTTAACCCAGGATGCTGGACTTGCATATTTGGAAGTGCACACTTTGATACAGGACAAAACACTTTCTCCTGGGACAAAGGTGATATCTGTTTATAGCCTTAATAGCAACAACATATTCACCAGTACACTTGTTCCAAACAAGTAGTGCAGTTCATTGTACAAAGATTAAAAAACAAACATCAAATTCCAATATTACCATCTTAATGCATCACTCACTCTGTAGAACAAAGAAAAAATAAGGCCCATTAGTTTAACACTGAGGAACAGTTATGCACTACTTATCAGAATAATTGAAGAAGTCCGTATTCCCAACTGAACTAAGAACAGTAATGCTCACGTGTAAGGCCATTGGGCTACCTGCCTCAAAAATGTTATTAGGCAAGATTATTCATTTTGGAAGCTTTTGGACAAAGAAGGAGAGTTATCCTTGACAGCATTTATACATCCCTATGGACCAAATGCAAAGCCTCGTGATTTTATAAGTGGGAACCAAACAATAAAATCACAACAAAGGAGACTTTATCAAAGACATTTTGAGAAAGGCATAGGGTCTGGTTGGGCTGGTGATTAGTGTGAAAGTTGACAAAGAAAAAGTGGGATATATACACTGAGCTAGTTCTGTGTAATTGATTTGTTTTTATTTATAAAAGCGGTAAACCTGTACTACTTTTCTGCCTGATGAAATATTCCTGAGTTTTAGATCACTACTGAGGCGAAGCAGATCAAACTCTGAAAATGTAGTTATGAAAGTCTTGTAAGTCAGCTTCAACACTGAACGTATTGGTTAGCAGCCGTCACTCATCAATAAACGTTAATCTCCCAGGTCCTTCATTCCTCATCCACCTACGATATCTCTTCCATCGTGGGTCCATGGCCATCTTCTTTTTTAGTTCTTCCTCTTGCTCCTGTTTGTAGACCTGGAAGGGGAAAGAGATAAAAAAAGAAACCCAACAACTTTAAAGCCCAAGAAAACATAGGCCCTTAAGATGAACCAATGACTACTCTATCCATTAGTCAAACAGTTTATAGACTATTGTTAATTTTAAAAAGGACTCCAGGCTGCATTCCTGGCTGTGAACATGCCATGGTTGCATGCATGCATGTGGCATTTATTGGTGACATTATCAGCCAAAAAAAGCTAATTGCCAATCATATTAATATTTTTTTTAATATCGATGCCCATCTCATATGGAACTGATATATCATTGCACACTCCAGTTTCAAAGATATAGGAGACATTTTTGGATCTCAACTGCAAGCTTTTCCTTAGTATCATTGTGAAAAAAGCCACTCCACATGGCAGTATGCCACATGGTTAATTAACTCTTCTATTAACCTTTCCCACCCTTCCGAGTCTGGTTTTTTGCCGTTCATGTTTCCAGCACGTGTTCTGCCTGGACCTAAACAGGCCGGTTTCCTTGTGGCGACACTTAATTCCAACAGCATACACAGCATTAAACAAACAACATACTAGTACTGCCGTACAGCAATAAGGAAGTCATATCCAGGATCAGTGAGGATAGAGAATGGCTGAACTGATAGACGGCTGCAAAACAGGAACTTCAACTGATCTGGATAAACACGATTAATTACTGTGGAGGATTTATCAGGTCTTTTTCAAGGGCACTTTGCACTGGTATACTAGATCTAGCTAGCCCCACCACCCTACTATTGTATTCAAGTATACCACAGGATGGCAAAACTGCTTTTTGGCTACAGGATTTCCATCCACTGCCAGCAGTCTCCAGTTTAAGCTGCAACATCTAGTCCCAAAGTGACTTTTACATACAAACACCATGGTAGGAAATTGCAGTTTTGCATTTAGGAAAGTTCTCTCTTTTGCATTTATCATCACAACATTCAAAACTACTTGCCTCATAGTTCTCTCTCATCCACAATTGTCGTTCAAGAAAAGTCTTTTTCTGCTCATCTTCTAAGGTGTCAAACTGAGACTGGGACATTTTCATGTATCTACGTATTATGTATAGTTTTTCTTCCTCTCCATACTCCTGACCTTTGATATTGAAACAATAAATCCACCAGCAATACCAGATTACGTATTTGCACACGTAAAAAGGAGCCAAGAGGATTTGGAATAGGAGAATGTCATACACTTTAGGTTTCTGGTAGCCGCCTTTTATATCTATTTTATTTTTTATGATGTTTTTGATGATGTCCTCCTCTTCCTTGCGAGTTTCTTCTTTAGACCGCCTATTTTTGCCCTTTTCCTTAGCTTTGTTCAGTAGGCCTTGTTGCCTTGCAATCTCAGTAGCTTGGATGCGATATTTTGGCACTGTGGCTAAATAGTTGATAGCCTCATTGTAGCTATTCCACCAGCTGAAGAACTAGAATATAAAAAGAAAAAGTAACAGATTCTTATTTCCATTTGTAACTTCAACAAAGAAAGCATAGGAAAAAACAGAGCTCATTGCCTCATGGACATTAAGCTACCAGTTAAATACCACCAACGCTAAAAACTGAAACCAGATTACATTTTATACTTTATAATCTACGTGCTATGGAAATATCTATTTCTCCAAACAGGCAAGGTAAGTAGTAACCCCACTTTACTGCTAAAAAAACAAGATTAGAGGTGAGGTAACTTATTATGGTTAAAGGCAATGAAACACCATGCCAGCCCTGGAACAGTCATACGTGAGGACTGAACTAAGGGTTTCCAAATTGCTAAATGAGGCTCTACTGCAGGAGTCACAGTCCCTTATTTCCAAGGAAAGTGGAGAAAACCTTTTATTGGCCAGTCAGTCACCAGGTGGGGAGTGAGGTACCACAATGTGTTAGCACTCCTCAGACAGACGTGCACTGTACTGTGCTTCTTGGGGTTCAGCCCTGGGCTCACTTTTAAGGACTGCATTTCACAGTGCATACAAAAATGTATTTCACTTTACCTTTTTCAGTGAAAAAATGGACAGCGAGTTTACCACAGCACTAGGACAATGCTGGATTAAGATTTTCTTAATTGTGTGTTACATGAAATAATTTTCAAATTGGAGCCTTATCCCATGGTTTACAGTAGCAACTCCTGCCAGCAATGGAGTGGGAGGGGATAGGTAAAGGGGAGCAGCTAGGCAGGGACAAGCTGGAGCCTGTGACTACCTGCTTATCTCCTCATCCTTCAGTACGATATCAGCGTATAGAACTGATTCTGTATTGGGGTTATGCAAGATCAGTAAAATTAAGCAGATAAGAACAGGCCCAGGCCCATCTGGATTATCCCCCATTCCCAAAACCAGGCCCCTTCACAAGGAAGTAAACACTGTAATCGATACGTTTGTTTTTGAAATTGGGTGCCACCCAGTTCACAAAAATAATGCGGGATGCTTCAGGGACGAGAAGCAGGATGCAAGGCAGTATAATAGGGGTGCACCGATGCATCAGTCCATATTATATTGGTGCTGAGAAAAGAAAAATTGACATTATAGACAAATCAGCCTTTTTTGGCTGATGTGGCCAATAGCGTTGCCAAAAAATGCCGTGTGCATGCACATAGCCACAACAAGCACACTGCCAGCGTGGCAGTAATTTTCAGCTGATAAAATCGGGGGGAGTCATATCAAGGCCCCCACAGTGAGGAAGGGAGTGGGGCTGGGAAAGGCACTGCCCAGCTGGGATAAGGCGCAGGACATCCCCCGCCCCAGATGGGCTGCTTGTAGCTCCATCTCGTGCCCCAGCTGGGCAGTGCCTACCCCTGCCCTACTCCCTCCCTCACCACCCCAGTACTGGGGCCCAGACTGGGCCCCAGTCTGCTACCTCTGCCCCCAGACTTACCGACTGGAGCCTGTTCTTCAAGCTGCCAGGCTGCATATCAGCAATTGGCTCGTTAATAACCAGGCATCGGTATCAGCCCCAAAAATCTTTATTGGCGCACCCCTAGTATATAAACATTTAGGATTTCCATAATCATCCCCCCTTGGCCCCCCCCCCACACATTTAAACAACAGTTCAGCCATAATTACAATGGTCTGGAATAGAGTCAGTCATTAAGACCATTGTTTCAAAGAAACAACATTCTTTTTAATTGATTCAATCTAATCTTGTCTAACAATCTAGTCCCCATGCCTGGAACAGACTCTAAAGCATTTAGCCCTTCATTTCATGACCCATGAAATTAGATTATTTCTAACAGTACAAGATGTTAAGTGTTAACTATATAGTATTAAAAATAGGGAGGTTGTTTCTGACCCCAACCTATACAGATAATGGAGAGACAGAATTTCTCAACTCTGTGATCTAACCTGTTGAATAGATACTCAGTAAAAGATAGCAGACAGCACTTATCCCAAGCAGAAATAACGAAGCCATCTACTCGTGCAGGTAAATGAAAAACCGCAAGATGCAACAGTGGCCGTCAGGGAAGTAAAAATAGGAGGCAGCATTTTTTAGTTTAGAAATCGAAGAGAAAGTATAAATGTATTTTACCTGAAACACGGAGATAGCACATACTGTAAGCAGAATTACTATTCTGACATCCACTTTAGGTGCCAGCCGCCTGCTATAGTAGTGATAATAATGGCGGTAATACTCTTCAGGGTGATCCAACATATAGTCATAATCCTTACGTGTTTCTTCATCCTGCAGAATAACAACTTTGTAAGGTTCAGATCCTTTCAGATTTAGTCACGGTTACCTAGACCATTTCAGAAAACAGTCCTGTAGTCAATTAATTTACCAAATTCACACCTGAGGTGTCAACCTGATCAACCACAGTACTGTTACACTATTCGCAGCAATGAGTGGTGTAACATAACCAGAGGGTCGTAACATGTTTGCAGAGTCCAATGGGACCTTATTATGGTATCCTGAGCCCTGCCACCCGAACTAGCACAAATAAAGCATAAAGAGATATCTCGCTAAAATTTTCCCACTCCCAGTACAACTATCTAGAACACTACCTAAACCAGTAGCGTTAAAACAGAACAACTCTTCTTCAGTTGATAGTGTCCCCTGAGGTGTGCACTAAATGTGGAGTCTAGAAAATATTCACTTTCTTTACAACAGGAGATAGGGATTCCAGGATAACATACAGGGAGATTCTATGCCCTTCAAATACTTAATTCTTTCTTTGGCAAGAGTTCTTCCTTAATTTTGTACCTGACCACCTTAAAAACTTTTCAAATAAACATTATTAAATTCATGTAGTGATACAATGACTATCTGGGGATGAATAAATGGTGAGAGTTTTCTGAAGTTTTAACTGAAAAGCAGTCTTTTAGTATTTACAAAACCATAGAAACTAACCTGAATGTGTTCAGTTTTACCTATCTAGCTTTGAAAGTCAAGCAGAATTGGCTGCAGATAATAATGGGAGGAGGAAACCCTCTAAAAACACGAAGAAGACTATTGTGTATCATACAAGCTGCTGACAAGCCTTGAGCTGCATGACTTCGGTGGGAAAACAGACCACTTCCAAAAGGATTAGGCTACCTTCTGCTGCTCAAAAAAAAAAGTTCTTGGTTGAATTACTTACTAGAACAGGCTTCCACAGATAAATCATTCAGTTCATGCTTGCTTACTTGGATACCCTACTGAATAGTCTGCGGTGGCAAAATTGCCTGCATTTATTCTTGACAAAATTCAGTTTTAATGACAGCTAAAAATGATACTTCCATTTTCCTCTCCTATTTACAAGGTTTGGGAGTCCCATCCCATTCCCCCTCCCTCCTCCTCACCCCTTCTCCTCCCAGATTTTGGAACTGTTTGGGTTGAGATTTATTTTATTTAATATGTCTTTCTAAAAAGGGGGATTTAAAAATTTGAAGAAAAAACAGACCTATTAGAACAACTGTTAGAGGACAAGCTATTAAATACATTACAGCTAACACAGCTGAAAAAATATTTTCATTTTTCTTTAATCTTATGAAACAAGGAGCTAAGTTAAACAATGTTAAATGCACAAGGATCAGGAAATTTGAGTTACAATTTTTGTGGGAACTATCCCATTGTAGGCCAAGCACTGACATTTCATTTAGCTCGTTATATGAGCATGCACACTATACAGCAAAGAGCCACTAACTAGGAACTGCAACAGAAACAGAATACTTCTTCACCAGTGTTTTTCCCACAAACGTATAAACCCCTGGAAGGGTCCCTGCAGTACCCTGGGGTCCCACAGCACCCCAGCTGAGACTCGCTTGTCTAGAGAAAAAAAGAAAACAGAGAGGGATTCCACTTCCAGGTGCACACAGATGAATCACTTGTTAAGAAACAGACTACATGCACAAGTATCAGAGCACAGGACCAACAAATGCAAAAAAAACATGCCCTAAAGCAGAGGTGGGCAATTACTGGGGCCCAAAGGCCACATGAGGAGGTTTGATAAGCTGTCATAGGCCAGGTCAGCACTTCACCAGCAACTCACCAAAACTACCTATAGGTCTGTGGGTGGTCATGGAGCAGTGTTCAGGAATGGGAGGGACAGGCAAGGCTGGAATCACAGGACTGAGTTGTGTAGTAGTGATAGCTCTGGGCCGGGGCTCAGGCCTGGGCCTATTCCCTACATGCCCCTGGCCTCTGGTGGGGGAGCGTGTGGGGGGAAAGAGGGGCATGTGCATGTGTGTAGGTAGGGGGCTGCCTGCGTGCTGGTCCCCAGAAGCCTACTACAGGGGGAGGGGCAGACTGGGGGCACATGCAGCAGAGCTCACCCAGGTACTGAGGTCTGCAGTGCCTCCACAGCACTCTGCATGGGGCTGAGCTCTACTCATTTGCACTGGGGCAGTCTCCTGGTGCCCACAGCCTGGTTGGGTGCTACTCTGCTCCCAATCTTGCCACTGTCGCATCACGCCTTTCTGGGCGAGCAGCTTCAGCCGGATGGCTCCTGTCCAAGCATGCAGAGCACCAGCTCCAGGAAGGTTGCTCGGAACTGGAGCCCCGTATGCTGGGGCCGGTACTGCCCAGATGAAGCTGCTCACCTGGAGCAAAAGCCAAGATCAGGAGCAGGAGCTGTCATTAGAGGCAGGGAGCACAGAATAGCACCCAGCTGCAGCTGCACCAGGAACAGCCTCCCCGGAAGCTGCACATGCTGGCAAGCGCTGGTGGGAGCCTTGTGCCAGGGCACCTGTGCCAGTGGATGGGAACTGGCCTCATGCAGTTGCAGGCCAGGTCAGCACACCCATCACGCCTCCCCACAACACAACAACTTGCCAAAACTCCCTATGTGGGATGAAGTCATGGGCAGGGAGCAGTGTTTGGGAGTGGGACAGGCAGGAGGGGCTGGGATAAAAGGGCAGGGAAGCAGGGTGGTGACAACATGGGGCCAGGGCCCAAGGCAGAGCTACAATCCACTTCCCTCACGCCCGTGACCAAAACGGGTTCCACAGGCAGGGGCGTGCAAGGAGTGCATAGCGGCTCCGTCCGGGGTCCCGGCCCCACTCTGACACCACCCCATGATCCTGGGGCTTCCATGGAGACCGGGCAGAAGCTGTGTAGGCAGGGCACACAGCCAGGCAAGGGCCGGGCCAGAGCTGCAATCCACTCCTTATACACCCCTATCCACAGAACCCATGCCTGACGCAGCTCCGCACTGTCACTGCCCAAGACCTCAGGGTCTCCCCAGTCCTGCTCACCTATCATGCTCCCAGATGCCACTCCCTGTTGGCCCATGGTCTCATGCCAGCCACCCAGCTGCACGCTCTGCCCACGTGGGTCCCGCCCTGACAGCGGGCGTGGAATGGATGGGCCAAAGCACCCAGGCAGCAGGACTGGGCCTGGCAGGGGCAGCTGGAAGCCACCACTGCAAGGAAGCAGAGTCTAGCTGCCATGCTGCCCTGGCCCTGCTGTGTACATGCCATTACCCCTCACCTGGGGCAGGCAAATAAAACCACTCCACAGGCTGTTTTTTGCCCACCCCGTACTAGAGGGATAGTGATAGTGTGCCTTGTAATAGTCTACCTCCTTTCTCTACAATGAGGAGAAAGCCTTGCAAAGGAAGAAGAAAGGATGCTTGGGATTGTGCTTCTAGGGACTTCTTTTATAAGTGGCTCTTGGAAGTCCAAGACGGTCATTTATTCATAGACCTGTGGGAAAATGGGATTAGAAGGAACCTCAAAAGGCACATTTGTAATATCTTGCCCTGTCCCTGCAGATGCAGAGAGGAATGCATTGCTTGCCTCCCATCTGACAACCATTATCACGTTCTGCCACATTTTCCTTCTTGACTAAATAATGCCAGCTCTCCCAATCCTGCCTTGGAGATCACATTTTCTAGACTTTTACTCACAGCTACACTCTATCCAATTTCTCCAGCCTTCCCCCAAGTGCGGGGCCCAAACCCAGAGCCAGCACACCAGATGAACAGGCTAGCAGAAATGCTTCCTGCAACTTGACCACAGCACTCTAAGTGCTGCCGAGACACTGCAGACTTTTCTTCGGTGCTAGAGCACCCGGCTGCACGTGCTCGGCCTGTGGCCACCCCCTGGTCCTTTTCTGCAGGCCACAGTGAGCTAGCACTGCCTGCCGCAGCCCCAAAGCACCAGTGCCCACCCAACCCCAGCTTCACTTGCCCCCTCCAACTCTGCCTGCTCCCCATGCCCCACCGCCCAGCAAGGCACTGGGCGCCCCCCCCAGGTCAGCGAGAGGGGAGGGGCCCAGCCAGAGCCCATGCACCCCCCCCCAGGTCAGCGAGAGCCCACGCACCCCCCCCCAGGTCAGCGAGAGGGAGGGGAGGGGCCCAGCCAGAGCCCACGCACCCCCCCCTGCCCTCACACCCCAGGCAGAAGCTTGGCCTCCGGACAGAACCACCTCCCCGGGGGTCGGGGGGTCACACATGGCTCCCCCGGACGGAACCATCTCAGCAGGCGGGGGCGGGAGGGTTCACATATGACCCCCCCCAGGAGGAACCACTTCAGCAGACGGGGGGGGAACACGTGGTCCTCCGCAGACGGAGCCACCCCGGCGGCGGCGGCGGCGGGGGGGGACGACCCACATACGACCCCCCGAAGGGAAGCGCCGGCACCGCCTTGCCTTGCCCCGCCCCGCGTGCCCCGCGTCCCGTCGGTGTCTCTTACCGGGGCGGCTGCGGCCGGGGCGGCGGTCCCGCTCGCTCACCTTGAGGGTCTCGTAGGCGGTGGCGACGAGGAGAAAGGTCTCATGCGCCGCGTCCGGGTCCTGGGCGCTGCCGTGCTGCCGGTCGGGGTGGTAGCGGCGGGCCAGCTGCCGGTAGGCGCGCGCGATCTCCGCCTTGCTGGCCTCGCGGCTCACCCCCAGCACGTCGTAGCAGACGTGCTGCCCGCAGTACAGGCCCTCCACCAGCGCCCGCGCCGACCGCGGGACCAGCGCCACGGCCAGCAGCAGCGCCAGGAGCCGCGCGGCACCCGCCGCCATGGCTCCTACCTGCAGCCATGCGCCGCCGCCCCGTGCGCATGCGCCGCCGCCAGCGCGGGCGGGGCCCCAGCAGCAAGACGTGGCTGCAGCCGAAGGGCGGAAACGGCCACGCCGAGCCAAGAGGCGTAGGAGGCGGGACTTAGAGGGAGAGGGGCAGGGCCACAGGAGTGGATGAGGGGACGGGGCCAAAGAGCCGAAGAGTGCTGGGGCCGCAGAATAGACGGCGGCGATGGGCAGGGCGAGCTGAGGTGGGGCGGGGCCAAAGGGGGGAGTGTCATAAGGGGTGGGGCAGGCCTGTGCTGCTGCGGGGCGGGGCCAAAGGGGGAGCGTCATAAGGGGGTGGGGCAGGCCTGTGCTGCTGCGGGGCGGGGCCAAAGGGGGGAGCGTCATAAGGGGTGGGGCAGGCCCGTGCTGCCGGGGGCGTGGGGTGGCTGCAGTCCGTGTGTCAGGTACGAAGTGTCCGATCGGTTTTGAGGCCACTCGTTGATGCAAAACCCAGGTCACGCTCAGGGCCTCTGAACTGACTTCTGGGTTTGCTGTCAGCACTTTCTTATGACTGCTCGCCTCGAAACGAAGAATTAAATACACGAGTAAAATACAGAGAATAAAGACAGAAGTTTTTTAATTTAAATTTTCCATATTCCAAGTCAAATTAGCCAAAACAAATTCCAAATCCACAGGTCAGTCCAGAACCACAAGTGGCCCTTCTACAGGCAAACATCCTCCATGCCCATCTGGGGCTTCAGATATTTCCAGTCCTTTGGCGGGCATCCTACTTGCCCGAGCCGTGGGATGCGGATGCCCCCAAGGTTTGCTTGCCCCCAGCCATAAGGAGCAAGCCAGGGAGGAGTGTCCCTTTCCCGTTAAGTGGGCATAAAGCCCAGACCTTCCCACTCCAGAGGCTAGGGAGGATGTTTATAATACATTGCCTTAGCAGGTACTATCCCTGTGCCAGGAGAGTGGTCGTCCTCAGGCACAACTAGGAAGACTGCCTCAGTGGGCATGGTGTTTCCCTCGCCAGGCAAGCATAGGACTACAGCATGCGTGATCTGAGCTGAAAGTTTGGGTTTTATATGAGGTTATATATATCTACACTCTGAATATCACTACACGAAAAAGCCTTAACCTGTTACAAAAACCACATCCATGCAGCCCGCACGCCTGTACAAAGGCCCGTTGGCCACCGGGACCCACTACAGCATCCGCATTGCACACTACACACACAAGCAACTTCTGGTCTCTCAGACCAAGCAACCCTTTTCTTTCATCCCCACCCTGCTTGTGGGGCCGCAGGTTCAGTTCTCCTGTCGCCCACGTTGCTGTTGCTCCAGCTCCCGCTGGACAACAACCTGCTGCTGCTGTCACTGTCACTATCCTCGGTTCCACTTGTCTCATCCTCTTCCTCCCTGTCACTGCCCCCTTCACTAGGGGAAGCTGGAAGCCCTGCGCCATGTCTCTGTGCCAGCCAGGTGGCTTCGGCTGTGTCCTCTTCATCCTCCACTACTAATTTCTGGTAGTAGGTCTGGAGTTTGCTCAGAGCCATTTTCACACAGCCTACTACCTCTGTGTCCGTGTGCCTGTACAACAGGAGGTTCCTGGCTTTCCACAAGATGTTCCTGACACGGGATACAAACTGGTCGAAATGGGGCAGCAGGTTGCCCTGGTGTTCGGCAAGGCGCCTGTACAGCGCCACTTCTCTGGTTAACCGGTTGATGCCAGTCACTGCTTCGCAGAGCTGCTTCATCCTTTTCCATAGCTCTTTGGCGTGGGTGCAGAGCCAGAGCAGGCGGTTAATCGTCTCGGTAGCTCCGTGGCAGTTGAGCCACGGGCAGCTGGGTCTTCCCATGTGATCCTCTCTATGTCTCTGGGTCCTCGCTGGTGGGGCTCAGTGGGATTTCAGCCAGTTCAGGCCCTTGTGACCTTTGCATAGGTCCTTCTGGTCAATGAGCTCCTACACAGCCTGATACGTGTCACCCAGGAGCAGGTCCACAGGCAATGTGGTGTCCCTCAGCTTCACTGTCTCCTGGATCTTCTTGTGGTTGCTTATGGTTGCGGGCCTGCACTTTGCAGGCCGTACAAGTTGCAGCACTGGTTTAGGATCTTGTAGAACCACAGTGAGTCCAGGATTCGTGATTAGAAATAAATAACTAAGAAGAATGAAGAAATAAAGAAATGCTTCAATTTTGATGGTCCAATTCTCACTCATTCAATGGCAACTTATAGGGAGTGCCATAAAGTAAATAAGAAGAGGCTTATTTGCGTGCTGACCTGCATATTTTTTCAGCATACAGTCTTTTTCAACAAATACAATTTTGAGCTTTAAGCAATACAATAATTTCATATTAAAGACCTGCCAATGCTGGCTCTCAGGTGAACTTGCTGCAGGGCTGCTTGTCTCAGGAGGAGTCCTGGTGCGCTTGCTGCTTGAGGGTTGTTTCTGCTACGCCCCCGGCACTTCCTAGCTGCAGTCTGTTAGAAACATGCTGCGAGAGGCTCCCAGGCTGGTCATCCCTGTCCTTGAGACGCGGGTAGCTGTGTTATCTTGAAGCCAGGAATGGGGGAGGGCCAGGCAGCCCTTGACAGACGAGACGGTTCAGTGAGGCCTGAGCTTTCCTAGGCAGCCACCCAGTGGCGTACCTATGGACAAGGGGGCAGTAGCGGGCCATGGGCCCCTGGCGTAGGGTTGGGGAGCGGGCCAGCCAGCTGTGAAACTGGAAGCAGGGGCAGTGGCGCAGAGAAGTACTTCTAGTTTCTGGTGGTTCTGCCTGCCAGCCCCGGGTCTGTGCTGGGGGGGGCACAAATGTAAGCATTGCCCTTGGGCATTGGAGACCCTCTGTACATCGGTACATCACTGCAGCCATATGCTTTGCCAGAGGCTACTTCATGATAATTCATAGATTCATACATGTTAGGTTTGGAAGGGACCTCAACAGATCATTGAGTCCGACCCCCTGCGTAGGCAGGAAAGAGTGCTGGATTCAGATGACCCCAGCCACATGCTCATCTAACCTCCCCTTGAAGACCCCCAGGGTAGGGGAGAGCATCACCTCCCTTGGGAGCCCGTTCCAGATTTTGGCCACTCTAACTGTGAAGTTCCTCCTAATGTCCAGTCTAAATCTGCTCTCTGCTAGCTTGTGGCCATTATTTCTTGTGACCCCCTGGGGCGCCTTGGTGAGTAGAGCCTCACCAATTCCATTCAGTGCCCCCGTGATGAACTTATAGGCAGCCACAAGGTCACCTCTCAACCTTCTCTTGCAGAAGCTGAAGAGGTCCAGGTGCCCTAGCCTCTCCTCTCTCCTAGTCTCTCCTTGGCCTGCAAGCCCTTAACCATATGAGTGACCCTTCTCTAGACCCTCTCCAGGTTATCCACGTCCCTCTTGAAGTGTGGCATTCAAAACTGCATACGGTATTCCAACTGTGGTCTGACCAGCGCCCGATAGAGGGGCAGTATCACTGCCTTGGCTCTATTTGTCATGCACCTGCTGATGTATGATAAAGTGCAGTTAGCTTTTCTGATGACTTCATCACACTGATGACTGAAGTTCATCTTGGAGTCTACTAGGACTCCAAGATCCCTTTCCGCTTCTGTGCCACCAAGTAGGTCATTTCCTAGGTAGTAGGTATGCTGGACATTTTTCCTCCCTAGGTGAAGCACTTTGCATTTCTCCTTATTAAATTGCATTCTATTGTTTTCTGCCCATTTGTCCAACCTGCCCAGGTCTGCCTGTAATTGTTCCCTGCCCTCCAGTGTGTCCACTTCTCCCCACAGTTTTGTATCATCCACAAACTTGGACAGAATACACTTCACTCCCTCGTCCAAGTCACTGATGAAGACACTGAAGAGTATCCGTAACAGCCCTGCGGGACCCCATTGCCCACACCCTTCCAGGTCGATACCGACCCATCCACCACCACTGTCCGTGTTCGACCTTCTAGCCAATTTGCCACCCACCAGACTGTGTAATCATCCAAGTCACAGCCTCTTACCTTGTTCACCAGTATGGGGTGGGATACCATATCGAACGCCTTCCTGAAGTCTAAGTAGAGGATGTCAACCCCTACTCCTGCGTCCAAATGTTTTGTAACCAGGTCGTAAAAAGAGACTAGATTAGTCAGGCGTGATCTACCTGCTATGAACCCGTGCTGGTTTCCCCTCAGCGTAAGTTTTCCTGCTGGGCTCTCACATATATGAGCCTTAATAATCTTTTCAAAGACTTTACCAAGGATGGAGGTGAGACTGACTGGGCCTGGATCCCCTTCTTGAAAATAGGGACTTTTTCAACTGGCCCTTTTCCAGTCCTCTGAGACCTGGCCCGTGCGCCACGAGTGTTCAAATATTCTTGCTAGTGGCTGTGTAATGACATCGGCCAGTGCCTTCAGTACCCTCGGATGGAGCTCATCCAGGCCTGCCGACTTAAAGGCATCCAGTTCTTCCAAGTGACTCTGCACCATCTCAGGGTCTACTCATGGTAGTCTGGTGCCCTGCTGTTGTCTCTCTACAATCCCATTGTGAGACTTGTCTTGCCCCTCATTTAGGAACACTGAGGCAAAGAACTCATTGAGGAGTTCAGCCTTGTTCCCCCTGTTTGTCACCAATTGCTTTTGCCCATTCAGTAGCAGTCCTATTCTGCCCTGGGCCTTTCTTTTACTCCCTGTATATCTGAAAAACAATTTAGGATAAATAAGGGTGTTGCCCAGGAAAGCTCATGCCTCTGTTTAGTCTTTACCTTCCCTTGCCTTATGCTCTGCTTTGCCCTGCTATTGGTGCTCTTTGACCATGGACAAGGTTTGAAACCAACCTTGCTCATCTGGCTTCCTGTAAATGTCTCTTTGCAGGCCACAGGGAAAGGTGGCGCGGCCCTCTGCTGTACACTTGGGTCTTGACTGATATTAATTATATTTTTAGATCTGTAAATTCTGTCGTAAACCCTCTGCTGACCAGTTGCAACATGGTGCTTATGCAAAGTGAAGTGCAGACACCTTTACAGATGCTACTTCTGTCAGATGGGCCATTGGCATTGGCTTTGGCAACGTTTGCATCTCACTCACATGATGCATAGCTTCATTTGTTTCTGTGTCCCAAGCTTGAAATAATTCAGCCTTGATTTTTTTTGCTGCTTCCTTTCGGTTTCAGAAGGAAGGTGATGCCAGACAAAATAGGGAGTAATTAAGACAAGCTGTCAGCCTACATAATGATTTGAAGAGAGTATACTTTTATTGAATGTTGCAATGTTGATGGAAGCCATCATTCAGTACCTAAACATACCCTACTGGAAAAAGCCAGCTATCAAGTTCCTCTTTCCTCCTCCCTATGTCATATTTTTTTCTGCCTTCAGCACTTTATAGCTGCAGCATTTAATGTAACTGCCAATACAGACAAAGGAACAGCACTTCTACATCAAGTGTACTCAAGCTTTTCTCCTATTCAGTCAAACAGATTTCCTCTGCTTCTGTTCACAGTTGTATACCATCCCTGAGGCACATACAGCAATTATTTATATTAAATAGTAAAATTATGATGGTATCTAATATTGTCCCTGTCTTTTGGTGATACAATAGGTGGAAAGGCACATAATTAGTCTGATCTCCAAGGACATTCAGCAGATGATTAGCAGCCACCTTATTAATTGGTGTAAACTAGCTACCAAACAGCTGTAATTAATTTACCACAGTGCTAGGGGTGGACAGCTGGATTCCAAGACACCCTTGCTTAGCTGCCTGGTTTGTTCCAGCACCTAATTTAAGGAGCCACTCTACTACTTGACTTTGGCTGTACAAAAAGCTGGGCTTCCAGGCAACAGTTCTTGCTCTGGCTATGCCTTTTAGTCTTGTCTCCTGCTCATATTCTGGTTTCTAGCCCTTGCTACCTTATCAGTTAGTTTCTGGTCCTTACCTCCTGACCTTGGATTGTCTTCTGGAGCTTCTAGCTCTTGACCCCTTGGCTCCATGTCCTGACTATTGACCTGAGGCAACTGACCTAGATTTGAACTTTGATATGTTGTAATGGCCTCTTGTTCTTGCCCTGGACTTGGCCTCTCTGACTACTGACCTCTAGCTTGTGAGGACTACATGATTAATGACTATTCATTATGCTAAAATACCTTAAATGTCTCTCTCTGATTGAGAGGGGACAGGGAGTACAGCTTTCCATTTATTCCAACCTGCTGTGAGAACTGCTAAAATCCTGGTATAGGATCAGGACCATAATGAAGGATCAGGACTGTAAAGCATGAAGAATAACATAAATTACAGCTCCTAGTATGGTTGAAGAAACCATAGAACACCCTACTCAAAATCTAGAGCTATAGTTCAGGTTCTTGAAGACTTAGGTGTGTGTGATGGAGTTTTAGTAATGATAAAGTTTCTGCTAGGTATAAATCTAGTATAAAACTAAATCTATGCTATGCTGACCACAATGTTGTCATCAACAAGGATCTGTATTACTGTAGTGTCTGTAAGCCCTACCTGTAGACCATTACCCCACTATTGTTATGCTTCAGCCCAAGTCTGAATTCGTTGCCCGGCATGCATGAGCGCCAATATATGAATGCCAGTGGGAAGTTTGAAAGAAAAAAGTTTTTATT
>JAGPOW010003395.1:39926338-40007813 GCA_030014935.1 Caiman crocodilus | reverse complement strand
AACCTTCCAGTCTCGCTGTGTATTCTGTCTTGGGAGGATGGCTCGAGGCCATTTATTAGGCCTTCAAAGAAATGGCTCGGGGTTATTCACAACACTATGATAGTTTCTGTACAAATGTAGAAGGATGGTCCGTTTTAATTTACAGTCCAGCTGGATACACAGGTATTAAGCACATAAGAGATGCCATTTACTGGGTCAAAAACCATAAGCTCAATACGCTGTCTCTCAGTGGCAGGGAGTGAATGCTGAGTGGGTGGATGAATAGGACATATCCAGAATTTTCCACTCCTTGCTCTTCTCCCATTGCAACTTCCAGTATTCCAGCATAACTTGTTTGAATACAAGGCAAAAAAAAAAAAAGAAATGCAAAGAATCACTTGGCACTGAGCTTTGAGCTAGGGAAGATTTTGGATGAGGGGGTTATGACGAGGTTCAGAATACTGTATTCCCAACTTGGAGGTTGAGTTGAAGACTTGTCCTGAGGGGTTTGGCTCCTGAGACGGCTGTCAAGTTTAGTATGGTTGTTATTGGTGTTATGTGGGAGGGTTAAACCTCTGGAAGAAGGTTTAGTGGCCTTTTCCAGCAGAGTACTGTAAGACAAAATATTCCTGCTAGCATATGTTCACCTTCCTCCACCTATTCTTTCTCTCTCGATTCCTAACCTAATTATAATGTTGAAATACTCGCAAACTTACATCTGAAGTCAGGACGTTCCAATGGGCAAAGATATGGGAAGAATTAAGCCAGCAACATTTAGAAGCAACTACTTATTAGATGCTAAACCAAGCAGGGTTTATAATAAAGCTGTAAAACGCTATTGTAAAATTTCCTCAAGGAAACCCTTCCTTGAGGGACATAAAATTCTGAGCCCCATAGAAGACAGAAAAGTGTTGGGTGGGGATGCGGGGCGTGAGATCACGGGGAAGGCTGCTTATAATGCATTTCTAAGCACAGTCAGGATGGGGAGGTGTACTTTATTTAATCGCTAGATGTCTCTGTATGCTGAGCAGACTTTCAAGCAGGGTGTGGTCCCTGCCAAAGGAGGTGGAGGCTAGTGTTCAGCTGTATAGAAGACTACTTTTTTGTCTATAGTTATTTTTCTTAATAAGCATCTTCTATGGAAGATTAATTATTCCATATATATTTTGACACTAAACACCTTGCTGGACTGTTTTGTTTTTTTCCAACTGTTGTTTCTCTTTAGGACTAGATGCTAAAAAAATTCAATCCTTGCTCCTCTTCCTGAATTCAAAGCAATGGAAATTTAACTTTAAAATCTGCTCTCTCTCTCTCTCTCTCTCTGAAATTTTGATCTATAAATGCATGTAGCCCCTGCTGACAACTATGCTCCTTTTCTATACAGAAAATCTTGATTGGGATGAATTTGGTTTTCTACTTATCTGTGTCTTTGGGGAAATGTAAGAACTGCAGCAATTACTCTGACTCATGTTTCCCTGTGCAAGAAGAACCAACTAGTTAACCTGATTACCCTTTTTCCTAGTTTTGTGCATTTGATTCTTAGGATCTTATTAAGTTTCACTCTCCTGCTGTACTTTTTCTATAGCCCCTACTGATAAATAAGTACCTTGATCTAACTGAATAGGACTGATCCTCTCAAACTTGCTCCTTTGCACTCTGATCACTATCCAGTCACATAGGAAAACTTTCTTGTGAATGTTAGGAATGGTTTAAATATTTTAATTTGACACACGGGCTAAGGCAGGTCTAGAGCCTAGTCATACACTTCCAGTCCGCTTTTCTAATTTCTTCAAACTTTGCTTTGTCACAATTTGTTAAGCCTGTGATGCCACAAGAGCAGGGGTGGGCAAAATACAGCCCACCAAGAGATTCTATCCAGCCCACGGTGGGTCCCTTGGCCCTGCCTGGCCCAGGCTCAAGGGGCAGTTTGGGTTATGGTGTATGCAGCTGGTCCTGCTGCCCCTGGGTGTGGAGGTACCACCTAGTGCAGAGCAAAGCCCACCCTATCCCCATGTGGGGCTCTTGGGTATGCCAGCATCTGTAGTTTCCAAGTCTGGATGGTGCAGGGGCAGCGTGGCAACTAGACTTGACTTCCTGGCATCCCCTGTGATGGTGGCTCCTTCTGGATACCATTGCCAGTATCTCTGCCACCATCCCCAGACCTGGCCTTGCTACCTGTGCACCCCAGCCCAACCACCCTGCACTCATTGCCAGGGGTGCTGGATGGAGTGGGCAGACAGGAGGGATTCTCCATGGAGACTGGCAGAGTGTGCTCTGCTGGGTTGATGGGAGGGGCCACAGTTGGGTGGTGAGTGGCATCCAGGAGCAAGACAGGCAGCTGGAGCCTCCAGGGCTGGGATCACAGGGTGGGCACAGTGTGGGACCAAGGCCCAGGGCAGAGCTGTGATCCTTTCCTCACATGTCCCTGTGATGGGTGCCAGTTCCATGGACAGCAACTGGTCTCTGCCCATGGGGTCCATGGAGACCCCACTTGCCACTCTACCTGGTAGCCTTGGTGGTGGGTGCAGGGTAGGTGGGCCCTGGGCTGGATAGGATCATTTGGCATCTGTTCATCACACTGGGCAGTGTAAACAGGTGTAGACAGCTGTCAGCTTACCAAAACTCCTTAAGTGGTCCTCCAATCCATATAATTGCCCACCGCTGCATAGGAGAGTCAAATATGATGTGCATGTATGTGTGGGTACGCCAGGAGATAACCGATGATCTGTGAAAAATAGTATGAAGCATGAGGAATTTCTTCAAGAGCCCCCCAAAAAAGGTGGCCTGCTATATCCAACAGTCAAACTAGCTAACATCCACTTAACTGAATTTCTGATCATTGTGAAAGCAATAGAAAGCTCGTTGTCTATGCCTTTTCAGTATTTCCTGGTCACTACTCTCTTCACAGCCTAAAAACTCTTGACCTTCCTTCTCCCTCCATTTCATCTCACATCTCACTTAAATGCCATAAGGCCAGGTTTAAACTCTGCATAATCCATTGCATGTTAGGGTACAGAAATTTGTTACCTGGAAGATTTGAGACAGAAGATAACTCTTAATTTCAGAACTGACAGCAGCATTCTCTCCAAGACAGACCATTTGCAGTAAACTGAAACCTAATTCTTAAGAAGGAAATTATTTGTCACAGAAAACTCTGCCCATCAGTAGGAGCTGTGATGCTTTTTATCCACTGAAACAGTAGTCCCACCCTGGAGTGTGCTTCTTGCTTAGGCCTCCTACAGACCTCGCTCCTCTTTCTTTGCTAGCAGTCACTCTCTCTGGCTTTTTCCCAAGTCCACAAATTCTTTTAATGGGTGAACACAACCTAAGAGTTGAGCCCAACTTGTCCAACTCTTTCTAGTGTATTCTTTGATAGTTCTGATGTTCGAGGGGGGGATGATGTGGTTTCTCTTCTTTGGTCTGTTCACATTGCTCTTCAAAATCAAATAACACTGGGAACCCTGGCATCTGACCTGTCCAGTCCTTTATCACCTTAAGAGTTGTTGTTTTTTTAATGGAAGAAATCGGGTTCACCTTCCCACACCAAATTCAACACTTGGCTTGTGGTTACAGCTTGAACGAGTGTAGCAAATATGTGGGAAACCTGGGGGTGGGGGACTGCTGGGCCTACACTCTCCTACCCCCTCACACACTCATTCCTCCTGGTACAGAATCTGCGTTTTGCGTCTCATCTGCTCCCATGTGTATTCTCAAAGCAAACTGCAAAGTTTGCTAACATGGAAAACCCGTATTCAGACTGGTTCATAATAGGGTCAATGGCAGGAGAGCTCCAATCCACCTGCTTGTTAGTTAACAGAGGAAATAATTGCCATGTTTTATAAGATTATGACAAGAACCTTCAGTTGTTAGAAAAAGCTGACAAATGTGCACCGTGGGGTCTGCTGTAAATTATGCTCCAGCACAAGAGGCCGAATGTATCGCTCTCCTAGAGCTACTTGTCAGCATAATCCTTAATGTAGCTCAGATTGGTAATGGGCATTGTGAGAAGCCCTGGTGGGGGGGGTTGTGGCTGATTCTTCATATCTCTGTAAAAATCACTTTACATGACAGAAAAGTTGAAATTAAGCAGCTTCAACTGTTTTGTAATGATCTGAACTTTCTTTTGTTCTGAAGCTACAGATGTGTTGAAGACTGATGGTTCCTTGAAGGATTCTCTTGGCACAGCTATGTGCAACACTTCTACTAGTAGCAGTCATGCAAGGGCCAAAACAGCCCTACAGTGAAATGAGAGGACAAGGATTTCTTAGGGCGATATCCTTTGTTGGACCAGCTAAGTTGTTGGGATAAACTTAGACAAGCTTTCCAATGTAAGACTGGTCTCATTCTCATGCAGGCGATACCCGAGGAAGAGTATCTCCCTTTCCAAAGCTTGCCTAACTTTATCCCAACGACCTGGTTGGTTCAATAGTAAGAAATCCTTGCCTCTCACACAATTTCTGGCCCATGACGACCGCAACATCACTCTTTGGCTACCACGTTGCTTTGGGTAAACGCAATATCTTTTATTAGACCAACTAAATAGTTGGAAAAATTGTTCTTTGCAAGCTTTTGGGCACCAACCTCCTTCTTCAGGCATAGGGAAGGTCTCCTGGTGACATGTGTTCTCCATGGTGGAGCAGAAGCCAATGTACAACACGCAGGTCTGGGGTTATCAGGTGGCAGGCAAATTGCCTACACCAAAATATTTCTTCCTTGAAATCTCTTTAAGCTCCAGGAGCTTAAGGCCTGTACCCGGGACCTCTCGCCATACCCACAGGGACAGCATTTTATAGAAGCAGGCGGTTGGCTGCCATGGTTCCCCCGCTCTACCTGGGGCAGGGCTGAGGGTAGTCTTACGCAGGGGCAGTATGGATAGGGATGCCCCTATGCATCCCCTGGCCCAGCAGTTCCCAATCTGTGGTACGCAGACAGCCTGTCAGCGGTACACATTCACAGATTGATCAGGATTGCTTTACATGATGTATCACCATACAGGTTGTGCTGAAAAATGTGCTGGTGGTCTTGAAGGTTGTACCATTTTAAATGGGTGGCCTGCAGTTTGCCAGAGTGGGGGACCCCGGCCCTGTGCCTATGGGGCAGTTTGGCGGGAGATAAGCCGGCCTCAGGCAGGGCCCTTTTCCCTGACTGTACCTGGGAGATGTCCGAGGGGAAGGCGCCAGGCTGCAGCCGTGCTGCCCTGCTGTGGCCTGAGGTGTCCGCCACACCGGGCCGGCCCTGCTGAGCCCCGCCGCCGCCCTTGGCGGGCCCCGGCCCGGGGTGCCGCAGGCGGGCGGGGCGGGGGGCGGAGGGAGCGGCGCTCGCCTCCGCCTGCTGCACCCTCGTGCCGCAGACAGGGGCAAGGACTCCCGCAGCCGCCCGCCCCTGCCCGGCGAGCAGCGCCGCCGCATCCCCCGGCATGGAGGTCACCGTGGACTCAGGTCGGTGCCGGCCGGCCCCGGGCGGGGGAGCGGGAGGCGATGGCTCAGCTCTTTCTAAATATAAACCGAAAGCGAAGTGCGGGGGGAGGAGCGGGAGCGGCGGGGCCGGGCCGGGTCGGGCCGGGCCGGGCGGGGAGAGCAGGGCCGGGCCGGGCCGGACCGGCTGTGCAGCCGCGGGGCCGGGGGCGCCCGCCGGGGGAGACGCGCACGCACGCACACGCCGCCCGCTCCGCCGGCAACATGGCCGCGGCCGCCTCTGACGAGCTGAGTGAGTGGGGCGGTGGTGGCGGCGCGGGCCGGGCCGGGCCGGGGCGACGGGCGGGGGCTGTGCTGGGGCGGGGGGTCCCGCGGGCCCCGGGGGCCGGGCCGGGCCGGGTCGGGCTGGGCTGGGTGCGAGCGAGCGGCGGGGCCGAGGCTTCCGCTGTGCACAGTCATGTCGGCCCGGGCCCGCGCACACGCGGCGAGTGTCCCCTGCCCCGGGCGGGCCCACCTCAGGTGGCGGCGCGCTCTGCCCCCCGCCCCAGCTGGAGGCTCAGTTTTCCCATCTGGGGTATGGGTGTAATCCGCCCAGCGCCGGCACTGTTGCCCAGGCAGCCCTGCTCCCCGCACCCGTCGCTGGGCAGGCCTGGTCCGTGTGCGCCTGTGTAAGCCATATGGTAGAAGAGGAAATCCTGGGGGGAGGAAAGTTGGGTGTTTCCTGAGCTAATGATGCACTGCAAATAACGCCCCCCACAGCACCCTTGGGTGCACATCCTGGGGCCCTGGGCGGGATGAGGCCGGTAGGGAGAGGCTGAGTGACATGGCACAGGTCTGAGTTGTCACCCACGGAGGGCATCTAGCACAGTGGCTTTTTATTTGGACAGGTTTCCCTCACCAGCCACGGTTTTGAGCATCCACGCTTCAGAGAAGGGGGGCTACAGTCGGAAAATGCCCCCACAACTCCCGTAGTCCTGCTCATTCCTCTCGCGCTTCCCCGGTCCCCACAGCCTTGCTGGTGCCCTCACTCCCACCCACGGCCCCTGCTCCCCCAGGCCTGCTGGTTTTGCTAACCACAGTATTGCCAGCCGTGGGATCGTTCAGGAACCTGCCCTCATGGTTGGCAAGGGAAACCTGTATTTATTCATTTATTCATTTATTTTTTAAATAAACCTTCCAACTCTGCCACCAGTTCCGGTATGGCAAAGGCTAGGCCTGCGCCTGTGGGAGGCTCCAGGTTTAAAGGAGTGTTTTGTACCATGCTCCTGAGCCTCGTGTCATCTAACAACCCTGTAAGAGGAAATGCAGACAGAAGACCAAGAACCCAGCTGGCAGCCTGGTGTTCCTGAACTCTGCCAGAGGGTTGCTGGGCTGAACAAAATGAGGGATTGGCATCGCCATAAGAAACTCCGTAAGAGGAAGAGCAGTTTTGACATATTTGCAGTCTGTTGCCCTTGAGGATTAAACCGTGCTTTACTGCACAAGGAGTAATTCAGGCTCTCTGTCCCCTGCTCTCTTTGCTGGAGAGTACCCCGTTAGTGTGCTTAGATTCTCTTATCAAATGGATAAGGTGAGCAGAGATTGGTACACCAAGATTTTGCTGTGTTTTCCTGATGTTGCCAAAGAACCAGAATCTTGAGGAGCAATGAGGATTGATTACCTTCAGGATTCATTGATCACCCTAAATCCCAGCCTGCTTATTCCACTGACAGTTGGTAGGAATCATTTGTCATACTATAACACTGTCATGTTATAGTATAGAAAGATTGATCACAGATGCTTATCAAATCCCTCCTCTTTCCACTTTACAACTCTGATGTCTTCACTTATTCGTTTAGTTGAGATTCTTGGTATAATAATTCCTGTTCATGGACACGTTACTTTTTCCAGGTTATGGAGTGTCTAGTCTTCCTAGCCTCCAATTTGAACTTGGGTGTTGGGGGTTTTTTTCGCTGCAATGTCCTGTGGCTATTATCACTGGATTGCTGGTCACATTTAAGTTAAATCAGAGCTTGGAAGGAGGACAGGAAGAATATCTTGTAGGTGAGACTCTGGTTTAGCAATCCGATGTTGCACTAATTGAAAATCTCAGGCAATCTAAATCATTGCTGAGAGAATTAGTTATCTGTCAGCTGTACCAAAAGAAAACCTACAGTATAGACTTCAGAATTTGAGGGATTTTGTTGGAAGTTTGCATATGGTTTCTCTGTGTTGTGGAGGGAAAGGACAGAGATTTTTTTCTAATATCTCATTTTTCAAGAATGGAAAGGTTGGACTGTCATAGGTGAGCTTTATCAGAAGCATAAGACATTCAGAATGCAGGGAAGCTGCCCAGTTTTCTCTTCAATTCAGAAGTACGTGTGTTTATAAAATAGTCTATTTGCAGCGTTGTTGAAAAGAACCTGATCTTTGGGAGGGTGCAAACTCCTGAGGGAGCAGTGATTATTTCCTTTTAGATTAGAAAGCCAGTTTGTCCCTGTTTGTGGGTGCTTTGCTACAATAAACTTTGATCTGTAGCTGCTGTTTTTTTATGAGAAAAAACACACTTGGTTAAACTCCTTATAAGGATACTTGAATTTAGTAGATGAATAATTAAAACTAGTCATATCTTAAAACATTATGTTAAATCAACAAATAGGGTTTGGAACTGTAAGCAGTGAGATGCAAAATAGGGGAAAGCCATTTCTGGAGAGACTAAACTTGACACTACTCACTGAAATTCAAATTTTTATTGTTCATGTCTTTGCCTGAAATGAAGGAACATGGTGATAAAAGGAAAATTGCTTGTTCATGGTAAAATATTACTTTTGTAAACCTGATGAGTGATTTGGACGGGTATGTTTCTTGAAGATATTTGCTTGACTCACCCAGTGAGTGAGTAGCACCAATAAAGCTTGACTCCCAGGCTGCTGCTATAACTATTCTAGATGTGCTCCCACCCCATGTCTAAGGCCATACCTGCAAGATTTTGCCTCATTTTAACTAGGGGTACACTGATACAGATTTTTCTGGCTAGTACCAATAGCTGATTATTAACCAGCCATATTGTCCAATACCAATACAATAGCTGATTTACAGGAATGCAAGCCTGACAGCTTGGAGAGCAGTGTCTGGCTGTTAAATCTGTAGGAGGGAAGGGGCATGCAGGGAGGCAGATTGAGGACCCCACAGTGATGGAGGGAGAGGGGCAGAGGGAGATGCTGTCCAGCCAAGGCAGTGAATGCGATCCAAAGAGTGGGATGGAGCTAAAGGCAGCTTGTCTGGAGGGGGCGAGGCGGGGGCACTGCTCCCTCCTGCACGCACCCTGGGAGAGGCATGGGGTATATGTGCCATTCGGATTTGTGCATGGGGTGAGGGCGGGCTGCCTGCTGTGATTTCAGGGCCACTGTGCTCAGGACAGGGTGGGAGGAGCAGGGTGGGTGGTGGCAGTGCTGCTGGGAGGGGTTGGTACAGGGTGGGCTACAGCCACCCCAGAATTTGCTGTAGCCACACTTCCCAGTGACAGCACAGCCCTGGCTCAGCCCCCTTGCTGGGAAGAGGCCAGTGCAGCCCCTGGCCCTGAGCCTGCAGCAGCAGCCCACCCTCACCCCATGCACAAGTCTGGGGGACCCAGGCTCCCCATGCTTTCTCTTGGGGTGCGTGCAGCTGTGAGGAGCCACCCACCTTTCCCACACCCCCTAGACAAGCCAGTTGTGGTGCCGTCCTGCTTCTGGGGTTGCATTCACCACCGTGGCTAGGCAGCCCCTGCCCCACTCCACTTCCTCCGTCACCGTGGAGGCCTCAATCTGTATCCTTGCAACACCCTTTCCCTCTTACCCTGCACATTCTCCCACCCCCCATAGTCTTACTGGTGGCATGCTGCTCTCCAAGTTGCTGCATTACTGGCCATGCGCATGCTGCAACTGCACATATGCACATGGCATTTATTGATATTATTGCCTACACCAGCCAAAAAGCTGAGTGCTGATGCTGTTAATTTTACTTTTATTGGTGTCAATCCAATAAGTGACCAATATATTGGTGTACCTCTAATTTTAATAGCAATAAAATCTAAGGAAATAGGAGCAGATTCCCAAGCTTAGGTCCCTTTTACCTCCAGCTCAGAGTAGTGCAGGAAATGCAAGAAAACTTGCTTAACTTTTGGAGAAGTAAATGCCTTTTTTTTTTTTTTTTTTTTTTTGAATTCTGTTACTTTTGGCTTCCCAGTCCTTCCTTTGTCATCCAAGGAAAGAAGCTAAGTGGCTGTATTCAGTGTTTCTGAGATTATATAGACTAATTTGATTCAGGTCTTTCTGGCTGAAAATTTCAGGACATAGTCACATTATAATTGATATTTCTATAAAACAGCCTCAAGACAGTTAAAGTTGCATGCACTGCCTTCCTGCTTTTTAAAAATGAAGTAATACATCCCCTGAAATAGCTGTAATGTAGAATATACCTGTGCTTATCTGAATCCTTTTTTTTGTAAGCACTCAGATTAACTCAGAGTAACTCCCTAGTTACTGAAAATTTAAAAAAAAAAAAAAAGAATGCCTGTATATATGCATGCAAATACATATATGGACATATGCATGGTTAACTAGGGTTTGTAATAATGTTTCTGGACTGTTGCATGGTTTTTTTTATTTTGTTTTCTTTCTTCTTGATGCCATCTTAGATTATAGCTACCTTATGTGACTATTTATAGGTGAACAGGAGGTGATCCTGTGGGGTTCAAATAAGTGAGGGTCTCTTGCCATCAAGTGGAGTCTGGTTTTCCTATGGGTTAAAGGTAGGCTTCTGCTTAGTCTCTCAGAAAGCTGCAGTCACAACCCTGGCAGTTCATTGAGCTACAGGCCTAAACTCTCTGGCTGGTTTCCACAGTTGTGCTGACTAGATCATTGTCAAGTACTTCTGGTTTGACATGTCCCAGCCTTGGTAGTCCCTTGACTCTGCTTTCATAACTAGAAGTACACATTCCATATTTGATGTTCTGTTACAAGTATACATATCACAGAGTCTTATGTATAGAAGGGCTGGCATGTTTATAATGGCTGTAAATGTTGCTTAAGAGCACATTCTTTACCTGGCATAAAGTGAACGGAGGGGAAGCTGGACAATCCCAAAACAGTTGAATGAAAAGCAGATGTTTTTAATGGCACTAATGGATAAACAGCTAGCTACAGTGGTGAAACCAAATATCCAAAACATTTGTTTTACTGTTTCTAATCAAAGAAATAACATGCAACAGGTAGGCAGAATACTCAACAGTCTCATTTTGTTTTGTTTTTTTTATCCTCTGTTTTCGGTTTCCACTGTGCCCTATGGGAAACTACCATTAAAGTAAAGGCTCTGTCAGCCCACTGAAGTCAATGGCAAAACTTAACTAACTTCAGTAGCTGTAGGATCCAGTTCTGAGACTACAGAAATGCAGGGACTAGATCTAAACATCATAATGTAGCATGTGATCAGATGCTATTACAGTCTATTTTATGGAAGTCTGGGTCCTCTATGTGTTAAATACAGTAGTCCTCATGAATTATTGTGTCTGATACCAACCAATGCCATTTGGAGCAGTTCTTTGAAATGGATTCCAGGGCATCAAGAACAATGGCAGAAGGAATGCATTGCAGGTTCAGGGTCTTGCCATAAGTCTGCCTTTGCTTTAATACTTTTATTTTGTATATTGCATTGTTTAGCAATATGAAATTTACTGACCCACCCTTTCCCACCCCCCATCACGGTCCCATGAGATGCAGTATTTCCATCAACTCTGAAACTGATATTCTTTCACATATTTTTAACATGCTGATCAGAAAATAATCAGAAGGGCTTGGGCTTGTAAATGTTCTTACAGATAGGTAACTGTATTTCCATGGTAACTTAAGAATTTTTGTCTCTAAAAATACCATTTGGATGGAGACACAAATTGGACCTTTGTACTGTAAGCAGTGGCCGAAAGCTAGCTTCTGTGTCTCTGCTATTTTGATCATGAATAAATATAAAGGGGCATGTCAGTTTCATTAAATGAATTAGTTCTAGGTAGGATACTTGTTCTGAATCTCCTACCTATTTTTTGTGGCTTCACATATGCATTGTTTTTAAAAACAAAACAAAACTCCTTTACATTTTGTGCCAGCAAGCAAAAGTAAGGCTGTGATTTTGAAAAAAAATACATGTGCATGTTAGTAACTCACTGAGTAGGTCTAGGGCTCACTGTGCTGCAGACTGAGAGTAAAGCTGACTGCATTAGAAGCCCTATCAGATACACAAAGTACAGAAATTTGCAATAACAAACTGAATGTTATGCAGTCTTTCTAGGGATGGACAGAGGTACAGTTACACAGTTCTAAAGAGATGCTGGGGCTTACTGTCAGAAGCATGTGTTAATCAATGCAGTAAAACTGTTTAATCCCTCTCTGGCTTATTTGCATGAAGTGAACCTCAGTGATTTCCCCCTGAATGTGGTAATTTACTGTAATTTAACTTCACTTTGTTGCAGGTTATGAATGGACAGATGAAACAGTTATCTCAGCACAGCTGATCTAATATAATTCACCCCATCCTTGCCTTCTAAAGCTGTGCATCTGTTTCATCTGTCCACATCCTTTGATGTTGTACATTTTTAGTAAACATTTCTTAATTTAATTGTTTGTTTTGTTTTAAAAGCTGTTTTTTTAAATCCTCTAAACTAATCCAACCTTTTAAAATCAACATGTTAGAGTTTTTTATAGTTTTTAATTCTTGTAGTTCTAGTGTTTATGATAATTAGAGCACAATTAGAAATGGTGAGACTACTTTTTTTTAGTAGTGTGCTTTCCAGTGGGGGGGGAAGTTGTGGTCAGATTGACTAGGACTATAATAGATGCATGTCTTGAGTTCATTTGGGTAATGGGGTGGCAGCTCTCATTTTTAAAAATAAATTGGTATTGGCCCACATGGTTGTGCAGAAAGGTGACGAGATGGAGGAATGCAAGTGTTCCACTTATGACTAGTTCAGTGATGTTTGGGATACTGCACAGACAAAAGCTCTGAGAGTGAATAACTTGCTTCAAAATTAAAAACCAACTAAAATTAAAGCCATGCTTGGGGTAGAGGGACCAACCAACACTATCTGAGCACCCACTGTGTATGTTTCTGGGTTCCTTGCTGCCAACACTATGCAGCCACATTATGGCTGTGCCCAAGTGGAGTTGGCAGAGCTCCTTATCTACATAGTCCTTTGCCCCAGAAGGTGAAGGTGAAATACCCCTTCTCCAGGATGCACTTCAGCCTGCCCGAAGGAAGGGTGAGACAGCTGTGGAGCAGGAAGGCCTGCTCCTCTCAAAGGGGAGTCAGTGTCTCTTTAGTCCAACAGATGGTTCTTCTGCAGGTAACCTCTGTCACTTGCCCTAGCTGGGGATCATGGCCCTAATATAGTGTCCTGTGCCTGGAGTGGCTCACTTTCTAAAGTGAATTTATGAACCCACAGTGCTATGATGGGGCCCCAGTAACTAATGTCCATGATAGTGATTAGGAAGCATAGGAGTGCATAGTTATTGCTCAGGCTGGCTTGTTTAATAGCTGCATGTGATGTGATCTTTTTGATTTAGGCTAGCACTTTTTCCCATGATTTTTCTCCCCCCCCCCCCACTTCCATTTGAACATCATATCTGTTGTGAGATGGTTTAAAATGAAAGTTCATTTTATGCCCTTGGTTGAATATAAATTTAGTCTATCAGCATTCTCTTTCCTGAATCACTATGCTCACCAGTTTTATACACACTGGAAAGACTGAATGTTGAAGGTGGAACAGAAAAAGGAAATTGTTTGCCTGGAAGCTTGTTCAGCATCCCTCCCACCCATACAGTTGGTCCCACATAAAGTACCACAAAAAGACCCTTTCCTCTTGTACATTTCCTGGACCATCATGGCCCTACTGAATATAGAAGTCAGTTCTCTGTATTTACTGGTTAGCAAAATAATATAGTTAGGAACGTGGGAATAGCAGATTTTTTTAACATCCTAAGTTTAGTGTATGTGAGCCTGTGTTTGAGATCTAGGAAATAAAGAGTACATTGCAGAATCTCCAAATCTTGTTGCTTTAATAGTGTTTTGGTGATGAATGAAGTAATGCTTAACTAAGGTTCATACCTCCATTGCATTTTTAATCCAAAGATTATTTAACGCCCCCCCCAAAAAACTTTACAAATTATTTTCAGTAAAACATAGAGATATATAACCCTTTCTTTTTTACGGGTTGATTATGGAAAGTGGCATTGGACTGAATTAAAAATGTCAGGATCATTCAGCAGGGGGACAGAGTGGTGTGTGTCGAGTATTCCTTCCCTCCCCTGCTTAATGAACTACAGTAATTGTCAGGTTGCGAGGAGATGCTCCAGCATTCTGCTCTGCAAGCTATTTAAATTGTCAAGGCTTTTTCCAAATGGGTCTGGTCATTTTTCTTTGAATTGGGTAAACAGGAAAGCAGAACAGGCTTATAATTGCTATTAATTATTTGTATTATAATAGTATCAAGAGGGCTTACATCAGATTAGAACTGAATTGTGCTTTGCAAGAGAGAGTTCCCTGCCTTAGAGTGCTTATAGGCTGAATGGGTAAGCCTGAGAAATCAGTTGAAGGGAAACAGGAGTACAGTGAGGTGAGGTCGCACATCATGTCAGTCAGTGGCTGAGCTGGGAAAAGAACCCAGCTCTCCAATTCCCTGTCTGAAGCTGTTTTCATTGGACCTTATAGTAACAAGTGTCTAATGACATGAGCTCTTGCTGACCACAGCTTATGCATCTCTGGTTCAGTTAGCCTATAAGACTCATCTCTATTCTGCCTTCTACCTGACTTGAGACTAACACATCTAACTACCACTGTCTGTAACAAGTATATTCTTTTTGCTTTTCTGGTTCTAGGGGGATGGTCACCTTGAATGAATTCTGGTAGCTTGAGAAATGTCTACTTAAATAAATGGGTTAAAAGTAATTTCAGATACTACACCTCTGCTGCAGTTCCTGGTTTTATAATCATGTTTCCTTATGTTTTCCTCTTCTGTGGATGTATAAAAAGCTAGTGCCAATTGATGAAAGGGAGCAGGGCCTTAGGCTTCCAAACATTTATCCACTTGCTTAATGTTAAATGTGTGAAAAGGTTTATTGGAGTCAGTACCTTAAGTACACGGATAATTGTTTGCAGGATTGGGGCCTAACTAACCCTATAGCAGAAATCTGTGCAGGTGATGAGTGTGTCCAGTGCAAGCAACCACATTTATAAAGAGAGAGGAAATAGTTTTTTCTTCTAGCTTCTTTCATTATTACTGTAATATTGTACGTTACCTGTAACAATAGAGAAGGGGAAAACTGGAGCAGAAGCTTACATGTTTAACTGATGGTGTCCTGCTTAACATGCCTTTTACTTGAATACTGTTTCACTGAATTGCTGTATTCTCTGTAGTCTCTAATCTGTAGCTGTGCCGTTGAAAGCTATGTAGTTTGTTTATCTGGAAAATATTTATTATGAAATCTATTTACTGTCTTTTTTACTTTGCTCAACTCTGCTTTGAGAGATGCTGTAAGGAACATGGAACTGGGAAAGCATTCCAGACTTGCTTGGAGGTGAATGCTGTGGATTGCATTTAGGTATATTGCGACTGGTGATCGTTCAGTACAGACTGGAGGAAGAGTTGATAGCTTTGTTCAGATTGTTGAAGTCAACTAATATTGTAGGTGATTTTGGCATCAGGCTTTTAGGGTACCTATACACATAATGGACCTCTGCTCCAACTCATGCTAATTAGCATGTGTCAGAGCAGACTCAATTGAGTCTGCTGGAGTGTGCTAATTAGAATGTCCCAGCAGCCTTTGCGTCATGTGTGTTCAGCATCTGTGTTTCAGAATAGTGGTAGGGGCGCTTTAACTAAAGCTCATCAAACAAGCTTTAGTTAAAGTGTCCCTGCTGCCATTTTGAAGTTTGGAATGGTGAATACATGTGATGCTGTGTGCACTTTAATTAGAGTGGCTCTCAGAGCCACTCTAATTAAAGTGCCTCCATTCTGGAGCATGTGTATAGATGCCCTTAATGTCCCATGCTGATCACTTCATGAAATATAGGTAACTCAGGAAGGAAATAATTTAGGGAAGCGAAACATGAAAGAACAAAGCAGGGAAGGAAGGAAGGCTTTTTAAAGAGAACAGGATAACCAGGGATGCTCAACCTCTAGCTTGCAGGCCAAATGTGGCCCGCAGAGCCATAGCCATAATATCTGGCCTGTGGGGCTCCCACTGGGTCCAGGAGTTTGGCAGCAGGGAAGTGGTGGTAAGTACATAGCTACCCTCTTCCCCTGCTGCTAAATTCCCAAACCCCAAGCAATGCAGCTGGATTGAGGCTGGGACATGCCTCCCCCCGGTGCAGTGGGGCCAGGCTTCACCCCTCTCCCTTGCTCTTCCCCCCATGGGGTTAGGTTGGGGCTGGGTCAACCCTCTCCCTCCCCCCAGGGCCAGGTGGTATACTGCTGAGACTGCCTTGGGCACTGGCTTGGGACCCTTAGCTGTATCTGGTCTGTGGACTGACCGGATACTGCCCATCTGGCCCACTGGCCAAAAATGCTGAGCACCACTGGGATAAACATTTAGAAATTTTGGATTTTCTGATGCAGCTTGATATCATGCCTGTGCAGTGGAAACCCAATAAGATGAGGGATTCACTAAAAAGGTCAGCTTGTTCTGGAAACGGTGGTGGGTTTTGGCATGTAATCCAGTTGACATTAAAATTTCATAGTCGTTTGTCTTTTCAGCTGTCTACAGTGTTTTGTTCAGCTGGAAATAAAACGTTAGGAGGGATATGTATACACATAAGCTGTTGCTTGCAGAGGGGGGATGCTGTGAGGACTAGCAAAGGGACAGGAAAAGTTGGAGATAATAAAGCATCAAAGGCCTTCACGTCTGAATAGTGAAAGTTGTCAAAATTGCTTCAAATCTGCTAGCGCAGGATTTGTACTTGGACATCCATCTTGCATGTTAAGGGTCTAGCCTCATATCCCAAATTATGGGGCTAGACCCATACCCATAATGCTAACTACATAATAGCCTAATTCTATTGTGCAGTACTGTGTAGGGGAAAAACTATGCTGATATGCTACTGTACAGAAGTATTAGGCTACTACGCGGTTAACATCACTAAAAAAACCATGTGCTGGTGCTACTGCACAGAAGCACCAGTTACCGTGCATTGATTTAGTATTGGGTTATACAAGTACTAAACCTAATGCACAGTAACTACAGCATGTTAAGGAATGTGTAGACACGCTCAGTGGCGAGTCGCTGGCAGCTAGCATTTCCTAAGGAACACAAGGTTACCCTTTTTTCCCCACAGAAGAGCTTTTTTCTCCCCATGACTGAACAACCTGTCGTTAAAACCTACCAAAACCCTCCTCTTTTGTAGGGTATAACCAAAGATCTTCACTTACTGTCATTTCTGTCAGAAAAGCACTGCTTTCTCTGTACTAGATTTTGGTCTGTATTACATTGGCCCTTCTCTGCAGCTGTTCACTTTGGTATGTAGCAGCAGAGCTGGATAGATTATCATGTCCAGCTGTGCACAGACCTTAACTCTTCTGTTTCTGCTTCGTTCTCCAGGAATGCTGGCAGGGCTGGCACTTGACCCATCTGGTTTTCAAAGGGCTACATCCTGTCGTGTCCTTTTCATGAATAGCAGGGATAACCTAACAAAGCATTTTCATTTTCTTGTGAGGCTGCTTTGATCCATATAGCATGCTCCAATGTCCAGCAAATGCCATCAGTTGAGGAAAAGTGCCCTTTGTCTTGCCTTTCATTTGACTTAATGGCAAAATAGTTTTGCTTAGTCTAGTTTTGCCTCCTTGATGTAGGCTGTTTACTTGCTTGTAATCCTTCACAGTACTAACCGTGTGTCTGTATGACACATAATAACAAAAATTATGGACAACTATATGGAAACTTACCAATGATCCAAAAAACAACATTACAATGTCACAAGAAATAAGGTTACACCTAAGCTTACTGAAAATGGTAGAGCACCACATAGATGACCCAAGGTTTGAAATAAGAGAAAAGAAGACCAGGTTGTTCATCACTTTGGGACACGTTTTACAATGAATGAATTAACAATTGCAATAAACACTCTTAAAGAAAGCAAAGCTGAGGGCCAAACAAATGTTAAAGAAGATCATCAGTTTCAAATGGGGGGCTAATCCACCAACATTA
The DNA here is from genome assembly GCA_030014935.1 of Caiman crocodilus. Lineage (NCBI taxonomy): Eukaryota > Metazoa > Chordata > Crocodylia > Alligatoridae > Caiman > Caiman crocodilus. The sequence goes on along the minus strand of JAGPOW010003395.1, from coordinate 39,990,214 downwards.
CGAACTACTGCATTTTCAGTTTATTTGGCAGCTTGAATACACATGCCTGGTTTGGGAAAGATAGATACATGTAAATAAATGGGATACTGTGTTGAATAAAAGTTGCAAGTGCATTACTGGATGCCTTCAGCAAGAGGTGCTCATCCCCTGGCTTGCAAGTCGGATCTGATCTGCAGCCTATGTCATCTCTGTCCTACTACCAAACTTCTGGACCCATGGGGATGCCTGGACTCTGTGTACTGGGTCGGGTGCTTTATGGTAGTGCCCAAGGCTGGGTGGAGCTGGTGCCAGACCCTAGGAGCCAATACTAGTGTGGGGGCCTGGGAGGGGACGGTACCAGCTCCCTCAGGGCCCAATTCCAGTGCAGGAGGGGGTGGCTTACTGGGGCTCTGGGGCCTGACCCTGGCATGTGGGGCTCTATTTGGCCCACAGCCTGACCCTGGGACTCATCTGGGCCACAGGGCCAAAAGATTGAGGACTACTGCCTTAAACCAACTATATAGCCACATTGTAGCTCCCAGTAGACTTAGAATTACAGAAAAGTCTTCTTTCTACAATGCACCCACTGGATGAAACATCTACAGCTACATGAATAAAAATGTAGAAATCGTGACTAGAGGTGACCCAGAAGGGACTTAGGATGACTATTGAAACTGCTGAACATCTCCTTGCAGGTGCAGAGCTTGATTAGCCAACATGAAGAAGCCTAAATTACTTCAGAACAATTGTTGGTAAGATTAACAATAACATGCCACTGTGAATACGCCAAAGAAGCAAACACCATGTGTGAATGTGGAGGAAACTTCCAGATTATCGAATACTTGCTGGCCTCCCCATGTGTGGGGGAGCCATAAAGCCAGGAGGACTGCACTAAGGCTGCAGACTGAACAATAATATATACCTGTCTTTGGATTCCAAATTTGAACTTGATGACAGGACATGAGGAGGAAAAGAAGAACTGCCTCTATCTCTGAGAACCATCTGGAGCAGTGGGAATGGTGCTGAGGTTTTCTGCTGGCCATGTAGCTGTTTGCTTTTCTCTTAGCTTAGCTGTCAGGGTAACTGCAGTCCAGTGCTTAAAATAGTGACTCTCCCCTTTCTTAGCATAAAGACAGGTGGTCTTCAATCCAAATGCTTAAATGCATGACTGAAGGTTTGGTCCTGTCTGTGTTCCGAAAAGATCCTTTGCTAATTTGTAATGAGAACAGATGTTTCCTGCATTTTCCCCCCTTTCTCTTCTGATTTTTATATCTTTTTGCAACTCTCTTTTTAAAATAAAATGATTTTCATGCTATTAGGTTATATGCCTGCCTGGGTTAGGCTAAGGATGTCAATTGTTAAACATTTAATTGTTCAACCTTTCACATACTGATAAGTTGTAATACCTTTCTGATTATTATTAGCAGGGGGGTGGAGGAAGCAGTCCAGCAGGGAAGGGAAGCAACCTGATGCTCTTAAAGACTGCAGGTCAGGCAGGAGGGAGAGAGGACTGTTACTTAGGCAGGAAGGAGGGAGCCCCACGGAGCCTGATTCTTCTTGTAGCAGTATAGCCCCAGCCCCTTAACATCTTATCCAAGGTGCATTTGTTTCTGCCACTGGCAGTGAGCTGGGCCAGGGCTCCATAGACCCCAGTGCAGCCACTTGCAGCTTCCTGGCTGCCTGCCACAGTTGACCCGAGCTCTAGGTAGGCCTGTGCTGCCTGCCATGGAGCCTGAGCTGATCGTGTCGGGAAGCAGGGAGTCTGCAAGCCGTTGAACTGGAGTCCGCAGAGCCCCAGCCTGGCTCATTGCCAGCAGTGGGTACACACCTGCCTTGGGATAGACAGTGGGGAAAGAGCTGGGACTGCGCTGCCACAAGAAGGATTGGGACCCTTGCAGTTCCCCCTTCATCTGCCATGAGGCGCACATGCACCACCTACCTGCAGCAAGCTGGTCCCGGGCTCCGCAGATCCTTGTGTGGCTGCTTGCAGCCCTGGTCCCCAGCAGTTGTGTGCTGGCGGCGGCAACAGGTGACGAACTTTTCCAGTCTGCTGCTGCCACTGACGTCTGACTGCTTTAGGGTTGGGGCTGCAGGCAGTTGCGAGCCCTTCTACAGTCTCATAAAGCCATGGGTGGCAGCAGCAGGCAAGGAACTTTCCCAGCCTGCTGCTGCCGCTGGGACAAGTGAGTACAGGTGGGGACTGGGCCTTGGTAGGTAGATGTGCGTTATTGGCTAACTGTTTAACCAATTGCATTAGGGGAGTTTAAATGGGTACTTATTCATTACAGGCAGTCCTCAACTTACAATGTTTTGATTTCGGGCTTAAAATGTTTAGAAATTGACACCCTGTTTCAACTTTCTGATGTCAGTTTCAACTTTACAACGCTTGATCTGATGCAATGCCACACCAGTGAACAAGTTCTCTGCATTGCTCATCTCCTTGGAGAACATCTGTCCAAACTTCCTTGGACACTTTCTTTAAGAAAGCAGACAAGACTCCAGAAAAACCTGCAGCCAAGACTCCTGAGAAGACTCCTGTCAAGAGCCGTTCAAAAAGTCCAGCAAAGCCACCTCAAAGAAGTCCTTCCAAATCAATATGATTGCTATTAACGGTATAAATACATTAATGTAGCTATGTTACTCATCTATAATTGATTGAGTACAAAATTCTTCATTATTTTTAGTGAAAATAGGGTATTGGGCCTCAGGAACCAATCCCCCATTTATAACGTTGCTTCCTATGGGAAAATCAGTTTCAAGGTGCAATGTTTCGACTTAAGACACGGTTTTCAGGAACCAATTGTGTTGTAAGTCTGAGGACCAGCTGTACTGGCATTTCTCCGTTGGGCAGAAAGTGAAAGTGAAGGTTGCTATCAGTTGCTGTTGAAAGTGAAGTGAGGTTGTATAAGTGCTCCAGTGTTTCCTTGTGTGCAGTAATTCTAAATTACATCACATGTTGTTGCTGTCTTTCAAAGCCTCCATGTAATCTGTTGATGAAATGAAAATTTGGTTAACACTATAATAATTAACTGTGAATACACACAAAGTTTGTTTGGCTTCATAAACATTTTGTTGGAGGACTAAGTGACTTGATAGTTTGGTAACAGAATTATGGAGCCAGTTCCCTTCAAGGTTACTGGATCTGGACACCTCAGGTTAGATTAGAAACTGTTTGGGGCAGGCACAGTCTTGTATGATGCCCAGCATAATGTGATTGTTGTCCATGACTGGATACTTTAGAGGATGTATCTATAAATTAGTTGACCCAAAATTGTTTCTGGTTGATAGTTGTCCTGTGGCTTGTGTTATTCAAGATCCCAGCCAAGAAATGTTTACATTTTAAAAGCCATCACTACTGATGCAACTGATACCTTTGTTGGTAGTTGGAGCAGAGAGGTCTAAGATGCAGAGGATGGACTACTGCCTCCCCTTAAGAGGTGTTCTGGGGTAGGGCTGAAGCACAGTGGTGGGAAATGTGGAGAAGCTGAATGATAGAGCTGCTCTGTCGTTACTGAGGGCTAAGTGCTGTAAGCCAGAAATCTTGCACCTATCATCAACTCTAAGTTCACATGAAGTATAAAAATAGAAGGTCTTATTTCACAGAATTGTAGAAAATTAGAGTTGGGAGGGACCTCATCAGATCATCTAGTCTAACCTCCTCTCAAACAGGACCATCCCCAATTAAATCATTCCAGCCAGGGTTTTGCTGAGCTGGGCCTTAAAACCCTCAAGATGGGAGATTCCGCCACCTCTGTGGGTGAGTGCTTCACCACCCTCGTAGCGAGAGAGTTTTTCTTAATTTCCCACCTTGCTGCAACCTGAGACAGTTGCTGCTTGTTCTGTCATTTGCCACTACTGAGAACAGTCTATCTCCATCTTCTTTGGATCCCCCCTTCAGGTAGCTGAAGGCTGCTATCAAATCCCCCCTCAGTCTTCTCTTTCACAGACTAAATAAGCCCAGTTCCCCCGGCCTCTCCTCAGAAGTCCCCAAACCATTTTCATTGCCCTCCACTGGACTCTCTCCATCTTGTCCACTTCCTTTCTGTAGCAGGGGCATAAAACTGGACACAGTACTCCAGATATGGCCTCACCAGTGCTGAATAGAGGGGAATAATCACTCCCTCTATCTGCTGGCAATGGTTTTACTAATGCAGGAGAGCTTTGAAAGTTCTGAGATGAAAGCAAGTTAAGGAATGAGTTATTGCAGGGGGTTTCAATGTTTTTTTAACAAGTGTACCCCTTCTGGTGGCGGCAACCACATGCAAGACCCCTGGGTGGACGCGGCGGAGAGGGGTAACTGCTGCAGCCCACTTCCCCATGGCCAGTCATATGTGTGGCTCTGCGGGTTGCTGACGGGCCTCGTGCCCAGCCAGTCATGTGCAGCCTGTCAGCAGCCCGTGGAGCTGCCAGCCACATGGTGCCTGTGCGGCCTGCAGGGGGGTAATGCTGCCCTTGGTCCTCCTGGGAGGTGACGGAGTGGGGTGGTGGGTGGCGTTGGTGGCTGCTGCCCCACGTCCATCTGCAGAGGGGTGCTGCTGTCCTCACCCCTCTGCCCTGTTCCGTCCCCTGCCATCCGTGCGTACCCCCTATCACCTTTGCAGATACCTCTAGGGGTATATGTGCCCCTGGTTGACAACTCCTGAGCTATTGTATTGCAGAGACAGAATGGTATGTCAGGGAAAAGATTTTTCTGTAGTTTGGATTTATGACTTCACATTTTTTTTTTTTAAATTTCAGATCAGCTTGAGCGTGTGTTCTTGCGGCTTGGCCATGCAGAAACAGATGAACAGTTGCAGAATATTATATCCAAATTTCTACCACCTGTCCTACTCAAACTGTCCAGTACGCAGGAAGGAGTGCGAAAAAAGGTAAGGGGGCAGTTTTTGTTGTGATTTATGAATTCTTTTGGTCATGGGAGACGCAGACATTTATTCACTAATTTGCTATTACTGAATGCTTTCCTTAAGCAAAAGCCATCTTTCTGTGAAACATTGATATATGTATGTGAGGTAATGAATGGAGCTCACTCCTATTTCCTGTCAGCCATTGTTGGGACTTGCAGTGGTTACTGATATTAGGATCACTGGAAAGTAGGACTGGAAGGGACTTAATGAGGTCATCTAGCTCTAGCTTGGGCCCCCTGCTCAAGACAGCATCATCCCTGACTAAATTATCCCAGCCAAGGGTCTGTCTTGAAAATTTCCCAGGATGGAGGTAGGGAGCCTGGTCCAATGCTTAACCAGCCTTGTAGTCAGCAAGTTCCTCCTCATCTACAACCTACATTCCTCTACTCCAGTTTGAGGCCATTGCTCCTAGTCCCGTCCCCTGCAACCACAGAGAAAAACCCATCTCTGTCTTCTCTGTAATCACCTTTCAGGTATTTGAAGACTTAACAAATCCCCCCTCCATCTTCTCTTCTGTAGAGTAAATAAGCCTAGTTTTTTCAGCCTTTGCAAATAAGTCTTGATCCCTAGACCTCTGATCATACTTTTTGCTCTCCCTGGACTCTTTCTAATCTTTCCCCAGCCTTCTTGAAGTGTGGGGCCAAAAACTGTGGACACAGTACTCCTGGTGAGATTTCATCAGTGCTGAACAGAGCAGTACCAGTCTATGAACTCTTATTAAATCCTTCCCTGTCTTGTCTTTTGATCCAGAAGATCCCTTATCTAGTACAAGCACTGGATTTTAGAATACCAATTGACTGGACCATCTCTGAGTCTTTTTTTTAAATTCCTCTGATTTCCCATGTTTTAAAAAAAATCATATAAATGGGGAAGGTTAATAAATCCTGCTACTGGGGACACTGCTGTGTCTTTAGTACCAGAAGATGCATGTGTTCAGAGCCATATTTTCAAATAAGCTAGTGTCCTCTAAGCACCAAGATCTAGTCCCAGCTGTGGGTGCTAAGATGTATATCATTACCAATATTGTGAATGAGACACCTTTTGACTCTACAGGATATGTGATGTCAAATACATATAGCTCGCATTCACTTCCTGTGAGCACACTAGTTCAGGACTGTCCAACAGACAGCCCTGGGGGTTCATGTGCCCATAATAAGTTAATTTGAGGCCCCTAGGCTCCCACCTGGTCTCCCCTTCCTCCTGTCACTCCAGCTGCTGCAGCTAGAGTCTCTAGGTCCCCCCTCCCTCTGGTTTCCACTTTCTTTCTCCATGGAATAGCATGATGTGGCCCAGGGCTCCTGTGTGATACACTGCAAGATGGGAGCCTGCATCTGAGGAATTGAATGTGTGGTTGGGACGTCTGCATAGCTGGCATCCCAGGGAACCTATGGCTTGTACCGGTGTGGCTCAGGGGGCATGTGGCCCTCACCTACCTAGAAATTGGACAACACTCAGGAAAAGGACAAAAATTTGCAGCTTTTAAAAATTCCATGAATTACATAACATTTCATAGGAGACTTCTGAATCTCAGAACAGTATCTGGGGGGAGGGGGTGTAGGCCTAGCATTAAACAGTTACATGTTTTCTAAAACAGAACATGCTCAGCTTTTCCTTTTCTGATTTATTGACACTATACTTTTTCTCTCCTGCAATATGGCACCATGAATACCAAGAGCAGGTCACTTTCTTTTGCTTCTAGATGTTTTTAGGTCAGCTCTGGCTGTTTTGAATTTTGTTCTTGACCAGTAAATGAAGGAGAATACAGTATTTTGCTTTTATAATTTCAAATCTGAATGTGTAGCTCACTTCATTGATTTTTTTTTTTATTATTATTACTATTAAAAGAATAAGCAATTTAAGATTATAACCTTAAAATGTGCAAGAAAAATTGTTCTAAATTATCCACCAGATAAGCATTTCTCAGCCTGTGGGTTGTAAGGATATATGAAAGGGTCATGAACAAACTTAAAAAATGGATCAACAGACTTCAAACGTGGATTCTCCTTTAAAGGGGAAAAAAGTGGGAACCTGTGACTTTTCTCTTGTGTGCTGTCAGAGTTCCCGTCTGCCAGGGACTGCTGGGGGGGCCCACATACCCACCCCTTGTCCAGACACTGTGGGGCTGGGGCCTGTGGGTGGAGGGGCAGGGTGTTGGAAATGAGGGGCACTGGGTTGGGACTGGCCACTGATGTTTATGGGTTCTGGTAAAAAGGTTGAGAACCACTGCACTAGATTACTGCTAACTTGGCCTTTGTACAGCAGAGATCATCCCCTTCTGATGAATTCAGAAATGTATTCAGGAAAGCACTTAAAACATCTTCAATTCAATGGGAATTAAGCACAAGTTCAACCTTACATAGATGCCTGATGGCTCACTGTATTTGGGGTTTGGAGAACAACAGTCAATTAGGCAGATGAAAGGAATCACAAAAGGGCTGAATCCTTCATTCCTCCATTAACTGACTATGCCAGCAAGACTCCTGGGTGTAGATGTAGTTGTAGTGGCACAAAAGAAGTGCTGCTGGTTTAGCACATTTTAGTTCAGAAACCTACATAAACGATAGCAGCACAAGACAACTTTATACCATTAGATCTGCATCTTTCCTGGGGCTTTTACCAGCTTAAATATGTTGGCAAAAAATTATGGCTCTAATGAACGTACCGGCAAAACTTAAACGTAGATTATCCCTAGAGTGTCTAGTACTTACCTTAGTATTATTCTAGTATTACAAAACTTAAGTCTGTGTGTCTGTTTGTCTGCAGTGCTTTATTCATGCTCTGGTTGGCGTGGGGTGGGGGGAGAAGCAGGTGTGCCATGGCATCAGAGATGATGGTAGGGCCAGGGGAGGCCTGGGCCTGGGCTTGATGTGTTTGCAGGGGGGGCGAGCCTGAGATGAGGGAAAAGATGGCCCACCAGTGGCAGGAGAGGGGAGTGGGCCGGCCCCAGCCCGAGACAGCAGCTGTCAGGACCGGGCTCGCTCCTCCCCACCCCGCTTCCCCACATCGTCCCCCGAGCTGGCTCCTCCCAACCCTCTGCCATCTCTGGGGCAGCCCGGGCCCGCTGGTCCCCACCCCCAAGTCGGGGCAACTCCCTGGCTTCTCCTCACCATTGGGCCCAGTCCTCCCCAACGTTGAGTCCGGGCCCGTTTCGCCCTTCTCCCCACCGCTGTGGCGGGGAGGCTGGGAGCAAGCCCGGACCCCAAGCAGCAGGAGGGAAGGGGGAGCGAGTCTGGACAGAGAGGCCCCGGGGCTCTGTTCCTGCCTGCTCCCCGCCCCCAAATCATTCTTGACGGGCACTTGCCTAGTTCTAACATTATAAAAGCCTTTGTCTGTCTGTCTGTCTGTCCTTAATGCTTTTTCACATTCTGATTGGGAGCACTGCCCCGACAATGAGCGAAGACTGTTAGGAGAGTCGGGGAGGTGCTGCCCTCGCTGCCTCTGCCCTGCTCCCTTCAAGCAATGCTGAGGACAGGAGGTGGGGTGGGGGGCATGACATGGAGCCAGCAGGCACTGACAGAAGCTGGGAGAGGAGGGGTACAGGGAGGGGGGGCACAGCAGTGCCCCACTGCCACTGCCGCACCCTGACAACAGCCCCAGAGGGGTGGGTATTGGGCCCGGCCCCAAAGCAGCGGGGGTGAGGGTGGGGGGAGCAGGTCCGTTCGCCCCCTTCCCTGACTGGATGAGAAGTGGGAGTGGGGCTGAACGCAGGACTCCACCCCTGCCCACCATGACAGTCGAAAGCTGGATGTCAACAGCTGGAAGGGAGAGAGGGAGGGGATTGAGGAGGGGAGGCAGATGGATGCGGGGTGGGCCTAGACTGGAAGCAGCAGGGGCCTGGACTTGGGGGAGGGAGAGCTGGGCCAGACCTGAAACGTGGGGTGGGGGCCAGGGGCCAGACACAGGCCTCTGTCCAGACTGCTGACCACCCCCCAATCGTTCTTGACAGACAGTTGGCTAGTAGTTTTAGACTTATCCCTAGAGTGTCTAGTACTTACCTTAGTGTGGTTTTAGCAGTATAGCCTAGCTGCTGCTTCTAAGAGACCTTGCTTGCGCCACAGGTTTACCACATTTCTTGGCACTTGCCATTCTCTTTGAGCTTCTGCTGTTTATTTCTCCCTCCCTGTGTATCCATTTTCTTGCTGTTTCAACTAGCACATTTCTTCATTACTCTCACTCCCCTAGCGAATTTTGTGATTGCCATGGAGGTGTCATTCTGCCATTGTATTGTTCAGATACCACCAAACATACAGAGACCAAGTAAGGAATTTGGGACCAGCTGCTTGCTTTGAAAGTCGTATATAATTTCTTAACCATCTTACCCAGAAAGTCTAGACACGTTCTGTTAACATCAAGTCCTGTTGTCCATTTCCATCCTGAATGACTTAACCATGTCCCACAAAGTTTATTCTTATCATTTATGAAGTTAAACTTTTGCTCCCTTGTTACTGGTATTGTGCATAGTCTTTCTTCCTGTGATGTATGATAGCAACAATATGCTTTCAGAGAGTCACAATAAGCTGCTTTAATGTTTGCTAGCTATGTTAATATTATTTGGGTATTTGGCTGACTTGATGTCAGGGTATGAACTTAAATCATCTAAATTGCACATTATTGTTCCTCATTTAAAGTTTTCATGTAACCTCTTGTCTTTGGCATCCTCCATTTTGCTTTTTCTTTCACTCAGAGATAGAAGTCTTCTGTTCTTTTCTCAGTGAACTGGTTTTCTTTCTGGAAAAACCATTTTTCCCTTTGTGGTGCATTAGTTGTCCCTAATGGATTGTGTCAGGGATGCATCCTTTGTTTAGCTCTGTTAGGGCACAGATAGAAGTGCAGCTCTCTGCTGTAACTCTGAATGCTTTGCCGGAAGTGTTCTGAGGCACAATGATCACCTGGTCCAAACAGAAGGTCACTGTTGATTCCAGGAGAGAGGGAAATCTAGCTGCTGGTTGCCAGTTTACAGCTGGTTTTTCCTAGCAATGGCCCTTCCTTCCTCCCTGCCAGCCTGTCCTTGTTTTCAGAATGGGAGTGGGGGAAGGGTAACAAAGGGAGCTCGTTGTAGGGGTTCCTCAGCTGGTGCTGGGGAACCTCATCTCAAGGAGGCTCCAATTCACCCATTCCACCCTCCAGCACAGGCTGAAAAAACCCCAGACTGACTGACCCCTTTCCCCCTCTTATTCTGAAAACAGTGACAGGCGAGGAGGCTGCACAGACCGAAGTTACCGAAGACACTCTGTCTTGAAATGTCTTTGTCTGACCCCTCATGCAATGAGGGTTCAGACTTTTGCAGGATCAGGCCCTTTTAAAGCACTTTCCAGTCATGCACTTCTGTTTGGTCCTGGCTGTAGAGTGCTTTCAGGGCCCAGATCAGGTAAAAATTTAGTTCTGTCTGCATCCTTAGTTGCAGCTTCGTAAACTGCATTCAAAAGCTACTTCATGGATGTGGCTGCCTGCTTGATATTTCTAGTATCTTCCTTGTGTTTTAATTGAGGCCATGCATCTCTTTACCAGACTCTTTTGGATAATTTTGGATATCTATGCTAAAAGATAGTTACAAAGACATATAGATTCACTTCTGTTGTTCTCTATTAGCAGTGCTCAGCTCTGTTTTTGTACTGTAGGTAGCAGAGAATAGGGCTCCTGACACACACTGTGCTGAAGATGAGATTAATTGGTAATCACATTTTAAGTAGTGACCTGGCCCCATGTGCAATTAATTAATGGCCTGATAAAATGAGGAATTTTATTCTACAAAGTTATTACATAAAATATGCCTGCTTGATGGTTGTGTAATTATTTTGTGGCTGGTTCCTATCATGTCATTAATTGAATGTGTAGCCAGAGACCAGTCTTGAAAGACTCCCACGTGCTCCAGAGGCTGGAAAGCGCCTCAGCTGATGCCACTCCCAGCTGGGGAATTCACTATGCAGACATGCACTCCCAACTTGGGAGCCAAGCTTGCTACTTGCTGGTGCAGGGAGAAGCCTGGGATCGGGCACAAAGGCATCTGATGCAGGATGCAGTTGCCCATACTGTCATACATGGATGGCATGTCAGGAAGCGTAATTTTTGGGATCCTGCATCAGATCCCATCGTATGTTGAATTTAACATCTCTCAGGGACTGGGATAAAAGGAGCACTTCCGTGTATAGTGCAAGCTTTGATTTAACATCCAAAGTTACAACCATTTCAGTTTCCAAACTGACTGAATGCCAGCTTAAAATCCCCAACACCGACCCCTGCCGTGTGTCTCACCCTCACAGTAAATGTCTAAATGAGAAGATAGGTTTTGCACCTACCTTGTTGGCCAATAGCTCCAGTAAAAGTGGAAAGTTAAAACTTTCAAAGCAAGTTTCAAAGCAACTTTCAGAACTGGGAAATCCCCATTGAGAATACCTAGTTCACAGCAGTGCCTGAATGAGCACACCTAGGCACTGTAAGATAGCGTGGCAGGAGATCACAACTTCTGGGGTTTTGAACAGGTAGTACAGAAGAAGCACTTAAAAGAGGATAAAGTGGCTATAAAATATTCCAGTGCACTGTAAATTCAGTCTCATTTTGATGTGAAACATTCTTTGTCTTCTCAGTGGCTTGGGACTTTTCATCAGTGCTGGATTTTTGCTATTAGGAACTGGAGTAAGCCTGTAATGATAATGTGCAGCTTAGTAGCAATACATACTTTCCAACGTTTCACTTTTGGAATACTTGAGCTTTGAGGTGCAACAGTCATTTGTACTGAGCGGTGGTTCTCCACCTTGTTAGATGCAAGGTATCCCTCCAAAAACACGAGCTCTTAGCTTTCATTCATTTATTTCTGACTATGGAAAAACAATAGAGCAATCCTTCTGTTGCAGAGAACTTGGACCCTATGGATTCCTATTTTCTGGGTTTAGCTTGTGAATGGTGCATAGTTGTATTCAGACTGAATAGTGCTAGTACTGCATTACACCTTTTAAAGATCTCATGACACACAAGGATACCATATCACCATAATTGAGAGTCCCTGATCAAGTAGTCCACTCTCCACTTCTATTCTTTCTTTGGTACCTCTGTTAGTACTTTGAACAAGGGTTCTGTTTATAGTTTGGGGTTTTGTAATGCAGATGTATTTGTTGCCAGCCTTGCCCATTTTCAAGGGGCCTTGGCCAAGCTGAAGAAACATGGCTAAACCCAAAACCTGTTTGAGTGACCACAGGAGGAACCTTTGTAAGCCTTACAATGAACCTGGTTAGCAACATAAAGAAAGCAGTTAACATGTCTAGCTAAACCAGGTGTAGGATTTGATTTAAACAGAATAAAAGGAAATCGATGAGAACTCCTTAAAATAATCCAGGTATAGTATATTATAGTTTAAGGTTAAAAATATTAGTAATAGTGATTGATGTAATAAATGTAGTTTTGCTGTGATAGATCTATTTGTGTTAAGTTGTCAAAACAAAGCAGCCTTCACAGTGAAGACCATAAATCAAAGTGAAAATAAAACAGGATGATGGCAAACAGCATTTCATAATGATAAAGAAAGGAGATAAACCCCCCACTGTAATTTTCACAAGGGCATAAATCTCATCTAAGTGGCACTTCCTGGGCCTGTAGGAAAACTAGTTCTAGTTCTCGAAATCTTGGTGAAAAAAAGAAAGAAATTTAAATAAACCAACTGGAGAATGTTTGCTAGGGTAAGCCATGTATAAATAGATAAATATTTATTCTGTGCTTTGGGATATAAACAATACAAGATTAGGCTGTAGACCCATCTCTTTTAAATCAGTGGTCAGCCTATCAAGCACCTTTAATCCAAGTAACAGTGTGTTGACTGTAACAGCAAATACCTTGAGACTGCCAACTGGTTTTCCATAGTTATTGAATAATAAGATAAGTCACATCAATCATCTTCTCAGAGAGCTGGGAGTAGAGAAGCACAGAACTCTGAGGCTGGTTTTCTATTTAATGGGCAATTTTGTATGTGAGGGGGATATGTTGAACCTAAATCCAAGAATTCAATGTTGTTTTCTTTTCCCTTCCCTCAGGTCATGGAGCTTCTGGTTCACCTGAATAAACGTATCAAAAGTCGTCCAAAAATACAACTTCCAGTAGAGACTTTACTGGTTCAATATCAAGATCCTGCTGCAGTTTCCTTTGTCACAGTAAGTATCAGTCTTCCAGGAATATTTGCTAACTACTTGTGAAATGCTGAAGTGTATATGTGCTTGAAATGGTCAGGGCCTTAAATTGTGGACATAAGAGCAGAATGTTCAAGTGTTTTCAGTATCAGGGTTTAAATAGATGACATAGTAGGAAAGACACAATATTGTCCTCTATTTCATGTGTCTGGAAGTTTAATAAATTTGGTATGTTTTTAAAGAATGTATAAACCCACCCCCCAAAAATCCCACCTAACCATTTTATGAAACTAGCAGAGACAATTGAACTCTTGTACATAGAGTGTAAATATTCATATTAATTTCTTGGAATGTTAGAAAAAGCCTGTCTTCCCTCTCCTCACTCTGCTGCCAACCCAGTTCATGTTATTAATTGAAAATGTCACCACGGGAGCAGAGGTGGAAATGTTCAGACTTTTAAATTGTCATTAAATAGAATTAGCTTCAGCTGGAGTGCTCAAAGTAACTGATCATCTAAATCAGGAGCTAAGAAGAGGAAACATTGTATGTGCTTATATACTTGTTTCTCACTATAATGATGTTGGCTTAATGACATTTTTACAAATGCCATCTCTTAAAAAAAGTAATCTGTTTATATTTCAGTAGTGAATATTCGTGTTAAACATGACCATTCAGTTCAGAATGCCCTTTAACTTCAGAGTGGCTAATTTTGAAAATTTTATCTCTCCGACACGATTTTTCATGCAAGTTGGAGAGGTATTTTAACTATTTCAAAAGATCTATAGTAATTTAGCATTACCATGGTTAATTCAATAGATTGCAGTAATATAGGTCCAATATAGATATTTCCATTGGACAGCAATTGATGTGTAATAGGGCCTTAAAATGCTTCTTGTATATCTGGGCTAAACTTCCAGTCATGTTTTATTGATTCTAGTTCTGTGTTTTGGCACATCTTGTTCAGAATTCAAAATCCTGTTCATGCAAACCAGCAAATGTATTGACCCGCAGAACATGAGTGCTATCTCTCAATTACCTTGCTGTTATACTTGAACTGTGACTTGGAGAGATCATGTTTGGGTACTTGAGGTAAAGTCCCTGAGTTTAGTCTTTAACGACTTGGTTGAGGCTGCCAAGCCTGCCAGTGGTAGCAGTAGTTTTGCTATGTGAACACCTGTGCAATGTGAACTGAATTGACCCTCACGTACTTTTTAAACCATGCCATGGAACAGTCAGCAAATTGCCATCACATTGTGAATCTGAGATAGATTTGATCCACCACCTTATCAGTGAAAAGAATGATCCCCTGTACTCTCCTGTCCCATGACCCATTTGTAGTTTTTAACTAGAACAATCAGCCAATATTGCAAAGAGCCTCTTGCCTATACTGCTCACCAACATGTCTGTCCAGTAATTCTTGTTCACTCTTTCAGAAACAGGAGGCTGAGAGACTCATAACTGGGAATTCCTTGCTCATGCAAAACTCCCATTTAAGTCAGCCATGAGTAAGGAAAGCAGTTCTTGAACTTATTCTGAGTAGGTGTTGTTGAGCTTGGCAGTGGAAACTGTCACTGGTGGTGATAACACAGTCTTTCAGAATCTAATTTGCTACATGCGGCTAATTCATAAACATACCAAACAGAAATAGTTTGCAAAAGAATCACAATTTTAATATTATGCATATTAATTTATTTTATCCTTGCAGAATTTTACTATAATTTATGTGAAGATGGGTTATCCTCGTTTACCTGTGGAAAAACAATGTGAATTGGCTCCTACCCTGCTCACTGCAATGGAAGGGAAACCTCAACCACAACAAGACAGGTATTGTTTCTTAAGTTAGGTATAAAGACTCTTTAAGTCATTACAGCTAAATAAAGTCCAGTTTTCTGGAGGGTCATGTGATTACCTACTATGCAAATCTTTCTAGGTAATAGATATCACAGTCCAGCTTTTACTGCTTGACCACTAGTTAACACACATTTTGTGTGTTAGTCTCGTACAATTGAACACTGATGAGCATCTCCAGATGGGTCTGGAATAAAAACGCACCTCATTTTTCTGTAAGTAGCTGATGTAAGCAGAGTTGGGTTCCCAATTTGAAGGGGTCTGATTTAGGAAGTGCTATATACCAACCTCAGAGATCAGGCCCCATTAAAGTTCCACCCAAGATAGGTCACTCAGCAGTAGAGGTGTCTGGAATCCCTAGTCACAGAGTAACAAATAGGCACATATGGAAGCTGTGGTATGCCAAGCATTTCTGTAAATCTCACCCCTCATCCATGAGTCTGATTCTCATTTACACTGAAGCTGTTACACTGTTTTGTCAGTGGAACAGAGCCTTAAAACTAGTAGAAATTGCACTTTTCCTCTCTTGAACATTCCGTTTCACTACTAGAATGGTATAGGTTGGTCTTATTGTAAATGAGAATCATGGCCTGTAGTAAAATCCTGGTGCCTAGACACCCTCTGATTTCACTTGAGCCAGTGCTTTACCCCAGGTTTCTAAATGGAATCCTCTGGTTTCTGAGACGTCTTAGAGAGCTGGCTCTATTCTGTCTGCATCATACATCATGTATGTGTACTTACTAAGTTTGGCTCTGAGGTACCATTTTAATTGGACTGGAAGGATGCTCACCCCCTTGCTGGTGCCCTGTATTTTTAGTGAGAAATAATGTTTTGCACAAGACCCTCCTCGACTGTAGTCTTAATTTCTAAAGTGTGTGTATGCGCATGGCTTTTTTCCATGTAAGTACAAAGTAGTAATATTTGTAAGTATGTTGACATGAATAATGATCTTATTTCCTTGGATTTTGTTAAAACCGATTCCGAATTTGTTGAGTGCCTCCACAAGTGGGGCATAGTGGGTATCAAAAAGCTACCAGACTATGAAAATATCGAACGAGTGAAAGAGATTTTTAAAATCGAAGGGTTTTGCAAAATCTGTTATACAGTTTATTTGCTTAATGTTAAGAATCAAAGTATGTTGTTTGTAAATAGTTGCAGTAAATATAATTGTTTTTCAGCCTAATGCATCTTCTAATACCAACCCTTTTTCACATGAAATATCCTGTTGAACCACTGAAAGCAGCTTCCCCATTTAATCTTGCTGAAAAACCAAAGACTGTACAACTGCTTTTGGACTTTATGTTGGATGTTCTCCTTATGCCTTATGGGTAAGTAAGGGGCAATTTCACCTTAACTGTGCAGTGCTCAGAGTTCTTTGTGTATGATATGTTTCTAAGTGCACTCAAGAAGACATTTTAAAAGCACGGCCCTTTATCTCCTGATCCAAATGAAGTCAGGCCCTGATTCAGCACAAGGTACCTAATTTAAGCAAGTGAGTAATACCATCCCTATTCAGCAAAACATTTGAGTATGTGCTTTAATGTTTTATTGAATCTGGGCCTTGCAAAACACCCAGCGAGTTCTACTTGGTTCACAACCAAGCTCTTACATGTGATTTTTTTTTTTTTTTACAAGTGCAAAAGTTTTTAAATCGACTAAATATCAATCTGTATATAACTCCCTGCTTCTCTCCTTTCTGAGCTCAGTCTTGAGCACCCTCAATTTCCCTTCAGTGTTACTGCACACTTAAATCTTATATTTCAAAGGATTGGTGCGTTAGTGACAAGGGAGATGGTGTAATCTTGATTTAATGTCTCGTACTGGTGTGAGCATCAAATTAAAGAGCAAGTTTATGTGCAGTAATTATTTACAGTGTAGTTGGGATATATTGATCCGTACTCGTCTCCTTCCTCTATGTGCAAATATTTCATACAACACTTCCCATTGTCTAGGTTGTGTGTTTGGCAAATATTTATTGTTCAGGAAGCATTCATTTCTAAGGAAATTATTGTAAAAGCAAGCCTTTTGCTCTTTCTTTTTATGAGAGTCACTGAATGTCAAGGCAAAGTCACCTAAATGAGTTAGGAGAGAATATCCTTTTATGTTTCAGTAAAAGTCATGTTCCTAATGCACTGTGCTGTTTTTGAAAATCCCATCCAAAGAGATCTGGCCAAAATTTTCAGAGTTTTTTGGATGTCTCACTTAAGGCAACTGAAAGAGAGAGTTTCTTAACCTAAAATGTTCTATTTGTGGTACTCTGTACTTCTGTTAGAACTGGATTTGTTGAGCTGAGGATTGAATCTGAACTCTTAGCCCAATAGTCTGTTGCATAGCTGAACGATATTTGTCTCCTTAAATTTCTGGAAGATTCTGGTTCACAGAAAGGCTTAAAATTACAACATCCAAATAGATGTTTAATCTCCGTCTGCACTGGAAAACACTTTAGGCTGGAGAGCAAACATTTGTCTGCACTGCTGAGAATGTTTGTTGCCTCTGTGGCCCTCATGCTGATTGTGTAGATTCTAGAACATGGTTTGTCAAACTCCTTGGACATGGGGCCAACTACATATATGGATTTTTCCCAAAGAGAAGAAACGTGTAGGCCCCAGTTAATTTTGGAATACAGTATTTGGCCAGGACTTGCAGTGGGTCTCAGGCTCACTGATATAAATAGTAGAGCTGCGTGAAACGGCTGTGTTTCATTTCGGTTTTGGATTTGACTGTTTTGGAGGATAGTGATAGTGATTAGTTTCGGTGTTTTGGATCGCTGTTCTGTTTCGATTCTGTCAAATCTGTTTCGAAGTTTTGATGCTGATTCGGATCAGTCGGGGAGAGGCAGGCTGCCTGGCTGCAGGTTTTCCCCTGGCTCCTTCAGTTGTGCCTGCCTCTACCCAGGTGGGAGGAGCTACGGGAGAAGCCCCCATGCTGTCCTGCCCAGCCCCAGCCCCAGCCTAGCCCCAGCCTACCAGCACTTAAAAAGCCCTGCATTCACCTGCTCTGGCAGCAGTGATCAGGGCCTCTGAGGGCTCATGGCAGAGCCCCCTCATGCAGTAAAGGACAGCAGGAATAGCTCCCCCAGCCTGACACCTGCACAGCATCTGCCCTATGGTGCAGGGTCAGTGGGACTCGGCAGGGTGCCGCACGCAGTCTGGGAGCTGGGGTGACTCCAGCAGTTAGCCGGAGCCTGGCACCACTTAGCCTGTGGCCCCAGCCTCCAGACAGTGCCCAGTGCCCTGCCAAGGCGCACTGCACCTGAGCAGTGGGGCAGCTGCTGCATGTGTGCCAGGCAATCCTTGCTGCCCTACACTGCCCTGCGCTGCGTGGGGGGGCTCTGTTATGAGCCCTTACAGGCCCTGATCACTGTTGCTGCAGCTGGTGAGTGTGAGACTTATTGTTTGTTTGTTTGTTTTTTAAATGCTGGGAAGCTGGGGCCGGGCAGGGCAGCTTTGAGGGCTTCTCCGATGGCTCCTCTGGCTGTGGTTGCTTCTGCCCCAGTGGGAGAAGCTGAGGGAGAATCCATGGCTCCATGGCTGCCCCCCCTGGCCCCAGCCTCCTGGCACCTTAAAAGGAGGGCTGTGCAGTTGTGCCTGACTCTTCTGAATGAGTGCCTCTGAAACATCCAAAACATTTTTGGATGGTTTTGTTTTGTTTTGGAGATGTTTTGGGGCCTTCCATTTAGTTTCAGATTTGGTGTTTCGGGCACCGAGATGGGCCGAAACACCTCCAAAACAATACAACTGCTTAAATTTCGCACAGCCTTAGTACAAAGTGATACTCTGCTGTGTTAAAGACAGTATTATGAATGATTAAAACAAAATTGAAAGTTGTGCAGAGTTATAGTTATTTGGCTTACTCCGTTTCCTCATTTATAAACACCCCACTTCATTTGATAGGCTGGTTTTGTAAATCTAGTCAAGTTCCTTTCTTTCCCTTTAGATATGTATTGAATGAATCCCAGAGTCGGCAAAATGTGCCATCAGCACAGGGCTCTTCATCAAGTAGCACTGGAAGTTCTGGGATCCCTCAACCTCCTCCAGGGATGAGCTTTTATGCAGCCAAACGGGTAATTGGAGACAGCCCATGGACACCTGAACAGCTGGAACAGGTACTGCAAATTGCTTAACTAGTACAGAAGTATAACATTTCAGTGTAACTGAAATGACTTAAGGGTAGCTGAGCCACCTATGTTATAGTGAAAGCAAGAGTAGAAGTAAAATGCAGAATTGGTTTTAAAAAAGATGTCTTACCCCGATTGTATATAAAGAACATTATCTGAGATCTTCTTGTCATTGTCTGCATGCATTTTACTTCCAAAGATGCACTTGATAATTGTGAAGTTTTTAAAATAAGTAATGGGGCAGGGCTATAGTGCTGCAATTGTTGTTCTGTCAACAATTTTCAGAACTTGCTGGAAAACATTCAACTAAATCCTATCTTTGCCCAAGTGTCTTGGTCTTAGAGGAAACTTGAGCAACTTTAGTACAGGTTTCTTAGGCTAAAAACAGATGTTGTCTTTGTACCTCCATAAAAAAAAATGATGACAACACAGAGCCCAAACAAAGAGTCTTCCATGCCCTTTGCTGTGCCACAAATGTCCAAGGTAATGACTACAACAATAGGTAGTATAAATTTGTGCCACATTTTTATGGTAGACATCTGTTTGCTTTATGGTGGGAGAACATAGACAGGCCAGAGTTACCTGTACTCTAACACCCTTGGCAGGCACTCCTGGGGCTTGAGGTGCCTGATCCTGCAGGGGTATTCCTGGGGTCCACAAGATTGGCCCCTGAAGCCCCAGAAGCACCTGCCTGGGTTCCTCTGCTTGCAGAGGTGTGCCCTGGGAATTCTTGGGTGTGTATATTACACTGCTGTGCCCTGACTTGTGCACTTCCTGAAAAACCCAGGGGTGCTTTTGGGTTCCCCCATTTGTCCCAAGTCAGTTGCCTCAGTTGTAGTTGTCCTGCAGAATCAGGCCCCTAAAGCCTCTGGAGCAACAAGGGACCAACTCTGTGGATCAACAGATGAGGTCTGTGTTGCCCAGTGAAGCAGATCAGTTGTACCAGGACACATCCCAAAGTTTGCTTATAGCCTTTGAGACCTGGAAAGACGAACTTCCAAGAGGGGTGTGTATCCTTAGGAGGTAGAAGTTGTTTTAATTTTTTCTTTACAAAAATCTCAGCTGTAAATCTTGACATTTATAGAGCATGTATCTTCTGGTTCGTAATTTTACTATTATCTTCTATGTTGCTGAGCAGTGTAAACTGGGGATAGTCAAGTTCATTGAAGCTGAGCAGGTACCTGAGCTTGAAGCTGTTATACACTTGGTTGTAGCTTCCAGTGACACACGACACAGTGTTGCAACTGCAGCGGACCTTGAACTGAAAAGCAAGCAAAGGTAATGGCTTAGTTTTAGAAAACCTGCCACTGGTATTATTAGTATTAATAGTTGCAATTAATGGAACAGGCCAAAAATATTATACTCCAGCAGTGGACTGCAAACTCTTCTCTGGGAAACTTTGTAGTTGTTGTCTTAAGTTGGTTTGCTCTAAAACCTTTAGGGTGTATCTATATGGCATGGTGCCATGTCATGGAGGGATAACTGTCCTAGCTCTAAGAGCAAACTAAGGGCAGAGCTGGCTAAGGTACCAGAAGCAGTACTGCTGCATTAGCTTGGTGCCCTACCTGGGTGCATGGGCCTGGGTGGAGCACTTTGCTAATGACATTGTAATTTAGTTTGGTGCCAGAACTAGCTGGAGTTTCTCTGCTTACCATTGCATTGTGCCATGGAAATGTACTCTTAGCAGCACAGTTAAGAATTCTGCAGGCTGTGGTAGCTTGAATTATCAAATAGGAAGGCCATGCTATTTGACACCTGGTGGGATAAATCCACATTTTCTGTTGCTTCAGTATCGTGCTGGACAGCAGCATCAGCAGCTTTCATGTTTAACCCTGGTGCCCTCCACAGTGACTGACTATCTCCTATCCAACTAATGTCATCTGGAAATGATACCCCTGGAGGGATCATCTGTGATTCAGCATTAGCCTAATGATAATTGCTGCTGGTGCTGTTTGCTGAGTCACTTGCTGCGCAAAGACTGTCCACCTCCCTCATAGGAGGCAGCCTGGCTTTCAGGCAGCATTATGATTTGAGGTGTACAGAAGTAGACAGACTTCATTATTACTGGAGTTGGATAGGCAGGCTTGGCTGAATTCTATACTTGTGAAATTGCAGGTCTGTTAATGTTGGTTTGAGTTAATCATACCAGAAATACATGATGTGAAGTCTCCGCACAGCTTCGTTGGTGCACCTCAGCTGTTGGCCAGGATGATTATTTTTGATTAATTAAAGTAACCTTCTTGAAGAAATTACTCCATGCAGTAAGGTCTGGTTAAATTGTCTCCTTGTGGTGGTATAGTGTTACTTAGGAACTCATTTTGCATAGAACAGTTGTTTGAACAAATCCTGTTATGTATGCAGTTACTAGATGCCCCTCATGTTGTATGCAATATTCTGTCATCCGCATGCTTAGGAACACTCCCAGACCTTTTTTTTTGCTTGTTTGGCTGCTGAGAGTGCCATTCAAAGGACAATGTAGGACAGAGTCAGAAACCTATGGCCCACAGGCCCAGATCCAGCCCACTAAAAATTTAATTTGACTTGCAAAGCCTGGATGTTGGCAGCATTTCAGCGGTGAGGCATTTCAATGGAGTTTCTGCAGTGGTCAATGGTGGGTAGGTCACATGCATGTCAGCACTAATTTGGTGCTGGGGAGAAGCAACGGCAGTGGAAGCTGAGTCAGCAACATTAGTGCGACTTGGACCAAGTTGCATTATTTCAGCCTACTACTCTTAAACAGTTTGCCAACCCCAAATATAAGACATTAAGGTGAATGGTCCTCCATCATTGATTCAAACCCAGCTCAGGTCTATAGTAAAAAAAGTTGTCTTGATCAGCTGTTGGTCTGGTTGTCCATGTGCAATTGTATTTAGATTTAAAACCATTTCCCCTCTTAGACAGTCTAATGTTGTTAAAATCAGTTGACGGGCTCATTAGTCATCTCATCTAATACCCCCTAAAATGGCCTTGGATCTTAAAGGACCTTCTTTCTATAGGTAGGTATAATGGAAGGGCAGTGTGGGAAAGCTTATGCAGCCTGATTCTCATGCAGTATCTGTGCTGCTGTTACACTAAAGTCTGTGTTTGCCCAGAACAATCACTTGGGCATCTTTTCGCCGTTACTGATTTTATGTACACCACTTTGGTGCCTGGATGTGAGGATTGTCTTGTATTTGATAGAGATGCACCAATATATCAGTTGCACATCAGGTCGACACCTATGAAAGGAAAATTAAGATTATCAGTTACTGGCTTTTTTTGGCTGGTGTAGCCAATTAATGTCACCAGTAAATACAATATACCTTCTAGCTGGGGCCCCCAAATGCTGTATGCATGTGGCCAGGAATGCAGCTGGGCAGCATGGAGAGAAGCACCCTGCATCTGGAGGGGGCGCAAATTGAGGCCCCCATGGTGAAGGAGGGAGTGGGGCAGAGGCTGGGGGTACTGACTGGCCTGGGCGGTGTTTAGGACTGGGGCAGGGAGCAGGACTGAGCCGCGGGCAGTGTGTCCAAGGGGCAGCTTCCCACTGCTATGTGTACCTCCCTGGGGAAGCATGTGGGGGCATGTGCTCCCTCAGGTTTGTGCGCAGGGCAGATGCGGGATGCCGACTCTGGGCTTGAGGCTTTCCACTCTACTGCCTTTCCCTAAGGAGTCCCATGCTAGCCGCTTGTCCCCTGCCCGCCCAGCAGCAGTGGGGGCAGCAAGTTCTGCCTCCTAATGCTAGATGGATGGGGTGCACGACCAACACAGGGCTTCTAAGGGAAAGGTAGTAGAGCAGAGAGCCCTGAGCCCACAGCGGGCAGCCTGCATCCACCCACCATGCTCCTCTCCAGTTAAGTGTCTCCACACTTTTTAAAAATGATGGTGACAAGCTTTATTTTAAGTGCCTCCACCACCATCATTTCTGAGGGCTGGGATGCTGATCTCCTGGACAAGCTGCCCATGGCTCTGTCCCGCTCCCTGCCTTGGTCCCAGGTCCCATTCACTATCCTGGCAGCACCCCCAGTTCCACTCTCCCTCCCTCACTGTGGGGGCCTCAATCTGCAACCCCAATGCTCCTTCACTCTCCCATGCCCCTTCCCCTCTACAGACTTACCTTCAGGAAGCTGCTCTCCATGCTGCTTGGTTGCATTCCTATAAATTGGTTATTGGATTAGTATCACCTGATATGGCTGGTTAATAATTGGCTATTAGTATCAGCCAAGAAAATCTTTATCAGTGTACCCCTATTATTTGATGTTAATGCTTTGTTAGATGACTACAAGTTGTGTTGAGAACATGACAGAATGTAGTGCAAAATGTGTACACACACACGCACAACTTTTCTTAAAATTTAAAGCTGTAATTTTTAACACATTGCTTTAAAATTCTTTAGCTTAATTGACTGGAATAATCCCACCATCATCAACAAAATGTACAAAGTGTATCTTGGGGATATTCCACTGAAGACCAAGGAGGTAAGTCTTGTTTGCAGAGATGTACTGTTGCTTAAGGTTCTTATTGAGGCTCTTATTTTATTTGCCTAAGTCTATTTGTCAGGAAAAGTACCATCAAAGCCATTCTGTATCATACCATCAAGGACTACCTTGCAGATCCACCATTTTGTCAAGAGGCCTTGAATAGCTTTGAACAGATGAAGAGCAATAAATACCAACTAAAATGTGGGTTTGATGATGATACCCACTAAAATGTGTAAACATTGTGGAAAAGAAGCTCTTTTACCAACTACATGCTGCTGTTCTGAAAATCTGGAAACATGATCAGATTTCCAGTGTCTTGAGAGATGCCAAAATTTTAACCATGTTCAGGAATGGAAATAGATTGGATTTCAGCAGTTATCAGGGCATTGCACTCATGTCCATGACTGAGAAGATCCTCACCTGTATTCTCCTCAGCAGAGTCACTCTCCTCACTGTGGAGGTTCTATCCGAGTCCCAATGTGGCTTTTAGACCACTCGGGTACAATAGGCAATGATCTTTGTTGCTTGATAGCTTCAGGAGAAGTGCTGTGAGCATCAGTGAGTTCAGTACATGGCCTTCATTGACCTGATTAAGGCCATTGATTCAATCAACAGAGACCCTGTGGAAGATCCTGATGAGATTTCTATACCTGCCAAAATCTGTTACCATCATCAGACTTCATGACAACATGACAGCAACCGTCCTGAGCAGTGGCTTGGAAATTACTCCATTAGAACTGGAGTCAATTAAGGATTTGTGATTGCACAAAACATTTTCCATCTGTATTGCAGCTATTATTCATCTTATTGCTGATTAGACTTCTATCTGGACTGAGCATCCAGGTTTGCGTAGCTGGGAATCCCTTTAACATCAACTGGTCACATTCCAAATCCAAGATATAATCAGTACCTTCATCACTGATTTTTCAGTACGCTGATGATTGTGTCGTGTGCCCACTCAGTTGAAAAACTCTAAGTCATTCTTGACTAGAAATGCTTGGACTCACTGTCAACTTTGCAAAAACCAGGATGCTTTACAAACCTTCCCCAAACCAACCAAACTGTTTTCTACCATATTACAATTAGAGGGCAGAAATGTTGAGCATTTCCCTTACCTGGGTAGTCACCTTCCTGAAGAAGTAAACATAGCTGACTATATTCAATGCTGAATGAAATTTCCCAGCGCTACCTTTAAACCTCTCTGAAATAGTGTTTTGATGGGATGTCCTGACATCAGGACCCAAACCAAACTTCTCATCTACCATCTGTGTCACCCCTCCCTTGTTTGTATAGGTGTGAAACCTGAATAAGATACGGGAAACACCTGAAAGCCTTGGCATGTTACCATCAGTAATATCTTTGATGTGGAGGATTTTCCAACTGAAAAGACAGAAAAACAACTGCCAGCTTTCTGGCTCCAGCAAACGCCACCAGCATGAAAGCCATGCTTATATGGCACTAGGTTTGTTGGACAGGACATGTCATAAGGATGCCTGACAACCAGCTTGCAAAACAAGTCCTGTGCTCCCAACTCACCAATGGTCGCTGGTCTAGAGGTGAACAAAAAAAGAGGTTCAAGGACAGCTTGAGAGCCAGTTTGAGAAAATGCAATATTAACATCAATACCTGGGCATCTGAAGCACTGAATCATCCCCAATGGCATTGTGATGTACAAGGCATTGATTGTTTCAAGTGAACTTGCCTCACTGTGGAAGTGGAGAGATGAGAGAGACAGAGGGAAAGAGATGTGACCCAGCATCACAAGGATTCACTCCTTTCTTCTGGAACTATGTCTGCATTCGAACTTGCAGATCTTGGACTGGCATCTTAAGTCAATTCTGACCTTGTCAGTGACTTCCCTATTTGTTTGAAGGCTGTCATCCGTGCATGAAGTGACTGCTACCACTGCCATTGATGTGTTCTCTCTCTCTCTCTGTCTGTCTCAAGTATGATGTTTAAAATTATTAACACTGGTTATTAACCAAATTAGTAGCAGCTGTGTTCAGAGATGTGTTCTATTAATCATAGA
Organism: Caiman crocodilus; assembly: GCA_030014935.1. Classification (NCBI taxonomy): domain Eukaryota; kingdom Metazoa; phylum Chordata; order Crocodylia; family Alligatoridae; genus Caiman; species Caiman crocodilus. The sequence continues at coordinate 39,964,763 of JAGPOW010003395.1, read as the reverse complement.
AAATGAGGGTTAGAAGGGATCTTAGGAGGTCATCTAGTCCAACCCCCTGCTCAAGGAAGGACCAGCCCCAACTAAATCATCTTGGCCAAGGCTTTATCTAGCTGGGTCTTAAAAACCTCCAAGAATGGAGAGTCTACAGTGTCTCTGGGTAACCTGTTCCAGTGCTTCATCACCCTCCTAGCGAAACTTTTTTCCCCAATTAATATCTAACCTAAACTTCCTTTTGATTCAGCTTGAGACCACTGCTCCTTATTCTGTCATCTGCCACCACTGAGAACAGTTTAGCTCCATCCTCTTTGTAACCCCCCTTCAGGGAGTTGAAGGCTGCTATTAAATCCCCCCTCAGTCTTTTCTTCTGTAGGCTATATAAACCCAGCTCCCTCAGCCTCTCCTCAGAAGTCATGTGCCCCAGTCCTCTAACTATTTTTGTTGTCCTCTGCAGGACTCTCTCTTACTTAAATATCCATATTCTTTCCTTTCTGTTCCTTAAACGTGTCTGTTACTTGACAGGGAGCTGTTCTGAAACCAGAACTGAAACGAGAACCAGTCAGCACCCGGGTTAAATTAAAGATCGTTCCTCATCTTCTGCGTTCCAGGCAAGCTGCAGAAACATTTCCAGCTAATATTCAGGTACTGCCTTTGCTCTAAAGCCACTATTTATAATCCACGCACCATTGCCACATTTACTTGAATCCAAGACAAGGTTGAATGGTGGGGGAGGAAATGTATGGAGGAATTAAAAACCCTCATCTTGGATTTGAATGCTGACCCAGGGCAGGCAGTTGCTACAGCTCCTGCTGGGGGGGAGAGTGCTGGGGAGACTGTGTAGTGCAGGAGTGTGGTAGAGCTGCTACGGTTCCAGCTCTAGCCCTGACCCAGGTCTGAGGCTGTAGCCACTGTCTGCTCAAGGCCGAGGCAAGCGCTGCTGGTGTTGCTGATGCTTGGCCAGGTTAGAGCCAGATCTAGTGTATGCTCTGTGCCCTTGGCCTGAGCTGGACTAGAGCCACTATATGGGATAAGTGGCCCCACTATATGGGGGAGGAAAGGAAGGCCAAATGGCTGAGGCAGAGGAACAAGCGTTAGGGTGATGGGGGCACATGATGTGGGTGGTGGACACTGGGGAGGAGCAAGTGGTTGGTGGGGGAGGGCAGACAGAGCAAGAGGTGCAGGCCTCCTTTCCCCTCTGCAGTGGTGGAGGGGATAAATTTAAGATATTCCAATAATTACCATATTTATTCCACTATAAGACAGGGCTTTCCCCCAGCCAGCATGGGTAAAAAAGCTCCTCATCTTACATTCAGATACGAGGAAACCTTATTAAATACATTGTCAATCATTAAACTGCTGCCAAAAGTAGCGTGGGCTCAGTAATGGAAACCAGCTGATTAAATACAGCCGACACTGAGCATGACTATAAAACACATAGCCCACTTTGGGCTAAAATACCTCACTCCCACAGTTGAGCTGTGTCTTTCTTTCCCATTTCCAATGATTCCTGTTTCTTCACCAGCCTTAAAGTATCTGGCAAACATTACCAAATGCGGCTCCGGACAGTTCACCCAGAATCTCTGTTGCCCCCTTTCAGCCTATTGCATATGGTTAGTGTGTCTCCAACCTCTGTGAAGTAGAGCTGGACCAGGTTGCCCTGCACGTCATCTGCATATAAATCTTTAGCGTTTCCCAACCTTTTTTACTCTGTGGCACAGTTACATGGCCTCCCACGGCACACTGACCAGGGTGGGGGGCACGAATGAACAGCCAAATGCCATAGAGCAGGGGGGTGGTTTGGGTGGCAAATGACTGAATGCCGCAGACTGGCATGGTGAGGGTAGTGAGCGGCAGGAAGCGGATGGTGCAGTGTTTGAATTGCTGGCTGGAGCCATGCCCCCTATCTGTCTGTCTGTCTGAAGCAGCAGCAGGCGGGGGGCATGGCTCTAGCCCTAAATGGCACACCAGTTGGGAAATGCTGCTAGAACTCATGACAAGAACACTTCATTCCAGTCATGAGTGAGGTGCTAACTAGCACATAGATGCTTGGTGGGGGCTATCTGGTATATGCACACATACTGAGCAGCCCTGGCTTGAAACACTGCTGACTATGGCAGGGCCCAGGCCAATTAACTATGTAGTAAATCATGAGCCTTTTGGCTTTGGCCTAATGTTATGCATAGCTTGTACTGTATATAAGTAGGTAGTATAAGTAGGTACTAAAGTTCTGCTTAAGTTTGTTTGTGGAGTACCTGTGCTAAAACCTGCAGCAGTCTTTCAAAAAAAAAAAAAAAGGTAAAATGCATTAATTCTGGATGAACTAAGTCTGTGGGTACTCAGAATAATTTGCTTATGTGCAAATTCTTACAAGCATGTTTTTATTTAAAAGTCAGTTTTTTAAAATTTGCCCTTCACTTCCATGTACTCAGGAGGAGCAGGGCCTGAGAGCATGGGGTGGGAGGGTTCTGCAGGAGGAAGAAGTTGGAGGTACAGAGGGCAGGGTGGCTACTTAACCTCTTCCCCCCACCCCCTACCCAATTTGGTTTCTCAGCCATAGCAGTTGGGGCGGAAATTTAAGGCATACTTCCAATAATTAGATTCTATGCCTGGAAAATTATAATAAATTAATACATTTTCTATATATAGAATATTATTATTGGGCGGTCATGTTACATTCAGGGTTATCTTATATTTGAGTAAATATGGTAGATTCTGTCCATGGTAGTCTTAACTTTGAAGTCATCTTGAATGCTGGTAAATGTGGTGTGATACAATTCCTTCAAGGCTTCAGTAAGAGTTGGAACTTAAATTACTGATTAACAATGCTTAGGGAAGGAAGGGTGACCAAATAATATTTAAAAATGAAATGGTCACTGTATCTGATCTTCTCTTCTTTTCTGCCAGGTGGTGTATGATGGACTCTTTGGCGCAAATACAAATGCAAAACTGAGAACTCTGTCCTTGCAGTTTGTGCATCATATTTGTATAATGTAAGTCATTTAGGTAGTTTATGGTAGTAAGGGCATTAGTATTTCAAACTTCTGGCACAGGCACAGTTTTGCTTGGTATATTTGAAAAGACAAAGGATATGGGCCTGTAACAATCTTTTTCCAAGATTAATTTAAGAAAATGCAGTATTTTATACTTTTTTTACCTGTTGAGCGGCAACTCCAGCAGAACAGAAGGGATGTGAGACTGTGGGCCATTTACATAACACGGTGTAGAGACTCTGAGTTTCTGGCAGTGGGGTTTATAAGAGGTGCAAAATATACGTTAACGCAATTGTGTTTTCTTTTGTTTTTTATTCCAGTTGTCCAGAAAGTAAAATAAAGCCACTTGGTCCAATGCTTTTAAACGGTCTTACAAAACTGATCAACGAATACAAAGAGGTGAGTTGAAAGGTTGCCGTAGAGTCATGCTTACTTTGTGACTAGTAGAAGCTGACAGAGAGTTGTAGAAGAGGCATATCAGTTCAAATCATACTTTGCATGTCTGTTTATAAAGATTTTTTTAAATTTGGCTGCACCCCCGTTGAGAACCATTGTTGTGCTGCCTCGGCTTACATCAGTAGTTCTCAATCAGGGTGATGCTGTGAGCAATGCTGCAGCCAGGTAGAACTGTCTCACTCCTGTGTTTTTGGGAGAAGCATGCTGGACCAGGAAGGGCTTTATCAAAAATGGGAGCTCCTGCCTGCTCATTCCACAGACCTTCCTGGTCTGGCTGTGCATGAGGCACATGGGGCAGTCTCACCCAGTTACAGCAGTGGCACCCTTGAAAAGCTTTTGCAGCACCCTGTTTGAGAAACCACTGTTTTAGAGACTAACTGATTCAGAGTCATAAGCTTCTTTCATTCAGAGTTGTTTTAAGGCTCAGATTTTTAATCTCAGAGAATTTTTGCATTTGAGTGAAGAGGATAAGAGCAAAATAAAAAAAAAGGGGGGGGGCAGAGGAATGAGGAGAATGAGAGGAACTTGGGTAAAACAAACCCTTTGTGCAGACTGGCCTAGTGACTTCAGTGGGGTACTCAAATGAGATCTACTGATCTGAGTTGGTGTTAGCAGGTTTGGGTCTCACAAAAGTGCATTCAGGAAGAGCGATACCACTGCAGTGAATTAAGACACCATATTTTTTCTCATAGAACTGCCCCAGAGTATAATATATACTTTTTTTTTTTTTTGAAAAGCAGAAAGAAGAAAAGATCTTTGAAGTAAATAACTGAGTACCTGCAGATAGAGAGCCAAGCCTGCTCATTGTTCTGCTCCTTGTAGATCACTGCAGATTTTCATGAACCATATTTACCCAAGTCCAGGATGACCCTGAATTTAAGAGGACCCACCAATAATTATTCTATACATGGAACATTTATGAATTTTCCATGTATGAAATCTAATTATTTGAGGATCATCCTAAATTCATCTTCACTACTACTGCATCAGGAAAAGCAGTGGTGGGTTCCATGCAGTGGGGGAGGCAGTGAGGTCTGGTAGGACAAGTGGGGGGCAAGCAGTAAAGGGAGAGGCAGTTGGGGGGGTGCAAAAAGTTTATCCTTTGCCACCTGTTCCCCTTCATGCCCCCCCACCCCATACCTGCCTCTCCTCAGTTGGGCTGTGCCTCCCCTTTTATTCTCCCTCTCAGATCACTTCTGCTCCCCTGCAGTCTGTGGTCCCTGCCCCCTCTTTCCCTATCACTCCCTTCCCCTGCAGTCTCATAGTCATAGTAGTCATAGTCTCTTCCCCTATCCCCCTTGCCCCTCCCTTCCAGCTACAAGCCAGGCTGGGGCTGTGCTCTGTGCCCCAGTCTGAAGCAGGAAGGTAGTCTATTGGTGCCAGAGCAAGGATAAGTAGTAGGATGAGAAGGCGGGCAGAGAAGTTGGAGGTTGTGGGGGGTTGGGGAGAGCCCAAGGCTGAGGTGAGGGCAGAAGGTTCATGGGAGGAAGATGGGGTGAAGAGGATGGTAGGGGCCCAGGCTTTGTGAGGGAAGAGGTAGGGGGTGCAGAGGCAGTAAGGAAGCAGAGGGCAGCTGGAGCTCTGGCCCCAACATGAGTTTGGGCCTGGAGCCACAGCAGCTCCTTCCCCACCTCTCCCCAGCCTGTCCCCTCATTCTTGATTCCATGGGGCTTTTTCTCTCCCCAACCATTTAACATGGGGAAGAGGGGCTTAGCTGGTATCAAGGAAATATGAGGTTTTTTGCCTATAATGCACACTTCAATTTCCAGCTGCTGGGGGCATTTTTGGGTGGGGAAGCTATGTGTTTGTATGCAGGAAAATGCAGCAACCATTATCTTGGGGATCCTGAAACTGATGGATTACAAATTTTGGCTGATTTTGAAAGTGATATCTGGGATCGGCAGAAGGTTTCTGCCACTTGTATACTGTTTCACAGAGCTGCCAAATCCCATCAGCTTTTTCTCCCTTGAAAAATAGAGGGGCCAGAGAGCTGGACTTTTTTGTTGCTGCTTATAATTTTCCGTTTCTGCAGGAAGAATAAAATCTATCTGTTCTTCAGTTACAAGGTGCTTTGCTCTAGGATTTGATTATTTTGTTTTCATGGGGTCCCTGAAACCCTATTTAAGAGCCTTGGGGATAGGCTATAAAGTACAAGTGTAATAAAAAAGGGATAGATGTGACTGCATGTCATCTCTCTCATGGCTCTTTCTGCTGATTTGACTCTGTTGTTTTTTATAATTCAAGGACCCCAAACTGCTGTCAATGGCATATTCAGCTGTTGGAAAACTCTCCAGGTAACTGAAGCACATTTTAAGTAATGGGATGTCAGATAACTTCCAAAGCAATTTTGTTAATTTGTCAGCATGAAAGCTTCATGCCACATGGCAGTTTGTAGCTGACAACAGCATGTAGAAGCTTGTGATATCTCTAGAGGTGTAAAATGATGTATGGGGGCCTGATTGATAAGGTAGGAGTTACCAGTGGTAGTTCAGGAAACCATATGTGGAACTTCAAACATTGTTCTGCTTTTGAGAGTGCCAAAAATAAATGCACAGCACGTGCCACTGTGCATGAAGGTCAGCAGGTTGTGTGTTCAGAAACTGACCTCCAAGCTGGCTATCAGATTGGCTTTCTCTATAGAACATTTTGATTTCTGAACCAGACTCAGACAGTCTTAGTTAGAATAATTGCTTAGTTAGAAAAATTGCTTGGTTGTGAAGACCAGGCTTCTTAGGGTGTGTGTGAAGGATGAGGTAAGAAGTAAAGAGTGACATGCAAGCAGAGCACAGCTTTGGTTTCATTCTTGATTTTTAAATTTAAAAAAAATATATACTTAAACCATGTGATTTCTGTTTCAGCCGAATGCCTCAGCTCTTTACGAAAGACATAGCTCTTGTGCAGCAGTTCTTTGAAGCTTTGTGCAAGGTAGGGGATAATTTGGGTCTGGGAAAAGGCTAATTTTTTAAATGGTATACTTTAATTTTGGGGGGATACACATCAGAGTAATGGAATTTTCTCGTTACAGGAAGAGCCTGATACCAGACTTGCTATTCAGGAAGCCTTGTCTATGATGGTTGGTGCATATAGTAGTTTAGAAGGAGCACAGCGTACGCTTATGGAGGCCCTTGTGGCTTCATATCTAATAAAGGTATTTAACTGGAGTCAAAATAATTTATCTTTTTTTAAATGGCATATACTGATAGTATCTTGAACATAATAATGTTTTGTTAGAGACATTCTTGTCTCTCTCATTGTATGCATTGTTAGAGCTGCATAGAGGACTTGTGTATAATAAAATGAAGTGCTTTAGAATGTTTAGTGACTCAAATAATAAACGCCCACTTCTCCAAATCTCAGGCCTGGGTTTTTAGAATTGCTTCCATAGGTGCAGTTGCTGTCATTGGAGAGGTGCTGGTATATGCATGCCAGTGACTGTGTAAGTAACTATATATATTAGGCGTGCAAATAAAAGATCATTTTGCCCATACATTCTAAAATTCTGGCCCTCAAGGCAAAGGCAATATCATTTTAAGATAAAAACCTCTGGTCGTAAAACATATTTCTCCAGTCCTTGTACAGAGGATGGAATTTGTTGAACCATTAGTTCTTTTCATATCTGGCTACTCTGATCCTGTTTGCTGTTCGGTTTTGTTTTGTTTTGTTTCTTGTCCTGCACTGTTATACTCTTCTCAAAACCTGTATGTATGAAAATACTCAGATAAGAGGTTTTATGACAAATGTCTGAGTCCTAAAAGTGTGCGTGTGTGTGATTAATCTCAACATGGATTATTAAATATGTATAATGTTAGAAAAAAATGTGATATTTTGGGTTACCCCCCCTTTTTCTTTCTCAGGAAGAATCAGTTTAGGATAGTCAGTGACGATCCCAGCAGGGCCTAGGGCAAAGCAGCCTGCATGGGGCCCCCCTCCCTGTCCCACAGCACACTTACACTGGGGAGTGAAAGCCCCAGCACACTGGATGTGGCGGGATGGGTGGTGGCTGGAACAAACAGAGTTGTCCAACCCACTGAGCAGGCAGATGAGCTAAATTGCAGTGTAGCCTCTCTATCTGGCTCTGTGGGGCCTCCCCAAAGTGCAGGGTTGGGGGCAGTTGCCCCAGTTCGCACTCCCCCACCCCTCTGGGGACAGCCTTGGGATTAGTAGTCTTGATTTTTCTAAGTAATTGAGGCGCAGTATTGTCCCAGATAAAGATACTGTTAAGGCTGATCACTATTGCATAAAAGAACTAATAATTATATTCATTTAAATTCCCACTTCAGTGATACCTGTTTTATTTTTGTTTTTAAAGCCTGAAGTCCAAGTACGTCAGGTGGCTGTGAAATTTGCCAGCACAGTGTTTCCTCCAGATCACATCCCTTCCCGATACTTGCTCCTGCTGGCTGCTGGAGATCCGTAAGTTTCAGCAAGGGTCAACTTTCACATTTAGGCTATAATAAAATAATTCAGTGCAGTGGCTTGGACATGGTGCTATAGCATTAATGACAGTCTTGCAGAGTGGTACCTCTGACTTTAGTAGGGTTTTAGTGCTAAAAGGCAGCGCAAGCAAGCTAAAGAGGAACAGGAGAACAAGTAATCTTGTGTAGTTAACAATGTGAAATGGCAGGTGAGGTGAGGCACTGCTTTTAATTTAAGATGCACTGAAAGAGGAAAACCCAAACTGCTCACACTTTGATCTACTTAGCCAGTATGTAGCGAACCAGTTGCAGCTAGCATGTTTTTCATTGGACTGAATTAGTGCTGTTTCAGGAGCAGCTGCTTCAACTACATGCTTGCTGGACATATGATGGCAATGGATAAGAAACTCAAAATGATGAGGGGGAGGAGAGAAAGAGAAATAAAACAAAGCTTCTAGGGCCAGGGAAGTAGGAAGACCAACAGTTGAAGATGAATGGTGTAGCCTGGTGAAGAGATGATAATGTTGGGTAGAACAAAGATGTAATGATAAGTAAGTTAAGAAGGTTGATCACAATGGCATCCTCCTCCTAGAATCAAAATGTTATTTAATATCTTCAGTTGTACCTTTACTTAGGAAAACCTCTTTCCCTAAAATCTCTTCCCTTTGCCCCCATCTTCCTGAACAATTCCCTCTTGTTCTTCATTAAGTGATGCTTATTCTAACCTGATGCATCAGTGGTTTCTGTTTCTCATTTTCCCTTTTGAAAGACGTGAAGAGGTGCATGGAGAAGCACAGCGTGTACTAAGAACATTCCCTGGGAAAAATGAAAAGGAAAGTGCTGGGAAACAGATGCCTTCATTCCCAGAAATGGTTCATTACATTCAGGACAAGGTACTGCCTTTCAGCTCTGGTGATGCACTAAGGCAGGATTTAGACTGCAGCTTTTACTATCTTACACATTAACGATTGCAGGGGTCTATCCCTTCAAGTATTATTAACTGAAATCTTAGTAAAGACCAAACTCTAACCCTTTTTTCACCATCAGTTAATTTTTTAAAAAATTCCTTTGGTTCCCATAATTTTATTACCTCACAAGGGATCCAGAGTGTCCTTCAGCCTAGACGGGGTCTGCATGAAAGTGTGAAAAATGTGAAATACGTGTACACACATTGTAACTCCTGACCTTGGAATCTAAGAGTGAGATTTAGTGTTTGGAGACTGGCATTCAGCTTGGTGCTCCAGGATGTCATCTACTGATTAATCAAGGGTATTTGCTTAACAGCCCTGTGATTCACTGGGGCCCAGGTTTAGTGATGAGTTTGACCTACTTGATTTCAGTGGGATTTAAAGTTAAACATATCCTTTAGCATTTTGCTAAGGCCAAACTTAGAGCCATGTTATACACTGATAAGCTAATACTTGAGTATCTTATTGGATCATTATGAAGTGTAGAGCTGGTTGAAAGAATTCTGACAAATTTTTCAGTTAAAAATGCCAATTTAGGGGAGGGCAATGCAAGCTCAGTTCACAAAACAAAATGCATGGAAACATGTTGATAAGTTTCCACTTGAAACTAGGCAGATTTCTTGCCAGCTCTTCAATCTCCCCAGCCGATGGGCTTCCATGGGGCAGGAGCTTCTTGGACTCCCTGAGAGCTGGACAACCTAAAGAACTAGCTGGCCTGGGATTTGGAGAGCTCTTGCTTCCAGGCTTCTAGCTTGTCAGCAGCTCCTGGAGGGTGCAGGGGGGGGCTGCAGAGCCACAGCTGTCAGACTATTGGCTCCCCCACAGTCTGGGAGCCTTAGACCTGAGGAATTTTCTTGGCATTTTGTTTTGTTTTGAAGGCAAAATGTATAGTCCAACAGTTGAAATTAAACAAAGGGAGTAATGCAGTTAGTGGTTGCAGCAGAATTTCAAGGAAATAAGCCAGCTGCAGCATTTAAGTTTTCCACCTGTTTCTTTAGGCCTCTCACCGAATGAAAACACCGGCTAAATATATGACTGGAACTGCAGTCCTGCCTTTCAATCCTGCTACATTTGGGGAGGTAAATACCTGTCTTTACTTCACTAGTGACAAACTTGTTATGTGTTATTATTTAATTACGGGAGAGCATGAGAAGGCAATGGTTATGGGGGGTTAGACCTGGGATTTGTGAGATCTCGGTTCACTTCTTGAACGAATTCTGTGGACTCTGCCAGTATCCTTAAAAAGGGAGATTCAGAGCAGGTTAATAGCTCGTTAGCCTATCTATTTCAAGGGCTATTGTTTATGAAGAGGGCCTTGCCCATGTCTTTGAAGTACTCCTGCCATTCAAACCTCACAACTCCTTCCAACAGTGTTCCTAATGCACCTGACTGTCCTAGATATTTTTTCTCCCAACTTGATAGCAGATAGTTGGGCAGCAGATGTCAGTGATGAAGCTGGGACTCAGTGGTCCAAGTTCAGAGCTGGTGTGTAAGTCACTTGTTATTAATTGTGTTTTGAGTGCAACATGTGCCCAGCTGTTTGGAAAAAGATGCAGGTTGCCCCAGTTCAAATGCTTATTTGGATTTGACCTAGATTATCTGACTTATGAATGAACAGATCTACTGCTGTCAATATTCAGTTTGTACCTGTAGACTGATCTTTGTATTGCAGAAAGCAGTCCCAAAATGTATTTCAACACATTATAGAGCATATTCAGTAATGTAGCATGGTTTTTTCCCTTAAACTTAATTAAAAAGTGAACTGTATTGTCTCAATTGAGTTGTGCACAGCCTCTTGCTTTCTCTTCTGCTCAAACTTCAGTATAATTTTCCTGGATCTTTTTGAGCTGTATCTAGCCCTGTATTTTTCTCTTCTTTGTTTAGATAGTCCTGTACCTGCGAATGTGTCTTGCTCACAGTGCAGGTGTGGTGCCAACTTCTCAGAACCTAGCTGACATGCAAGACCATGCTCCAGCAATTGGACGTTACATTAGAAATCTAATGTCTGGCAATCACATATCCTCCTCTTCATCTTCCTCAAAAAGTGGAGAAACCAACCCTGTACAGATATATATTGGTCTCCTTCAGCAGCTGTTATCTGGTGTTGGAGGTGAGGAACCCTAGGCCACTGCCAAGAAAAGAAGAAAAGGCTTTCCGTAGCTTACGGATGAGCTTTGGCCAGCCATACTCAATACCTTGAAGTTTGCTTCATTGACAGCCAGGTTTATGTTATAAACTAATCCAAACCATTCTAACCCAGTTCATGGTGTAGGCTTGTTTCCTTGTGCTGCACCATTGTGAAGGGGTGACTGGGTGCGGGTGCTTTAACAGTATCCATAGATTGGAGGTCGGGGTTTAAGGCTGTTGGCTCATGTTCATTATGTTTGTCACCTAATTATTCCTTTTGTTTAACAAACTTCTCATTCAACTTGTGACATTTTGTGGGGAAATCAGACTGGTTAAAAATACCTTGCGTTATTTAAAACATGTTGGAAATACTCATTCTGGCATTAACCATTTGCCTGACTGATGTCTGTAAGAGACAGAAATTAAGTATGGCCTCAGTTATCTGGGATCTGTATGTTACATTGCCTGATTAAGGCATCATCTACCTGTTTTTTTTTATCTTTAATGTAAATATATAATGGTAAACACTGAACTTTATCTTGTATAATCTGATCCTCTAATTATTGTGTAGGTTTGCCAGTCATGTACTGCCTTCTAGAAGTTGTTTCGGTGTATCCAGAAAAACTTGCCGCCAGATTTGTAGATAAAATAGATTGGATAAAGGTATGTTGAATATACATGTAAGTTTTTGGGTCTTATGAGCAAAATCTGACATTTCTTTGGGAGGGAGGGGTGTTGAATAAAAAACACATTGTCAAGTTAGTTAGTCTCATCTAATTTTATTTTACTGACTTGTTAGAGGAAATCCTTAAAGTGACACTGAAAGAAGTGAGAATGAGAGTTTTATGAAATGCAATGCTGGTGAATAATCTCCAAAGGCCAAACTTGTTCTTCCCAACTTCTCTCTTAATTCAGCTTCTTTCACACATCCCCTCAAGTGGCATGTTAACATTTTACAGACTGCAGTGCCTTTACCTTGATGGATGATCTATCTGAAATGCAATTATTATAAAATTCAAGTTTTTAAAGAAAAAAAAGAAAGGAAGAAAATTGCAAGTGTCCCTCCAACTTTCCTCATGAATGTACAGAATGTAATACCTTTATTATTGATTTAAAGATTGAATACCTAATACGAAAGAGCCCAGTTTTCAGAAATGGTTTATGTGATTTTTGCTTGCTAACAATTGGTTATGTTCTGACTCCAGGCCTTTTAGACCCATTGGGAGAAGTGCATTCAAAAGTGATGTCCTATTTGCCATTTGCTTATTAATTGGAAATTTATCTTGGCTAGTGAGAGAATAGATTATTTACCAGCATTTTTATTTCCTAAGCCTGTTCTGAATCTAACTATGCTGAGTCATCTTTCTCTTTTTGAATTATTTTCTGCTGGTGTACAGATTTTCTGGATCTTACTTTTTAGGCAGGAACTAAGGCCATTTACTTTCCTTGTATTAGTAGACTTCGAGCCAGATCCTCTGTTAACATATATCAGGGTAGTTCCATTCCTCCTTTGTTGCGATTATGTTACCTTTTCAGATTTGGCCAAAGAGATATTGCTCAAGCAGCTCTTTAGAGGAAGGCAGTTTCATTTATGCTGATGCAGGTTTTGAATTGACTAATTCCAGTTTTGGGACTTCTGTGATAAATCTCACTAGGATGATGATTTTTCCTGGTGATCCAGTTGCTTGAGGACTTTAATTTGAATTTTATATGCATGTTTTTCTGTGTAAAACAAAATGCACCAACGGTTGATTTTTTTTGCAAAAACAAGGTTACAAATTAAAAATCAAGAATTAATGTTTATATTATATTTGCTAACATGGTTATAATAATCTTAACTTTTTAACAACTTGGATGGTAAAGATATCACTTACACACATACAGTGTGGGTGAATTAATTTAACGGTGGGGACTGTGGGGTGTGTTTGTGTGAATGTTTAAACTGTTCATCCTTACAGTATGTTCTCAACTGTTCTGTGTGTTATCCTTAAAACTTTTGCATTAAAGCCTACCTGGCAGCACTACAGAACTGAAGAATTGTCTTGTAAAATTTCAATGTTTTTTTAGCTGAATGTGGGTGGTAAATATGAAATGGGTCCTAAATATGGTAATAAGTAATAATATTTAAAGGGTATACAAGATTTAAGAATAAAATCTGGATTACTAGCTGAGTAGCTGCACCAGAACTGTGTTCGTGCTGTTGCATTAGTGTAGTAGGTTTGATGTTTGTGATAATTTTTACAAATTCTGCAGAGCCTGATGAACACAAGCAAGGAAGAGATGCGTGAGCTGGCAGCACTATTTTATTCTGTTGTGTTGTCATCTATGTCTGGAAATGAACTCAAGTCCTCTGTACAGCAACTGATCAAGACTGCTAAAGACAATCATGTAATAATTATGGTCTCTCTATCTCTTTTTTGGCCAGTTTCTAAGAGTTGAAGATATTATGCAGACAGTATATCCTGAGTATACTAGTCTTATCATTTGTTTAAAGCAAAAAACATTGTTGAACTAATTGGTTTCTAATTAAAGGTAGGGAAAGAGTTTGTTATGCAGGAGCAGAACATCTTCCTAAGTGAATGAATCATTGGTGTTCTGCTCAGTTTGGTCAAATGATCTATTTTTGACATTTCTCATGTCATGTCATTTTCTAATCAGTAGAGTCTGAAACATTTGTTAATAATTTAATCAGTTGAATATTCATCGTCCTATTGAATGATGATGGGTTGCACTAGCTACTTTGGGAAGTTATTTAATTCTTTATTCATGAGCAATTAAAAGTGTCCACAAAAGAAAAATGTTTAACTTATTACTCATCACTGTCCTGGCTTCCCTTTACCAGAAGGCAATGAAAGTTTGTTCAGCCCAGCATCCTATGCTAGATGAGGCCTGGCTTCCTTCCCTCCTCACGGTGGATTAGTCAGGAGCCTTCCACTTCCTATAACTGCTGTCACTACAAAGTGAATTTTTCTTCCCTCTTCCTGTAACCCTGGTCCCCCATTTTTTTTCTTTGGATCTTATCTGAGCCTCTTCACCAACGAAATGAAGGGATTTAAATTCACTTCTTTAACGAACATAGGTAGTTTTAATTTTTGATGTGGTTTGCATACCTGAGTCTCAGAAAAGAACTGGATTTCCTAAGCTAAGCTTTCCCAAATATAAATAAAAATCTTATTAGCTATATAAGCTCAGTAGCTTGTTGTAGGACAGTTGAAATTAGCCATACAAATTTGTTGAAAAGGTATAATATTTTTAACAGACATTTGGCAAAATGTAGCCCTGACTGGGCATTGCACTGTGTTGGCTTACATTCAGAAAGTATGTGATCTATATAAATCAGTGTTAAACATGTTTCTATCTACAATAAATTAAGAGGAGATTTTCATAACTTTCTACAGGATTTAGGAAAGCAGGTTCCAATGAATATTTTAAAAGGACTTGTCCCCCTAAGTTGCTTAGATGCTTTTGAAAATAGCTGCTGAAAGTTTGTATTTATAAAGTAACATTATCAGAGCCCAAAATCCCCAGGGCCCCTACATGTGTGCAATAGCTCAGAATTACCTTAGTATATCAATCCATTAGGACTCTATATACATCTGTTTTATATCAAATACTCAGTTGTATCCATGTCTATCAGTAAACTGAATGTTGGTATTGTCTGTAGAACCCAGAGGTCCAGCATGGTGCCTTGTTGGCTTTGGGATTCACAGTAGGAAGGTACCTGGCTAAAAAGAAAATCGGGATGATGGAGCTACAGGATATGGAGCCAAATACTGATGTCATACCAGAACAAGAACAGCTCATAAAGACTACAACAGAAACAATAGGTAACTTAACACTTCAGGAATTGTGTACACAGATTGACTTTCCTTCTGGTTCAGGATGTTTCTAAAGTTGGTGTTGTTGACTGACAATCATCTTCATTCCAAATAACTGCCTGATGGACTTGTTGGTCTGAAGAAATGTCTCCTAGGCTGTTATCTGGTCAGCGTGCACAAATATAAACAATACTCTCTGTTCAGAATAATTAAGTCTGTCATATGTGATAGACTACTATATGTCTACATGTTGCTGGTAGGTATTGTAGGGTTTTGGACCTCTTTTGCCTAGTGGTTTACCCCCTTGCGAAGCCAGGGTGAGAGCTTAAGAAAAGCATTACTTGCAGGACCAGTTGCTTGTTCCCTTTCTCCTGCCGTGTCTTAATGTTCTTCCTGGGCAACAGTGTCTGCAGGTATCCTGTGAGATCTTACTCCTTTGGATTCTTCGTGGGGCTCCAACCTCCCCTTTACCCCCACCTTTGCTGCATCCAGGACCGGAACTGGCGTTGTTGCCTTTGAGCTCACTTTGCTTGGATGATAGGTCCTCACCTGCGCTGTCCCTTGTTGGTATGAGTTGCTCCCCAGTCGTTGGCTTGTTCTCAGCCGTTCTTTGACACAGGCTAATGTCCCCACAACTAACCTTGTCACAGATTCGCATAACGCAGTTCTTTCAACAGTAACTTGGGAAATTAACTTAAAGTTCAGACAACCAGCTTCTGCTGGTATACTTTCGTGGCTACTGGATCTTGCCACACATTGAGTTGAGGGGCTTTTCAGTGCCTTGCTGTGCCCCTCTGACCCAAATGGGTCCTCTCTGGGTACCTGCCTAGTCAGCCGTCGCTCTTGGCCTCGATGCTGTCTGGAACTTCGACTCCTGTCTTATCATTAGGGCTTCAGCCCTCCTGGGGACTGCTCTTACCCTGATGGATCCCTTTCAGGCTCTGACTAGCCTCAAGGCCAGTTGAGGCTTCCCTGCTAAGCCTAACGTCACCTCCTGGCTCCTGTCACCACCCTTCCCCACCAGGTACCTGTGAGCTGCAGCACTGCCCATCCTGTTGGGGCTCTGGGCCCTTCTCTGACCCTTTCTTCACCAGGGCACACAGCTGGCTCAGCTCTTGGGGCAAGCCACATGCAACTTCCCTGCCGCTCTTCACCAGGGTGCGCAGCTGGCTCTACTCTCCAAGCAAGCCACAGGCAGCTTCCTGGCTCTGCCCTGTTTCTGCAGGCTCCTTTTGCTCCTTGCAGCCATTCCAGCTGGATGCTGTCCAGCTCGCTGCCTGCCCTTTGCCTGTCTGCACCTTCCTGAGGTTCCTCCTTCCCAGCGAGCTGTTCCAAAGCTCTCTTCTCCGGCTCTCCTGCCCCTTGTAGCATTTACCTGCCACTTCTCGATGCACGCTGTGTCAATCCTCTTCCCACCTGTTTGTTCCTTGGGCCCTGCCTCCTTCTTCCTGCAGGCTCAGGCTGCTCTGGAGGTGTCGCACCAGAGCCAGCCTCTCTCCCCCTGCCAATGTGGGAAGGGGAGAGTGAGGAAAAAACCCCATTGGCAGTCTCCCACCCTTTCACAGTACAGGTGTGTACTTCTAGTACAGTCTCCTTTCTGTAATACCATTTTTATTTCCGTGTAATCACATTGACTTTACTCCTGATGCTTTCTCTTGTAAAAGAGAAGAAAACCTAGTCTTTGTTCTAAGAAGCTTAGGTACTTGACAATAGTGAAGACAAAAATCAGGATATCCTGTTGGTTCTTCATAGGTTCCTTTCTGGACAGCTCCTCCCCGCTCCTGGTGGTAGCTGCGTGTACAGCCCTTGGGGAGATTGGTCGGAATGGCCCCTTGCCGATCCCCAATGAAGGCAGTGGATTTACAAAGCTCCATCTTGTGGAAAGTCTGTTGGCCAGAATCCCTTCTAGCAAGGAAACTAATAAGGTAAGATTATTTATTTATTTATTTATTTGTGATCCATGTTTATTTCTCTCCAAGTTCATTTGTGTGAGGAAGAGAAACTGGCAATCTTGGATTTTTTGGAGTCAAATTTAAAATATCAGTGTCACTCCTTAAGCACAAAGTACACAGCCCTGGTTTAACTATTCCTCCTAAATTCAGTGCGAGTTTTGTCACTGACTTTAGTAGGAGCAGTATTGTTATTTACCCAAAGCCCATCCTGGGTAAATATTAATAACCTGTGCTGTATAAGGAAGGTGGAGGGATGAAGCAAAGATGATGTAATTTTGACTAAAAATTAGGAAGAACTTTTGTCAGCAAGGTCTTTTAAGTGAGGCAATGCTTTTCAAATGGAGGGAGAACAAACTGCAGCAGGTGGGGTGATTTCCAATATGAGTGGTGTTTGTTCTATACCAGGAAAAGTCATGCCTTGTCATGGGGATGGCCTGAATGCCCCAGTAGGTCTTTTCTATATCTGATTACTAGGAGGCCAGTACCCTACAGATGGATATCTTGTGCTTAAATTAGTAAGGAAGTGTGAAAGAGTAATAGTAAAAACAGTGGTTTTCAATCTACATTGAAAATACATCTACTGGATTTGTGAGGGGAAAATTAGTGATTTATTTTTCTTTTAAGTTGAAAGAAAGAGCGATACAAACACTGGGTTACTTTCCAGTGGGAGACGGAGACTTTCTCCACCAGAAACTACTGTTGCAAGGACTCATGGATTCTGTGGAGGTAAGGCACTTGCGTAATTATGTTATCCTTTATTATTTTGGGAGAGTTTCTGTTAAAATTCATCTTCTAAAGGCCTTGGGCCATTTAAATCTTTTTTTTTTTAAATCAGCTTTCCTGTTTTTAAAGCAGATGGTGACACGAAGTTTATGGCTGTAAAGCTCTACTGTAAAATTTTCTAGAAAAGCTAAATATGCATTTACAGCTTTAGATCCCAGTCCTACCCACATTTATATAGTATGTTGTTCCACTAACGACTGTTTTGTGCATGTAAAGTTATCCAAGTGCATGAGTGCTTTCAGTAACTGGGCCTTGGGGGGCCACTTTTAAAAATAAAATTTTCCAAAATATTTTAAAGAGGCAGGATAAAAATCTTGTTTTTCTCAGAAATACATTAGCTATTGTGGCTCACTTGAATTGAGCATTGTATAAAATGATTTGGGAATGTTTTTTGTTAATTTTTGGCCACAGTTGCTTGTCGTAAATATACATTCTTCTGGTTTGCATAACATTTTCGGAACTTAGTTGGGTGCAGAGCAGTATCCTAGAAGGCAGAATTTAAAGCTCCTTGAGAGTTAGGACAGCGCATTCTGTGCTTGCAAGTTGTTTCTTCCTTTTTCGCTTGATCACATTCACATAGGATTCGCCAATACAGAAATGACTCTTGAAGATCAGATAGACTAGTTTTGCTGATTCTTCTAATCCTCCGTAACCAAACAAGCATAAAAAATGATGAGAACATCCTGTTCAGATATTCACAATGATTATTTCCATTGCAACTCTATCATCCTAATGGAAGTTCGAAAGAGGGAAGTAATATGTTTGCTTTAGGAAAGTGCTGACCTTAGCTTGAGAAGCTTATTTTGAACAAAGACATGGCATTGATTCTGCCAATAGCCAAGCTTTTCCCAGAAAGTCAGTGGTAAGCTTAAGGGTGCTCAGCATGTTTGATGATAGGACCCTAAAGCTAGAAGTAGCAGGAAAAAGCATGAGCAATTTTGCTTTTTATACAGATGAAGGGAATAGAGAAGGAGATATTAGAGGGACACAGACCACAGCTAAATTCTATTCAGTGGCCCTTTGTAAATGGAGGGCAAATTTGTCGCATCTCTTCAGTTTAGAAGATACTACTTGGCTGTTCAGCCAAACTGGAAAGCAGGTTAACAACACTTTGTTTTCAGGTGCTGTGGGAAGGGGAATTTTATTTTTACTACATTTCAGTCCATTAATGCCTCAGCAACACTTGCTAATGACTGTCAGATCCATAGTTATTTAGGAAATGAACATTTTTTCATTGATGCTGGATCACTATATGCGCCTTGATTTCTGAAATGAATGTGTGCAGATCAGACCTGATGATTTTTAGTAGAGGTGCATTGGTCCAATACTGGACTGGCACTGATATAAAGAAAATTGACTACATCGGAAATTGGCCCGCCGCCGCCAATAATTTGGCTGATAAATGCCTGTGTGTGCACACAGCCACAGCACAGCATGCTGGCAGTGAGAAGTGCACCCTGGCAGCTTGGAGAGCTGTCTCTAGCTGGTAAGTGCATTATGGTGGAAGGGAAGTGGGAGCATGGGGGACAGATCAGTGGCACCTGCAGTGAGGGAGAGAGTAGGGCTGAGGCTAGGGAAGGTGCTGCCCAGCTAGGGCAGGGCATGTGATGGAGCTGCAGCTCATCTGGAGGGTGTGGGGGTGGGGCATGTGCCCCCCCCGATCTGCATGGGGCAGGGCAGGGCAAGTTGGTTGCAGCTGCTGGCTCGAGCTGGGGCTGTGCCAGGCTCTTCTTTGCTGGTGGTGGTGGCAGTGGGCTATGTGGGGGGCTGCAGCCACCCAAAATTTAGCCCTCCCAGTGCTGCTGTTGCCCACCTGGTGCAGCCCGGGGTCTTCCTGGCGTGTGGGTGGAGGTGGGGATTGAGCTGGGGCTGTGTCAGGCAGGCAGCGGCAGCACTGGGATGGGGGGTTGGGAGGCTGCGGCATAATTTGGGGTGGCTGCAGACCCCCGTAGCCTCTCCCAGTGCAGCTGCTGCTTGTCCCAAGTCCAGCCCCTGCTGAGAAACGCCCAGTGCAGCCCCAGCTCTAGCCGGCAGCTCCAGCCCGCCTGCCCTGCCCCGTGCGGTCCCCTAACCCGCCTGAATGAGCTATGGCTCTGTCCCATGCCCTGCCCTGCCCAGCTGGGCAGCACCTGCCCCTGCACCACTCCCTCCCTCACCATGGCACACATTGATCTGCCACTCCACACTCCTTCCGTCTCCACTCCCCTTCCACCATAACAACTTACCAGCTGGACGCAGCTGCATTGGATCAGTATTGGCTGATATGCCTCCTTAAAAATTGGCTATCAGTATCAGCCCACAAAATCTCTATTAGTGCCTCTCTAATTTCTAGTGATGCACTGTAGAGAGACCAGCAAACAGTGTGAAAGACAGATTTTCAAAACCACCCATGGGATTGGATATTCAGTGCCCTTTATTTTTTTTAAAAGATTAAACATAAGACTCATTCAGGGAGGTATTTGAAAATCTTAGCAATAGCATCTTTGTAGTTCTGCATGCAGAATTGAGCTGAGGGTTAAGAATTGCAGGGCTTTTCTAATTAATGGTATGTTATAAAAAATCTAGTGAATTGAAGTCTTGCTATATTTTTCAGGCCAAGCAAATAGAACTCCAGTTCACAGTTGGGGAAGCCATTACCAGTGCTGCAATTGGAACCAGCTCAGTAGCTGCTCGTGATGCTTGGATGATCACAGAGGAAGAATATACTCCCCCAGCAGGTAAGCACAGTCAATGTGGGAGATTTGGAGATGGAAGGAGGACTTACACAGCCCAGGCTTTCAAGGTGCTATATAGGGGTATGCAAAGCGGGCACTGTTGGATTCGGATTTGGCTCAATTCGGGGGGACAATGATTCAATTTACTGATTCGGATCGCTGTCCTGATTAGATTCTGATTTGGAGAATCAGTGATTCAGCCATAGATGCAGCTTTATATGTTTTTTCTACATACCTTGAGGTACCAAGTGTGACTTGTGAATGCTGAGATGGTGGGGCAGATGGATTGTCTCATGGGAGCGCGAGGGGATCCCCTTGTGCTTCGTGGCGGACCCACAAGTGGACCGGAAGTACTTCTGGGTCTGCCACTGAGTGTGTGGGGGACCCCCCTGCACTCCCATGGGATGCACCGCACCAGCTCGGCATTCACAAGCCACGGCTGGTACCCCGAGGTACATAGAAAAAACATATAAAGCTATATCTATGGCCAAATCATTGAATCTCTCCAAATTGAATCAGAGGTT
Organism: Caiman crocodilus; assembly: GCA_030014935.1. Classification (NCBI taxonomy): domain Eukaryota; kingdom Metazoa; phylum Chordata; order Crocodylia; family Alligatoridae; genus Caiman; species Caiman crocodilus. The sequence continues at coordinate 39,944,028 of JAGPOW010003395.1, read as the reverse complement.
TCCAGTTTGATTCGGAGAGACTTAATGGGTCTCCTGATTCGATTTGGATTTAGCGATTCGGCCACTGAATCGAGCCGAGTCTCCTCTGAATCGAATCGGAGACTGAAGCTTCGGACAGCCCTAGCGCCAAGCACTTTCCTAGACCCAAATTATTGTCATTGTGTTAGATAAGAACTCATATTTTCAGAGGGTTGTTCAGCATTTTGCTGGCATAGGTTCTTTACTAGTCCATTTGCCTGCTACTTCAGAGGGTATTTTTTCTAATTTTTTTGAATGGACTGAATGAAGTAAAGGGAAAATAATTGGGTGAGAGGGGGAGGGGAGATGTCAAAGTACATACTGATTAAAATAGCTTCTAAATGAAGTACAGCTAACTAACTGCTATTTTACATTGCACTTCTATTGTTTTATTGACCCTTTTATGCTTAAGACTGACCAAAGCTTTGTAAAACAGTAAGAGCTAAATTTTCCAAAGCAGGCTTCATCTTTAAGACCTGCAGTTTTTCTGAGATCAAACGTAAACATTTTTCCTGTGTTTTTGTACAAAAATACTTGGGTTGGTAGGAACAAAGTGCATTTGCACATATGGATCAGGAACTTGAGCACCAACATGACTGTGTGCTCAAGTGCACCATTTATTTAATGATTTGATAATTTGGATATGTAAAAATGTGTGCATGCAAAATGTGCATCCAGAAATAAAGTAGGTATGTTCTTAGGCTCCAGTCCTGCAAACTCTTTGATGTTTGTATGCACATTCTCATCCCATTGATACCAAATATGGGTGGGTTTAAGTACATGCAGAAGTTGAGAGAAAGTGGGCTGACTCCCTTTGGGAAATTGCAATCCTGACAAAAACTCTAACACACTCAGTCATAGCCTACAGTGCATGGCAGCGCACTAATGACAAATTTCCGAAGGCACTCAGTATCTTTCAAGAATGAGTGAAGAAGCTGCTATTCTCCAATCTTTTTCCAGGCAAAACTCCCCATGACTCTGAGAGCTTTGTCTGAGTACTGAAGACCCAGACTAGGTATTTACAGTAGAGGCAGTCCTCGGACTTATGACACAATTGGTTCCTGAAAACCATGTCTTAAGTCAAAACGTTGCAACTCGGAACCAATTTTCTCATAAGAAACAATGTTATAAATGGGGGATTGAAGGTTCCTGAACCAAGGCCTGATACCCTGTTTTCACCAAAAATACCCCATAATTTTGTACTTGATCAATTAGAGATGAGTAATACAGCTACATTATTGTATTTATATTATAAATAGCAATCATATTGATTTAGATGGACTTCTTTGAGGTGACTTTTCTGGACTTTTTGAAGGACTCTTGGTTGGACTTTTTGAAGGGCTCTTGGCTGGAATCTTCTCAGAAGTCTTGGCTGCAGGTTTTTCTGGAGTCTTGGCTGCTTTCTTAAAGAAAGTGTCCAAGCAAGTTTGGGCAGATGTTCTCCAGGGAGATGAGCGACACAGCGAACTTGTTCGCTGGCGTGGCATCGCGTCGGATCAAGCATTTTAAGTCAAAATTGACATTGCAAAGTTGAAACAGGGTGTCAATTTATAAATGTTTTAAGTGTGAAATGTTGTAACTCAACGTTGCATGTCGAGGACTGCCTGTAAAAGAGAGGATGTCTGTATGTTGATTTATATGAAAGTGCATGTGAGGTTTGGTTTTAAAGTCATTTTTCCCATCTTTATTTTTTTCCAGATGTGAAAGTAAATGACGTGGTCTCCTGGGTTCTAGACCTCATTTTGAATAAGCATATTGTCAGCCCTAACCCTCATGTCAGGCAGGCAGCCTGCATCTGGTTGCTATCGATGGTGAAGAAGCTCAGCACACACAAAGAAATTAAGGTGAAAACCTACCTCTTTCCTACTTTCAGCTTCTGCTGCTCTTTCTTGCCTTCTATCTTTCCTCTTCTCCCTCATCTCATTGCTTCTCACTGTGCCTCAGCTGTATAGCTCTAAGATTTCCAGGTGACACCTGCTTGCTCCATGTTCTTGGGGTGGTATTGCCCACTGGCGGTCTAATCCTTCCTTTGCAGGCATTTAACTTAGACCAGGGGTGTCCAACCTTTTTGAATGTGGGACCGGATCATGAACTTTTTATCACCCAGGGGGCCGGTGAGCCATATTCAAACACCCTCTGTCCTGGGCCAAAGAGACCCTGCCTATGTAGCCCTACTGCACCTTCCTGTTACTGCAAGGTTCATGGTAGCTGCTGGTGGGCAGGGGCAGGAGGGACCCATTCTGCATCCAGCCAGCTACTGCCCCAGAGACTGAAGGGGAGAATTAAATAACTCCACACCTCCATCCCCCGAGCAACACAGTCCCACAAGCCAGCGCTGCCTGAGCAGGGCTGGAGCAAGGCAGCCACTGCACCGCAGCCTCTTACCCGCATGGCCCTGCTCACCGTGGTGCCTGGCCGCTTGCACACGCAGCCCCGATGGCCTCAGCGCTGTGACCCCGCCTGCTGAGGCCTCCCCATGCTGGCTTCCCATGTGCTGTTGGGGACAGGAGGAGGCTGGTCAGGTTGGCACCACCAAGCAGAAGCGGCAGCAGAGCCGTGTACTGCTTGGGACTGACCAGTGCAGGCAGGGGAAAATGCAACTGAGCCCCTGCCACTCTGGCCAGGCTCGTCCTGTCCCGAGCGGCACATGGCTCCGCTGCTGCTGCTGGCCGGTGCGGACCCAGCTGGGCTTCTCCTGTCCCCAGCAGCTTGTGGGAAGTTGGCTTCATCCGCATGCCGCTTTTCCTGGCTGGTGCTGACCTGGCTGGGTCCGTCCCATCCAGAGCAGCATGCAGTTGAATCCAGCTTCCCACATGCTGCTGGGGATGGGAGGAGGCCGACCAGGTCTGCACTGGCCAGCGGAAGCGGCGGTGGAGCCATGTGTCGCTCGGGACAGGACAAGCCTGGCTGGAGCAGCGGGAGCTCGACTGCATTTTCCCCTGCCTGCATCTGTCAGTCCCAAGCGGCACATGGCTCCACCGCTGCTTCTGCTGTCTGGTGCCAACCTGGCGGCAGAGCTGTGCTGCTCAGGACTGACCAGTGCAGGCAGGGGAAAATGCAGCTGAGCCCCTGCCACTCTGGCTGGGCTTGTCCTGTCCTAAGTGGCACACAGCTCCGTCGCTGCTTCTGCTGGCCAGTGCTGCTCCGGCTGGGCTCAGCTCCAGCTAGGCTGCAGCCCTCTGCTGCTCCACCTGGGCTCACCCTGTCCCAAGAGGCACATGGCTACTACGCTTCCCACATGCACCGAATCAGCAACATCAAGCTGACGCGGTGCGTGTGGGAACCTTGTCCCTTCTCTAGCCCTTCAGCAGCCATTAAGAAGCTGCTGAGGGGCTGGGGGAGGGATAAGGGGTGGGAACAAAAGTAAACAGTGTTTACTTTCCTTTCCTGCCACAGCACTGCAGGCCTCAGAAAATGCCTTGGCGGGCCACGTGTTGGACAAGTCTGGCTTAGACGGAAGTCAGTGGGAGTTTAGTCTGCATAACAGCTAGAGGAAAAGGCTTCAACTAACTGTTCCCTTGAGAGAAGGAAAATTGGTGGTAGTAAAATTTTTAAAGGATTCTTCTTGTGAAAGAGATTCTCTTTGCCCCGGAGAGGGGGGGGCAGCAGGGTGGGGAGCCCCGAGCCTGCAGTGGGCAGCCCACATCCACACCCCCCCACCTGCCCTACAGGCTCCACTCCAGCCATGCTGCCTATGGGTGAAGGGGAGCCAGGCTCCACGCTCCCTTCTGCCACAGCAGCCACTGCCTCGTGCGGGTGGCAGCCAGGGCTCAGGCATTGCTGTACAGGGCAGGGGACTGTGTCCTTGGCCCCGTAGCCCTGGCAGCTGGAGGCCCTTTCCAGCAGGGCTGGGGGTGGGGGGGCATAGTGAGGGGCAGCAGCAGAGCTGTGGCTTGGGAGTGAGGGGCAGTGGCATGGGCAGGGCACCAGCATTTTAAGGCTTCTCAGCACCACAAAGCAGTGGCAGGAGACAGCCGCAGTTATACCTGCATCCTGGTGAGTGAAGGGGGCATGGGGAGCTCTGATTTTTCCATGATAAAAACCCAAAATCAAATACCAAAATGTATAGGCATTTAGAATTTATTTTATTATAATGATCGAGGCACTGGTAGGCTTCCAAATTGTTTTAAAATTGTAAATGTGTCAATAAAACATTGTATTCAACTGATTATCTATATATTTAGTAGCATTTCATTTTAATCACAGATTTTGGGGTTTTTAATAAGAGAATTTACAGTTTTTAAACCAAGAAAACCAGGATCTGTGTGGATGAGCCAGTTGGCTACCATCTTTTATCCAGAGGAGTCTGCAATTAAGCAAAGTTGTCTATATGATGTTTGAAGTGCTTTGAGATGAGAAGAGCTACTTGGTCTGAAGTTTTACTAAGTTTCAGACCCAGGAAGTTACTCTGCCTTAGGGGTTGTTTTCTAAGACTTCTTCTCCTATACTGGATTGTGAAGGAGGCAACTTGAGCACAAGGGCTGAGAGTTTGGAGATGTGGGTTTTGTTTCTGACTTGCTCTCTGAGTGGCCCTAGATAAGGTATTTAACTCCCCTATTCCTATAGCTTCTGTATCCAAACAATGAATAAACTGCTTTTGTATGTTGCTTTGAGATTGGAAAAAAGGTGCTGTGCAACTACAAAAGTTAGTATTGTCTCTGAACTTAAGACTGACCTTTTCGGACATCTCAGACAATATGTGTAGTTTTTGTGGTGTCTCTTTATCTCAAATTTAAAGAGATAAAATAGCCTTTATGTTGTTTTGTTAGGGAACCTTTGAGACAAAATTGAAAGGAGACAAAATGTGAAATAAAAATATATGCTTTGTCTATTTCTGTTTCAGTCTCATCTCAAGGAGATTCAAAATGCCTTTGTTTCAGTTCTGTCTGATAATGATGGTAAGTAGTATAGTATCCATGAAGGTCTTTGTTTAGTAACGTTAAAAAAAAAAAGAGCCAAGACTTTGCTATGCCATGTTAGTTGCATAAAGTAATTTAACACTTCTTTATCACTCATCAGTGAAAAGCATATGTGGAAATGTTATTTTTGCTCTAAAAGCAAGAGTCTTACAATGCTTCTATTTGGAGAAACTTGAAATAGTACCTTTGTTTCTACCTCAGCAATCCAGGAAGAAACTTTACCTTGGAAGTCATGCATTTGCCCCCTCCCCTGCAGTCATAAGAGAGGAGACTTTTGTGGTGGTCTTGCTTATTTTTTTAGTTTGAGCTCAGTGCTTTGATCTTCTGCTTGTATCCAGATAGATGAAACCTCTGGCTGATCCCAGTGTCAGTCAATTAAGGCCTTGCTCCAAGGTCCATCTGTGCACACGGAGTCAGCTAAAGGAATGTTGCCTAGGGGGACTATTTCTTTTAACTTTGGGCTCTGGACCAGGTTCCAGCTTCTTTGATGTCAGAAAGATGTAGGCAACCCTTGGAATGTTCCCTGCTATAAAACAGCCAGTGGGGAAAATTTGCATGCAACATGTCATCCTGTCCATGGATGGAGCTCATATGTCGCCAGGCTACAGCTATTTTCCAGTGGTGTTTTTGGCAGTAGTGATATCATTTTAACCACGTTATGGAACTCATGTTTTTATAGCTTCTGCTTTTAATTGGCTCTCAATATTTCATACTTATTATTTTGTGTGTATTTTATAAAATCTATTGCAGAGCTTAGTCAAGATGTTGCTTCAAAAGGTCTTGGACTGGTGTATGAACTAGGCAATGAACAAGACCAGCAGGAGCTGGTCACTACGCTTGTCGATACACTTATGACCGGCAAAAGGTACAGTGAGCTCAGAACTTCAAGGCTGTGCAAGTATTCTGCACTTGTGCATCCATGGCAGGACACAGAAATACATTTCTTATGTAAGAGAAGATCATTTTTTTGGAGTGGTAAAAGTCAGCTCACATCTGCTCCATATATGTATCGCAGTGAGTGATAGCAGGAGCTTTGTGTTCTTAGCATATTAAGCAGTGCTGAGTGGTATAGATGTTACACTGGTACATGAGGGGACTTGTCTTGGTGACTTGGGACCAAGAAGCAAATGGAAATGGTATTTAGTCCTCTAAAATGGGGATAGTCACCTGGCCTAAGTGTATACTTGGCCATTAAGTGGAGTCAGATCCTGGGAGAAATTGAAATGCAATGATATACAATCTGTTTTCACTTGTTTTTAACTTGCTTGGTAGAGCCCTGACTTTTCTCAAACATGCACCTAATGTTCTACGTAACTAAAGCTAATGGACTCCTTGTGGTGTGCATGGGTCATACCTGTAAATATCTATGGCATTAGGACCCAAGTATAAGTAATTTCTTAGTTTAATAGAGCAAAATGGATTCATTTGTTTCTGAATGTTTAGCGTGTATAATATGACCTGTTTGCCTACAGTGTATGAAAAAGCTAATGCTGAGCCTCTCTCTATTCCCAGGATCAAACATGAAGTGACTGGAGAAACCGTTGTATTTCAGGGAGCTCTTGGCAAAACCCCGGATGGGTAAGTTCAGTGATGATATTCCATACAGCAGGCAAGGATTGTGTCTAGACCTTCATATCTTTCTTTTAAACCTTACTTTCCTGGGTTTCTCCTTTTGATTGCTTGAATCCTGTTTCTTCCTTAATAATGACTGTAATTGTTTCCCTGTAGCACTGATATAAAGCTCATTTATATTGTATCTGAATTTTGTACTGTATGTTGATCCATTTTTGATCCAAGTTATTTTGATGACTTGGCTCTGTGATAGTTATCAGTTACTATGGTGGTTTTTGTGACCAAAATTTAGTAATACTCTTTTTTTTTTTTTTCCTTTTTGCCTTCCCAAGTCAGGGTCTCTCTACATACAAGGAACTTTGTTCACTGGCTAGTGACCTCAGCCAACCAGATCTGGTCTATAAATTCATGAATCTGGCCAACCATCATGCAATGTGGAATTCCCGAAAGGTAATTTGATTTTCAGTACAAAACCCTATGTCAACTATAGATTAAAAGCCCCCAAACAGAAAACTGCAGTTCTTAACAACTGGTGTGCAATTTCTACCTGGACCATAGTGGGTAGGAAGGCTTTTTTGTTTTTGTATTTTATTGCCACTTCTAGTGTGCTATCACCAGCAAGTAAAATGAATGATATATTTAACCAGATTATTGCAACAAATGCCTACTAGTCTATGCATTTGCTTAAATCATCACTCCATGCCACTCTAACTAATTGTTAAAATGTGTTTTATTTGTCTTTTGACTATTTCTGAAGCTATAGTCCTGCTGTGCTAGGACAAAAAGTGCTTAAATTTTAAAACTGAAGATGGAACAGCAGTTTACTAAACAGGAGGGATGAGTCGCAAGATAACTGATAAATAGGGGTCCCAGCACACTAGCTGGTCAACCACCCTCACTGAAATAATACTCATGTTTCTGCTTACAGAAAGAAACTCTGGCTTATAGCCACTAGACCCTTTTTCAACTCCAGAATTCCTATGAATAGAACAACATCATGGCCATTTTAATTTTATTTCTAATACATTATTTTCTTAACTTTTTGTAGAGATTGAGGACTAATTATACCTTGTATATTCTGATTTACACCAGGGGTTGAATTAACTGGCCCTTGGGGCCCCTTCTAATTCTGCTGTTCCACAACTGGCTTTCTTTAAACATAGCATGATTTACTTAAGTAACTGAATAGATGGTGTGCTTCTGTCCTATCTCATAGAGACCGTCTGTGATCTGCACAAGATCATGCGTGCCCTCTTCCTGGAGTTTGGCTTTGTTGGAAATGTCATTTATAGCAGAACACAAGCCCCAATCTAAACATTTTTCCAAGGCCTGACCATGATATAGCTTTTCCTGGAGGACTTTGCTAGCTCTGCCCCTAGATTGCTGCACCTCTCCCTCTTTCTTGGTCCAACCTCTCCTTCCTGCCTTCCGCACCCTCAGCCCTGGTCAACCCGACTGTCATTGCCTGGTGGAATTAACAAGCTGCACCTTTTACTATAAGGAGAAGTCAGCAGGACTTACTCAGCAAGCTTATACAGGGTTTGAATACCTCCTAGCAGAGGAGGATTGTATTAGCTCTACAGTTTCTAAATTGCAGGATCAGCAATGCAGCAGGGGCCTGATCCCATGTTATTAAGTTGTGGGAGCTTTATTGTTGCCTTCAATGGGATCAGAGAATTGAGCTCTCAGTGGGTAGCTAGACAGACTTGCACTTCCTTCAGGAAATGTCTGTTCTTTGTTTTAGGGAGCAGCTTTTGGTTTCAACGTGATTGCTACGAAAGCTGGCGAACAACTGGCTCCGTTTTTGCCCCAATTGGTTCCTCGTCTTTATCGTTACCAGTTTGATCCCAACCTTGGTATTCGACAGGCTATGACCAGCATTTGGAATGCGCTTGTCACTGACAAATCAGCTGTAAGTACATGCAAGAGTTCTTTGAGCGCAAGATCCTTTGCTTTCTGCCAGCCATGAGTCTCCAAAAGGAATTCCTTCAAGGAAAATAGCTGAGGAAAATCTCAAGAGGCAGCTGCATTCTTTGCTGTATGCAGAAGAGAAAATTCTGTGTTGCTATGTCGTTCTCAACCTGTGGCTGGTGGGCTACATGCGGCCCAATCAGCACACAACTGACACCCATGCAACATCCTGTTTAAAAGAAAAAAAAAAGTAAAAGTTGCTGCCTGTGGTTTGTTAGTCAGGGAGAAAAACATAGGAAACAGCATGTTTCCCCTTGCAGCTTCATATAGTTCCAGCCTGCAAGGGGCTACTTGTGGTTGGAGGAAGAAGGAGGGTGATCAAGGGCAGGGGGCTCCATGTGCGTGTGTGCTCGCACACGTGCATATGGCAGCCAGACAGCATGGATAGCAGCACCTGCTGCTTCTTCCCAGTAAGGCTGTGAGGGGGAGGGAGGAGGCAGATTGAGGCTCCTATGGTGAAGGAGGGAGTAGAGTAGGGCAGGGCAGGCCTGGGGCTGGGGGCACCACTCAGGATGGTGGGGCCTGGGGCTGGGATGGAAATGTGTGGCCCAGCCAGGGAGTGGGATGGAGCCACAGGTGACTCATCCCGAGGGAGGGCAGTAGGGGAACTGGCTCTCTGCTGCTGTGCACACTCCCAGGGAAGGAGGCATGGGGGAGCATGTGCCGCCTAGATTTGTGCATGGGGTAGGGGGTGGATGCGGACTGCCTGGACTGACTGCAGGCCTGAGGCTCTCTACCCTGCTGCCCTCCTCCCAGGTGCCTCCACAGTAGAGTGGGGCAGGGAGGCTCAGTGCTGCTGCCAGGAGCCCCTCACTGGCTGTGCCATCATGATAAGGTGCCTTCTTCTCACCTGGTAGCAGTGGGGGACACAACTCTGCACTGCTGCTGATAACAGGTGGGCAGGGGACGTATCACCATGGCGGAGCAGCTGGCATGGGGCTTCTGGCAATGGCATCAAGCCTCCCTGTCTGCCAGCACCAGATCCTGCCCGCTGGGCCCCTGAAGCCCCAGGGAAAGGGCAGGGAATCCTGAGCCCACAATGGGCAGCCCGCATCTGCCCCACCTCCCATGGGAGGGAGCCATGCTCCCCACTCCAGCTGCAACTAGTTTTACTTCAGAGGGTCTTCTTCACGATCTTAGGCTGCGAGTCAGTGGCTTCATGATAAGAAACTGTCAGTTTATCCTGGGAGGTGCTTTCAGACACGAAAATAGGTTTCTTTCACTATATGCAGACATGTGTGCCCCTGCCTACCATATTCTGGCTGGAAAATTGGTTTCAGGCTTGCCTTTCCCTCTACCATATAGGCTGCTGTGGTTCCAGGCTTTGAAGCAGAGGATGTACAAATTGGGGCCAGCTTAAGCCAGATGGGCTTGACTTGTGCAGGGACAGCTCCAGCAAGGATGTATTCTTCTGTTCTGGCCAGAACCTCTAGGGAACCAGGTGTCTTGTCGTTTCCCCAAAGACCATGGTTGAAAGGTGTTCAATCTGGGTACATGCTAAGTAAAGACCTGGACAGCTGTTTATCACTGCTGAAATCCTGCAGTCCATGATAGCTGCTGTGCGTGTAGAACCAATTGCATGGAAATAAGAACTTGCATTCTGTAAGATTCTCTATATTCAAGGGTTTTTTTTTTCCTACTAGGTGGATAAGTATATGAAGGAAATCCTTGAGGATCTGATTGGCAACCTGACCAGCAACCTCTGGAGGATCAGGGAATCCAGGTATTGTTGAGGAGTAATCTTTACTCTTAAAAAAACCAAAGCAGTAAAGTTATTGTTAACCTCAGAAATCCTATTTCCTATTGAATGGAGTGAGAAAAATTAAGGTGGTTTCTTCCAGCTACCTCCTGCAGAGTCCAGCATCCTGGTACTGTGCTGAGGCATGACATAGTCCCAAACATATTCCTTCAAGGGTCTCAATGGTTTCTGTCATGCCTCAGCTAAATTATTTTAAAATATAAACTTTTGATTGCAGATCTTGGCTGTCCGTGGCCTGAAATATTGCTTAGTGTCATGCGGAAAGAATATTGACAGATTATCTTTGGGTGTATAGTACAAGTACTTGCTGACAAAACAGTGCAATTAGATACAGCCCTGGCAATAAACTCTTTTTAGTTAAATAGTTTCAATATAATGCAAATACACCATCTAATCCAAACCTCAGACCTGATCCCTTGATTCTGATCTACCTGTTTGACAGACTCAGTAAGTTACTGTATCCTGTCTAGAATAAGTGTAGCTGGAATATTTGAATCCCATCATAGGATCCCATAATCCTATGATGGGATTGCATAGACAGTCTTTTCTAATTGCATATAACTCCCAGTTTTTGCCTTTCTGGGTGAAATTTTCCAAGTCTTTTATCTGCCAAGAGATAAACTTACATTGTTCTTGAAAGTTTGAACAAAACCTGCTTTGTAGCTTTGGGGGAAGTAGCCAGAGTATCTATTTCAATATATAAAATGATAAGATGTGAATTAAATTATGCATTACAGAATCTTAAAGGTTAGTGGTGCTCATAGTTTTGGCCCCATGGGCCAGATAAATGGGATCAGGCCTGCAGGACTGCACTGTCTCCCCACATGGCTGGGGATCAGGCCTTGTGCCACCCTACACGCCCATTCTAGCCACTAGCGCATCTCAGATCTGTGGGGAGCCCCTTGGAACAGATGACACAGCACCAGGGGCCAAGTGTTGAACACCTTTCTTACAGGTCATCTAATTCCAACCCCTACACAAAGAAGTACCATCCCTATTTAAACTATCCTCAACAAAATTCTGTCTATCCTGTGTGGTGTAAAAATGGCCAAATACAGAGATACCACAGTCTCTCTTGGTAACCAGTGTTTCACCACATTCATAGATGGAATTTCTTCCTAATATCCAACCTAATTGTTTAAAGCGCCATTAGCTTTTCTTATGAAGCCATAAGAAAAGCTAATGGTACTTTATCGTGCATCAGCAGATGCATGACAAACAGATCCAAGGAGGTGATACTGCCCCTCTATCGGGCTCTAGTCAGACTGCATTTGGAGTACTGCGTGCAGTTTTGGGTGCCGCACTTCAAGAGGGATGTGGATAACCTGGAGGGAGTCCAGAGAAGGGCCACTCGTATGATTAAGAGCTTGCAGGCCAAGCCCTGTGAGGAGAGCCTGGGGCACCTGAACCTTTTCAGCCTCTGCAAGAGAAGGTTGAGAGGTGACCTTGTGGCTGCCTATAAGTTCATCACGACGGCACAGAAGGGAATTGGTGAAGTTTTATTCACCCAGGTGCCCCTGGGGGTTACAAGCAATAATGGCCACAAGCTAGCAGAGAGCAGATTTAGACTGGACATTAGGAAGAACTTCTTCACAGAGTGGCCAGGGTCTGGAATGGGCTCCCAAGGGAGGGGGTGCTCTCCCCTGCCCTGGGGGTCTTCAAGAGGAGGTTGGATATGCATCTAGCTGGGGTCATCTAGAACCAGCACACTTTCCTGCCTATGCAGGGGGTTGGACTCAATGATCTATTGAGGTCCCTTCTGACCCTAACATCTGTGAATCTAATCCAACCTAATCTCCCTCTGCTGCAATTTAAGGCAATTCTTGTCCTGTCTCCAGTGGATGCAGAGAACAGTTGAGCACCATCCTCTTTACAACAATCCTCTTTATAACAACTGTATAGGAAGACTGTCATCAAATCCTGCCCTTAGTTTTCTCTTTTTTAGACTAAATAATCCCACTTCTTCCCATCTTCATAAGTATCCCATGCTTTCCCAAATTGTATACATTTTAAAATATTATATTACATAAGATTGCAGTCTTTTGTAAAGAGTTGTGATGCTTAAATTATTGACCTATGGGTAAAGAACAGTGTCTCTTGCTATCTGAATAAGGACTCACTTGGGATCCAAGTGATTATACAAGGATTTGAATCTTCAGTTTTACACACGTGGTAGTTTCTGTAATTAAAGTTTCCTTGTGTCCTAGCTGAAAGTAGGCTGCACTGCCTAGGCTTTTGTGTTGCACTGCAGTATGTGCTCTGTTTTATAAATGCCTAGTGTAGCAGGTACATACTGAATAAAGGGCTAGGTGCTGTGGAGAAAGAAGCAAATAGTTGTTACCAGCTCTGATTCACCATGTATTCATCTAGTTCTAAGTGAGGGTCAAATCAAATTGGATCCAATGGAGTTAAGGGTGTAGGAAATTTAGAGTGATGAATTAGGAAGATATCTGTTGAATGAGGCAGGGCTCTGATCCAGTACGTTATCCTGAGCGGGTTGGAGGAGCCTGAATTTCCTTTACAGTAAGACTGTTACACCCTGGCCTGACCATGAAAAGGACTTTGAAGGAGGTTTAAATTCTATTTATACTGACTTTCAAGTTCCTTTTCATAGTAGTGAAAAATGGGCCTTAGTGTAGCTGGGAATTGCACCTTCTCTTCCAAGGACCAACCCTTTTTCTAAGATGCCTTGTTTTGAGGTTTAAACAAAAAGTCAAGTGAGATTTCTGGTCGTGGTAGTGGTATGTTTTGAATTACTGAAATGCCCTTGTTGAACTGATTTATGTCTTAAAAAAAACCCCCCTGTCTGCAGCTGTCTAGCGCTGAATGATTTGTTGAGAGGAAGACCGCTGGATGACATTATTGACAAACTTCCAGAGATCTGGGAAACACTATTTAAAGTGCAAGATGACATTAAGGTAATCAGATTTCCTGTTGGATTATTAGTGAAATACAGAATTATTAAGAAAGTGGTAAGAAAATATTTCCTTAGAAGAATCTTTTACTGGCTTGGAAGCTGATCCTGATAGCTAGCAAAGTCTCTCAGCTTCCACTGAGGTCTAGGGAAGTTTCAAATCCTTGACAGTGGTCCACTTCAAGCCCCTGAACTGGGAAATTCTCTATATGCATCTTTGGTGGGTTTGAAGATGTGTATAAAGCCGATGTTGCTTTTCATTCCTATTAAACTTAGCCTTATAAAATGCTGCAGCCCTGATCCAGCAGAATGCTGCAGTAGATGGAGCAGTCCATTCAGGGCTGCACATATGCTTTAAGGTAATGCACCTGTTCACAGTGACACAAAGCAATGTTAATGGCATGGGTCATTTGGAGTATGGGAAATACTTTTGGTGACCAGAATGACAGGACAACCATATGTGGGATACAATTATGAATTACCACTGTAGTAACTAAATGCTCAGATAATGATAAGAGATTGATCAAACACAGATGGGCCTTTTAAAGATAACTAATTATGGGCTGCGGACAAGACACATTAATATTTGTGTTTAAAAATTCATATACTTTCAAACATGAAAGTAAATAACGGAAAAATACGTTTAAATAAAAATGGCATTTTTTCTTTTAGGAGTCTGTACGAAAGGCTGCAGAATTAGCCCTGAAAACTTTAAGCAAGGTAAAAAAAAAAAAAAAAAAAAAGGCTACTTCTTGCATATAGGGCTGCGGTGTACGTAGTGTTATACAATACTTAGTTTGCACCTTTTGAAGAGTGACTTTTTGTTTACAAGTTATTCTCAGATGAGTAGTGATTGTACTAAGGTGCAATGTTGCACTTTATAACCTAGTCAAAGTAAATATAGTGGGCTTGTTGAAATCCATTAGAGTTCTGTTTGAGGAGACCAGGATTGAGCCAATCTGACATTTTAAGCCTTGCACAGCTGCTGCAGGAAAGTACTAAATTCTGTTCCTCCTTGGGTCCTTATTTTTTCTGTGAGCCAGACTTAACGGGAGGTGTTATGGGCAGAATGTGGTACATGTTTGCCTACCACCAATATAGTTGGCCAAAGAGGGTTCAGAAGCTATTTTGGTTGTGGACATGCTAGTGTTCTCACTGAACATTTGACCCAGTCTATTCTGCAGATGTTTGTTCATTCAGACCATTACTAAGTCAAGCTGAAGCTAGAAGAGAGTAACACCTTAGAGACTATTTGGTTTAGAGAGGCATAAACTTTCATACGTGACAGCCTGCTTCATCCGATACTATCAAGCTGTGGAGGGTCTGTGAAGCACCATCTCTGCATGTGGGCAAAAATACAATTCCTGACTGCCATGACCCTAAGGGAGAACATAAGTAGAGTGCTTGACTAGAATTTGCCTTCAGTGTTTTATTTCTCTTACAGAAATGTACAGGCAATCTGAGTTTGGTTGTGTGTGTGCAGGGGTAGGGGGGTGTTGATCCATATTGCTTTTAATTCTGAGAGAAGGCATTAGATTTATCTGGAATGAAAATGTTGGTGTGTGTCACTGACTCCCTCTTACATGTCATCAGGTATGTGTGAAAATGTGTGACCCCTCCAAAGGCGCTGCAGGCCAGAAAACAATAGCTGTGTTGCTGCCTTGCCTCCTTGACAAAGGAATGATGAGCACAGTGTCTGAAGTCCGGGCTCTCAGGTTTGTCTTGTAGCTTATGATTCCTTTGCGGTTCTTTTGAATGTAGGCATTCTAGTCTCTCTGAAGATCATAGAATCAGAGAAAGTAGGAAGGGGACCATGGGAGGTCATCTAGTCCAACCTCCTACTTGAAGGCAGGATCATCCCCATCTAAACCATTCCGTGCAAGTGTTTGTACAGCCTGTTCTTAAAACTAGATGAACAGCCCTGTTATACAGCTCCCAGGCCCATTGTCCAAAAAGATCAAGAACACCATAACCTGCCACAGGTAGAACAGGGAGATGAAGACTTGTTACTGCAAGACCAGGAAATGGTTGTGAAAATACACTTGAGAGAACCAGTGAAGAGGATCAGAAACACAGGTTCAAATTTTAGCAAGTTTCGGGAGGAGGGATCTCTCCTCCTTTACTGCAAGAAGGAAACTGACATCCGTGCAGTTTTCTGCGTGCAAGACTCCCCCACAGGACCTTAGAAAGTGCAAATATGTCTGTTCTGCATGCATACTAAAGACTGCGTCGCATCGTTTTTCATAAGCGTGCAAGTTTATCCTTGTGTTTTCATGCCCACTGGGGCTCCTTCCTCTTAATCGTAGTCTTGTAGTTTTCCCTATGCTAGTTTTGCATATCTTGTGTGTATCTGCATTTCAGTTGCACTGAACGCAGACATCTAAATGTGTGTAACAGCCAGGATCTGTTGAAACAAAAGAACTTCATGCACTTAAATGCTGTCATTCGGTAATTTTTCTGCCAGTAGAGTAAATGAAGCCTTAAACAGGCATCTGGTTTCAAGTTGAGCTGCCTTTTGCAAACATAATTTAATGCCGCTCAGTATTATCATCTGACCAGATTAAGAAATAACAAAATGTAAAATCTTTGACCCCTCTGCCCCCGCTGGGGAAGCTTTGAAAGAAACTTTGCCTTTCAGACTCTCAGGTGACATTGCCTTCACCCGTATTTGGCAAATAACTGTTTTGAGGGAGGGTATGCAAACTGAACGTGTTTGAGAGACAGCATGTGTGGCATTTCTGAACTGACGTGCCATGTAGCTTCTCTTTTTAACTTCATAATTTAGTTGTTCCCTATCTGCAGCATTTTGTATGTGCTAGATAGTAGGGTAAAATGTTGTGAACAGTGTGAAGTATCAGGACAGGCTTTGGGCCAATTCCAACTTGGTTGCATCAAAAAAATGAGGCAGAAAAATTCCATTTTGTAGATACACTCCAAACTGAGACCTGGATTTGAATTCAGACTTTTGTTAGCTTAGCGCTGTAACGAGTACAAGCTACCTCTGATGAAAGGGCTTTCTTATCACTACAGAAGCCTGCAGAGCTAGTGAGTTATGCTCTTCCATTCTCTTCCAGCATTAACACTCTTGTGAAGATCAGCAAAAGTGCTGGGGCTATGCTGAAACCTCATGCACCAAAACTTATTCCTGCCCTGTTGGAGTCCTTGAGTGTGCTAGAACCCCAGGTTCTCAATTATTTGAGTCTCCGTGCCACGGAGCAGGAAAAGGTAAGTGGCACAACTATGAAAGACATTTTCAAGGTAGCATATCAAAGATTTATAGCTTCACAGCCTTAAACCAAAATCTTCCATAGCCTTAAACCAAAAATCAGTGGCTCTGAAGCAGAGACATAGCAGGGTATTGAGGGGAATTGGCTAACAAATCTACTGCCTCTTGTTTGATATGCATTTGAAGAACAAGAGAATGATCAGGTATTGTTCTTAAAACATACAATGCATAAAGCAGAAAAGTAACGATGGGTGGGCAAGCTGGGCACGAGCCCTAGATGCTACCCAAAATAGGGATGCCTCATCCTTTTATGTCCCCATGCCCTGCACCTTCCCTGCAGTAGATGTTGTTTAGTTTATGAAGAATTCCTAGCCTGCTAAAATTACAGCTTGCCTCTGTTTGTCTGGAAATGCACACTCATCTAAGTTAGTGTGGAAGCAGCTTCCATGTGAGGTTGAAATCTAGGGGCATTTCTAGTGGAATACTTTTCTGCTGTCTCCACCTTGAACCTGCTTAGTCTTTTCTATTTTCTTTAGACTGCAATGGATAGTGCAAGACTCAGTGCTGCTAAATCCTCTCCCATGATGGAAACAATCAATATGGTAGGTATTTGATTTAACCCTATTTTGGAGTAAAGATTAGTAATAACCTAAGTAGCCACATGATGGTGTTGAGCCCCAGCCCAAATCTGGGTTTGCGCCCGGAATGCAGACGCCAATATACACACTGGGCGGTGGAAGTAAAAAGAAAAGTTTATTGCTAGCAACAAACGGTGCAAGGTAACAAGCACACCGAATATCATTTCTGGGGTATTTTTATACAGATGTTTACAAGGTTTCACAAGCGTACTGTTCAGTAATTGGCTACAAGGGAATGACGTAAGAAGTTCTCTACTGAGCATGTCTCTATACCTGTGTTTTAAGCCATGTACCTCACTTACATACATGTATGTTTCATTAGCATACTTTCTCTCCACCTAGGGGTGTGCTTTTTAGTATTATAATGAGCACTTTCACCCACTTTCCCGTGTATCTTTTGAGGCCTCTTGCCTGGTACATCCCTCTCCTCCTTATCACTGCAGCTGGGCATTTTTTCACATAACAGTCTCACAGTCTCCTCTTTTATTATGTCTTGGAACGATGGTTCGAGGCCGTTCTCAACATTTCCCCCATTTGGGGCAATTTTTAATGACTATTAGAATTGCTCTATTTTATTTGGTCTAATACAAACTGAGTGTCATCTGCTAAGCAGAAATCTGTTAATCAAATCTCTGTCTTGGAAAGTCCTCCGCTATTGTAAAAAGGAGTGGAC
>JAGPOW010003395.1:39910693-39926238 GCA_030014935.1 Caiman crocodilus | reverse complement strand
CTCTATACCTGTGTTTAAGCCATGTACCTCATTTACATACATGTATGTTTCATTAGCATACTTTCTCTCCACCTAGGGGTGTGCTTTTTAGTATTCTAAGGAGTTCTTTCACCCACTTTCCTGTGTATCCTTCGAGGCCTCTTGCCTGGTTACACCCCTCTCCTCCTTATCACTGCAGCTGGGCATTTTTTCACATAACAGTCTCACAGTCTCCTCTTTTATTATGTCTTGGAACGATGGTTCAAGGCTGTTCTCAACAATGGGAAGTTTTTCTTTATGCTTTATCAGGTTGTCAAATATCTCCTGCAGTGCAGCCTTTTGCTCATATATTTGTTTTGGTTATTGTCTTTTCTCCCCAGTACACATGTACCCACCCCCCAAACTTTTTCTTCCGCCCCCTCTGCCATCCTTAGTAACCGAAATGCAGACATATGGATGGATTCTCACCTGGGGTGAGCTGTCATGACCTATGATAGCCAACTCCAGGTGAGACCCTGCCTCCCAATTTGGTAAAGAGGATACTCATGAATATCTGACATGGTATTCATAAAAGTGAATACTTATGATGTTCCACAGATGGCACGGGTGACTGAATGTTACAATGAAGGGACTCCTCAACTTCTTTGAAGCAAATTCCTTCTCTCTAATCACCTTTTCTCTCTATCAACCTTAGAACTACACATTTTATCTTGCTCCTGATGAAGGCCTCCCAAGCAGGGAGGCTGAAGTAATTGCTCTTGAACACTGGCTTGAAGCTGTTTTTTTCTCTCCATTCCTCTCTCTTTCCAGTGTTTTTTGGTGCTTTGGGCATTTAGATCCAGTACGAGTTTTCTTGCCCAGCTGGCTTTTTGGTGTCTGGTACTGATATATTATCACTGCTCGGTCAGGGTTTCCTTCTGCAAACTTTAAGTCTGCACCAAAATTTTTCCTTCTCCTTCCCAAATGCTGATTTGCCTGTATAGTAGTTTAATTTAATATTTTCTTTAAAATATTTAAAAGCCTGTTTAGCACTTGAATACATGTGTTTTGATTCAAGCAGGGGGTGGCACCTTATAAAATTGGTGTAACTTGGCGTAGTAAGTTAGCCATCTCTTTATGGGGTCTACCTTCCTGGTCTTGCCTCTTTCAAATCAGTGCTCATAGTACAATAGAGTTGTAAGTGCAATGAATGCTGGCACAGAGAAGTATAAGCCAGCAACGGCCTTCCTGTTTTGACATAGGCTTGTGTTTCTTCCTCAAGATTTACAATCTTTTGTCTTTTCCACAGTGCTTGCAGTACCTGGATGTGTCGGTTCTGGGTGAGCTGGTCCCTAGGCTCTGCGAGCTGATTAAAAGTGGAGTAGGCCTGGGCACAAAGGTATGCTGGCCATTTTAATGAGTCTTTGGAAGTGGGAGAGGGAACAGCTTGAAAGGGTGGCTGCATCATGGCTGCTCTGAGCTTGGAGTTGCAAAGGTGGTGAATGTTTCATATCTGCATCTGTCTGCCCATAATTCTCTTTTCTTCTCTAGGAGCGTCACTATTAACCCCTCCCTCAGAGAGGTGGAGGATGGCTGCTGGGTTCTATGGGCAGGTGCTGGACATCTGCTCTGATGTGCTAATTAGCACAGAATGGAACAGACTTGATTAATTGAGTCTGCTGGGGCATGCTAATTGGCACGGTCCAGCAGCCTCTATGTCATGCGTATTCAGCATCCCTGCACTTCAAAATGGCAGCAGGGGCATTCTAACTAAAGTTTGGGTTGTTGAACAAACTTTAATTAAAGTGCCTCTCCCGTCATTTTGAAGTGCAGGACACCGAGTCCACGTGACACTGCAGGTGCTTTAATTAGAGTGGTCTTGGAGCTGTTTTAACTAAAGAGCCCTCCCGCTCCACCCCAGAGACCATGTGTGAAGACACCGTATGAGAGTAGGTTGCAGAATACTGCTTGATGTGCCTCTGTCTGGCATGTGGGCCAGGTCCAGAGACTGGGCCCCAGGAGCTTTTGTAGCTTCCTTCTCCTAATGTGGCTCTTTTTTGCTTTTAAAAGAGAGAAATAGTTTCAAACTTGCTTGTAGACTGTGTTTGGGTCAGGAGCAGCATATAGAGCACTTAGTCCCATGGAGCTCTGACCCTGACAGGTACCCTCTGGCCCAACAGCAATGCATGCAATAATGTCAGTAGCTAGAATTAGCTGATAATGGGTTTTGTTTTCCCTTTCGCTCTTCCAGGGAGGCTGTGCTAGTGTGATCGTATCACTAACCACTCAATGTCCCCAAGATTTGACACCTTTTTCAGGTAAGGTTTGTTTTTACACAGAGATTTTTTTTAAGTTGATTTTTTTCAGTCCTTTGTAAATAGCTTGTTTTCGATTCTACCTATTTAGTTCCATCACAGGATGCTCTTCTGTATTCATACTTCCTGATTTCTAAAGGCAGTGTCCCTTGGAGCATAGTCTGTATTTGGGGTTGTTCCTGTTCAGTTAGGCTATGTATATCACTAACACACATCATTGCCTCAGGGAAGTAGCACTGCAGATATCAAAGTCTACAGAACAGCAGCGTCCCACCTACCCTGTAGTTAAAGCTGTCTTGCAGCTGCTTCTGGTTTGCGGTATATTTTGGGGCCAAACCACATTATATTCCTGTTTAAAGCCCACATGCCATGTACACTTAACTAAGCACATAGACTCATCCATTAACACCAATAATCTAGTGAACCCAAGACACTGCCTCCCACTGTGACAAAAGGCTGATTCTGCTATTTTGAGGCTTGACTCTTTCTCTCTTTCCAAACAGGTAAACTCATGAGTGCTTTACTCAATGGCCTGACAGATCGCAACAGTGTGGTGCAGAAGTCATTTGCTTTTGCAATGGGGCATCTTGTTAGGGTGAGAGAGACTTTGGTGTCTTTTCATTTAGCTCATTAAAAAAAATGAACTCCAATGTGTGTTAAATAACTCTCTCTCTCTTTTTTTCTCTCTCAGACCTCTCGGGACAGTAGTACTGAGAAACTACTGCAGAAACTTGGCAGCTGGTACATGGAAAAGGAAGGCAGGTGACCTTCTGTTTTTTCAGTTTTTTGTTTTCAGTAAGGAACCAGCTCTCGTACCTAGGAGAAGCCAGTGAATGCTCACTCTAGCATTGTCTGTTCCCACACTTATAACTTGCTGGCCTACAGATTTTCTAGATGGATATCTTGCATAAAGCAAGAGGCTTCTTTCCTTCATATTACTGTGACTCTCTTTACTGGGTTTCATGAAATTACTTCTGACTCTTCCTATCAGTCTTTCCACGAAAAATCTGACTTCAAATGCTCAAACCAGATAATTGTTTTCTTTTCTTTCCCCTTCAGAACCTGTCTACAGGACAGGCTGTGCTTTAACTGTTCATGCCATTGGACGCTACAGTCCAGATGTTTTGAAGAACCATGCCAAACAGGTCTTGCCATTGGCATTTCTGGGAATGCATGAGGTCCCTGATGAAGAGAAAGGAGAGAAAGACGATTCTAATTTATGGACTGAAGTATGGCAGGAAAACGTCCCAGGTAAGCTGCCCCAGAGATTGTTTTGTGAGGCTGCTGGGGATGTTTAGACAGCTTGCACCCAAAATTCTTCAGAAAACTTGAATCTTAAGAAAATCCTTAAAATGATTTTTTTAAACTAATTTACAAATCAAATTGCATAAAAACAATAATGCTCTGTGGAAACATGGGACTTGTTGTTTAACCTGACCTTGAAATTTCTTAGAAAAAACTTCCCTTCCTACCTTTTCCATTTCTCCAGCTCTGAGCTGTTGCTGCTTGAGGGAAGGCAGGAGAAGACGACTTATTTGAGAGTTGTTAGATGTTGACACTGGGCTTTTTTTTGTGTGGGGGCGTGTTTTTTGTTTTTTAATGGAGCTGCTTATTTAGGCGTCTGAATTGGAATTTGCTGGCTCTTGTTAGGCAGCCATTTTAGACACAGGATGGACTAATGCTTAGGTCACACACCTGGGCTTTAGGAGACCTGGGCTCAGTTTTCTGCTTCACTTCAGGCTTGCTGTATGGCCTTGGGCAGATCCCTTAGACTCTGCGTCTCAGCTCCCCATCTGCTCTGTTTAGCAGCTTGGTTTCAAATGTCCCACCACGCAGGAGTTTGCGATGCAGTGATGTCTCACTGGGGACTGGGGGAATGTGTTGTTGTAAGTCGTTTTTAATGAATGTGTTTTGGAAAAAAAAAACTAGCTTTCCTCAGGAAATCTAGACATCTCTAGAGAAATACCCCTGTTCCCACCAAAGTGAGAGATGGGACTCTCTAGCATAATTAGACGCACCCTCTTCTGTCCCTTTTGAGGGATCTAGGGAACAAAATCTTTCATTCATGGGTTGGGAATGACCCCCATTTTTTCCATACGATGGTTTACTTAAGGTAAAACTGTGAGTAACTTACTGACTCTTCAGTTCCCAGCCAAAAGAGGAGGTTCCCATTGTCATTTAAAGCCATGTTTTTAACTGGATCACATTTGTATTCTTTTTATATAAAAAAAAAATTGCAGTTTGTCTATGTTTCATACACAGGTACCCATGGTGGTATCAGGCTCTACATGCCAGAGTTGATAGCCATTACCCAGAAGGCTTTACAGTCCCAGTCCTGGAAAATGAAAGCCCAGGGAGCAGCTGCCATGGCATCTCTTGCCAAGCAAACTGGCTCATTGGCACCTCCCCATCTGGGAATGGTGCTCACTGCGCTACTTCAAGGTTTGCCAGGAAGGACGTGGACAGGAAAGGTAAAGGAGCAGCCAGCACCAAATGGGTCCCCAGAGGTGCAAGTGCTCAGTCCCTGAGGCCAGGGAGGGAACATACAGAGCTGCTGATGTTCACCGTGGTATAGGGAGGGGGATTTTAAATGGATGGTGCTTGCTGGACCATCTGTCTTGTGTGCCTCTCAGATGTAGAGGGAGGCATTGGTTTTCTGGCCCTGGTTCTTGCAGTTTTAACAAATTGGATACCTGCACTGCTTTGCCGTGGCAGGTGGCACAAGCCCTCGTTTTTTAAATGGCAGGGCAAACTAGAGGTGGTATCATGGGGAGTTTCTTGCTGTGTCTAATGCCTCATGGAAATAAGTGTGTGGAGCTCAGAATACCTTGCAGTCAGATTCTCATTTAAGACCACTCTACACTACTCTACCCATTAAAGGGGACTAACTTGCAGGCGGACAGACTGGACAGCCTCTTTACGCTACTAGGTCTGTGTAAACACGTAAACTAGAATGGGGTGTGTAACATTGTCATGCATCAGTGTCCATTGGGGGACTAGCACACAATGTAAAGGATGCAGAAATGGGAAGGAAGAGAGCCAAAAACAAAGTGTGTCCTGCAGCAGAGCGCTGGGAAGAGCTTGTCTCTGGTAGAGGGGAGTGGCATTTGAGGGCTGCTGCAGTGTCTGTTGGTGCTACTGGCACTCAGGGGAATTTGGAAAAGTATCACAAAGCAGGATGGCATCACCCTACTGCAGCGATGCTCACGAGCACTCTCTTCTGTTTAATGCTCACAGGAGGAGTTGCTGAAAGCTGTCGCCAGCGTGGTCTCTGCATGCAGGTAACTATTCCCAGTGAAGGTGCTGTATCTTCAGACTCTCCAGCAAGGGTTGCCACACATGGCTACTGCCTGCCAGATCTGAGATGGGGAAACTCCACTGCCCCCTGCTCTTTTAGTGAGGAGTGGGAGATGGTAGGATCTGAGCACTGCCCAAGGCTCCAAGTGGACATGAACACTTTATTTCCCCCCTCCTTGGATCTGGGGAGTTGGGATGGAAGGGAGGAGAGGGCTGGGATCTGCTGAGGTAGAGGTCAGGGTGTGTGTTCTTTGAGGAAGGATAAGGCACAGGACTGAGATACTAAAGCAGATAAGGGTGGAAGGAAGAAGGAATACAATAAGCAAGGGAAAGGATGTATTTAAAAAATGAGAAGGAAGCTACAGAGATGAAGTGTGATGTACTGGCATGGTGCTTAGGGGAGAGTTGAATGGCAAAACAGAGCAAAGTGTGTGGACATGCCCATGTGCCTTGGGGAAGCCTAGAGCACTGAATTTGCCAGGCATGGTTTTGGCCCTTTCTCAGCACCCACGACACTGAGAGGGTGCACAGGGACTTGGAATAATCCGCTATTGACACAAAAACAAAAAATTCCTAGCTGAAGTCTTAGTTTTGGCATTGTTTTGGGGTCTGGGGCCTTGTTGAACTTGTTGGGAACATGTGGATGTCACTTGGCATTGACCATCCATGCACATGGTGTTTCAGCGCTGAGCTGCAGAAATCAGTGCCGAATCAGCCCAGCATCAGTGATGTTGTCCAGGTCATCCTGAAGGAGTGCCGCAAAGAGAACCTCAAGTACAAAATCGTTGCCCTCCGCTGTACAGCAGAGGTGCTGCAGGTGACAAAGGAGGACCGATTCCAGGAGCTGGCTGACATCATCTTCCCTATGATAAAGAAGGTGACCCTTCTGTCTCCAGAGCTTATTTTCTTTGAACCCCCCCCTCCCCGAGGGCTGCACTCATGCCTCTGCCCCAGTCTGGCCTGTTTCCTGGTGCCTGCTGATGTAAGTGAGACACGTTCCTCATACAGATTGGCCCGGTTTTGGGCTGTACATCAGGCCTCACAGTGGGGGAGTGTTGGTGATTGATACCTACTCCCCTTCAGACTGACCTGGGGAGGAAGCTGAAGTTGAGGTCTGTGCAACTCAGAGGATATAGTGTTTTCCAAGAACGCTTGATGGCCTCTCTGCATAACTACTCCACAGCAGAGAGAGGCTCCTGTGGCACTTGTAGGAGCCAGTGTTTTCTCACTGTCTCTTCCTAATACTTCTTCTCCAACCACACTATTGGCATGTGGTGTGTGTGTCCCCTTTGATTGCTGCCTCCACCTGCGTCTCAGGACGTGATTTTCAGGTGCTGTGTGTCTGCAAATCAGGATGACGTCAGTGTGAATGGCAAGCATCTGCTCCCCTGTTCCTGGGCCCTAATGTTATTACAGCCCTCCAGAGTCACGCAGGATGAAAGAGAAATTATACTAATTTCTTCAACTGTTGCTGATAGCAACAGCAATGCAGTAAACTGAGTGGCTGTCAAGGATACAGTGACTAGGTACAGGGCCTGCTGGGCTCAAGGTATTGTTAAATCAATGTTGCACAATGTAAGCCAATGTTACAGTTGGTCTTCCTTCTCTTTTGTCAACACCCCGATGCTTCTCACACCGTGCGTGTGACCCACCCATCCCCATCCCGACACCTCTGCAGAACTCTCATGGGAGCGTGGGAGCCAGTTCACCAAAGGGTGACGACGAGGATGAGAATGAACAGGAAAAGGAGCTACAGATGGAAACTCTGCTCTGTGCCTTTGAGAGTCTGGGCAAGGCCTGGCCTAGGAGCCTGGAGACGCAACGTAAGTCGGGTCAGGCACATAACAGACGAGGCCAGCAGTAGGTGGGGCACAGAGTACCCATGTTAAAAGGGAAGCCTGAAAGCACGTTGAGGGAAGGGTAGGCATATCAAGAGTTTTCCAAAGTCCTTTCAGCACCTTGGAGGTAATTGGCTACAGTGGGTTAGATTTTCCTTGCTGGCCAAGAATGGGGAAAACCAGAGCTGCCTTTCCCACTGCAGTAAGTGCTCACCGAGTCACTACAGCCAGCTGTTCCCAATGCACCTCACTCATGAAAGTTACCAAAATGTACACCTGTCCCAAGCTCCCGTAGCTACACTGTTAGCAAGTGGGGAGCACTGTGATGATTCACTTGGGCCAACACTTTCTACCTTGGGGTGCCAGACATAAGACAACAAGCCGTCCATGGCACTGAGTACTCAGTTTTCCATTGAAGCCAATAAAACCTCTGAAGTATATGGATTCAGTTGCTTGTCTGCAGCCACTTATGAAAGAAATGTGCTTGTCTTGCCTTGAATCATGGAGAGCTTCAGTGTGGTTTGTGGGAGGAGGCTGTGATGGTAGCCGGGTCTGGGAGCTCTAGTGCAGACTGTGACTCTGCCAAGTGGGAAATGTTCACTTCTAATTTTACTTGTTGATGTAACAAAACCCTAACTTGTTTGCAGGCTGCTATCGGCAAGAGCTGTGCAAGTTAATGTGCGAGCGTCTGAAACTTAGCACGTGGAAAGTGCAGCTGGGAGTCCTGCAGGCAATGAATGCCTATTTTCAAGGGTAATTCTCTTGCCTGTGCTTTGCTTCCATTGCACATATTTTGCTCTGGCATGTTGATCCTTTTTGTGACAACTGCACAGTGACTGGGACTGTCATAATTGCTCAAAACCAGTTCAGTAGATCATGGGAAAGTAGGGCTTTTAAAAGCCCTCCCAAGATCATCTGCCTATGCCCCCTGCTGAAGGCAGGATCATCCCTGACTAAACAAACCATCCCAGCCAAGTGTCTGTCCATCCTGCCCTTGAAAACTTCCAGGGATGGAGATTCCTCATCTTCTTCGCTGGGTACCCTGTTGTGCTTAACACCTTCATAGTTAGAAAGTTCCTCCTAATTTCTAGTCTAAATTTCATCTGCTGCAGCTTGAGACCATTGCTCCTGGTTCGGTTCCTTAAAGCCACAGAGAAAAGCCCATTTCCATCCTCCTTCTAATTGTCCTTCAGGTATTTTGAAGACTATTATCCAGTCCCCACCTCTGTTTTCTCTTCTCCAGACTAAACAATCACAGTTATTTCAGCCTTTCCTCATAAGTCATATTTCCCAGGCCTCTATTCATTTTTATCAGTCTCCACGGGACTCTTTCCAATCTGCCCACATCTTTGTTGAAGTGTAGGACCCAAAACTGGACATAGTACTCCAAGTGAGGCCTCACCAGTGCTGAAAAGAGCAGAAGAATCAGTTCCCTTGATTTGCAAGTGAACATCTGTTAATACTACCCCAGATGCTGTTGGGTTCTTTGCGATACTGTTAGCTCATATTCAGCTTACGGCCAGCTGTAACCCTGTCCTTCTCTGCAGTCCTGCAGCCTAGCCAATCATTCCCCAGTCTGTATTTGTGCATGCAATTATTTCATTCTCAGTGCAGGATTTCCATTTGTCCTTCTGTTTTATCTGACTAATTTTCAACCATGTTTTCCAGTTCATCCAGGTCATTCTGGATCCTAGCCCTACCCTCAGGAATGTCTACAATTTCACCCAATTTGGTGTCATCTGCAAATTTGCCAAATGTATACTTGATTCTATCATGTATAAATCATTAATGAAGATGTTAATGTTTAATACTAGATCCAGGACCCCGCTTTATACCTCCTCCCAAATCAACCCGTGGACTGGCCCCTGTTGCCTTTGACAAGCTGAATCTAACATGGCTTTCCCATTTGCTAGGTTGATGCTTTTTGATGAGGAGCACCTGGACCCTGGGGCTTTGAGAGGCATACTTTTGGAAACCTGCTCATCTATCACACACTCATTAGGTAAATATTTCCCAACAGGTGGCTGGGAATGAATTGCTTATTTCAATGTTGTTGGGTTTTTTTTGTTGAAAGTGGAATTGCCCATGGTACTTGGCCCCGGGACATCAAACTCTTCTGGAGCAGGAACCCCCTGAAATCCCCTATAAATGCCTGACTTCTAGGAGAGGGGAGATAGCTTTCCATGCAGGTACATGAAGAACTGTCCTGGCAGGCATTTTTACTTCCATGTTTTCTCCTTTCTCCCATGCAGTCAAACTCTACTGATGCTTAGTGAGATCCATTTTCCCTTCTGCATTCAGACTTTCTTGCTATGTGCGTCTTCCACTCCGTAGGGTACTGTAGAGACCTGTGGTTAGCTCAGGCATTTGTAACACAGAGCTCTGCTTGGTTTGCCTTACCTTGCCAGCTTGTTCACAGCTGGCCTGAGGCTGAGCATACTGCAGCAGGGCACGGAGTAAATACGTTCTTTGAAGCTAGGCCTAATTCATGTCAGAACCTGTAGCCCACATTTATCACCAACCACAGATCTCTACGGTTTCCCCAGACATTCTGCGCTGCGCATCGGAGAGGGTTCAAGATACCCGTGTATTAAGTGCCTGCCGTACCCTTCCACAATACAGGCTGTTCCTAGGGATGGAGAGGCCTGTCTAATCTATGCCAGCCTCCCCAGTGGATGGCAGCACTGCCCAAAATCTCCATGGCAATCCATGCGGCTGCCTTGCCCCCAAAGTGCTCACTCACTCCAGACGCAGTCCTGAGTATGAACATTACAGCCATCTGCTGTGCCAAGGACTCGTCCCTGACCTTGTACTTCCAGGGATTTCTGCCAATACAGCTCTTTCCAGCATTAAGAGGCTGAAGTGGGAGTGAGGAGTTTGCCTCTATAGCTAACGCCCGTGCAGGCTTTTGTGCTGCGGACTGGTCTCAGGAAAATAACTTGATCAGAGCGGTTTTTGCTTTGTGCTCACTAGCACACTTGTGCTCACTGTTGCAGCCTCATCTTTGTTTGGGAGTAGTTAGCCTTGTTACCCTGGAGTCAGGCAGGACTGTTCCTCGTATCTGTGAAGCAGGCTGTTGCCTACAGAAGCTCGTGCCCCTCTGAACCAGGTAGTCTCTAAAGGGCCACCCTGCCCTACCTTCTGCTGAAGCAGAAAATCCCCAGATGATTATTTTAAGCATTGACCACACAGAGTTCTTGGCAAGGAGATTCCTTCACATGCAAGAGCTGTTTGAGGGCTCCTGGGTAGCAATCTGATGGTGCTGCGTTTACCAGGTTTGTCACTTTCCAGTTCCTCTCGCCCGTGAAACAGAAGGACCGTGGGATTTGTGGCAGAAGGTCCTGCTTGATGCTTTTGTGGACTTAGTAACAGGGCACGAGGAGCCTGTATGGGCAGAGCCCAACGCCGTGAAGATGTGGGGCGTTCTGTACAGGTTACGTGAGGGACAGAAGCATTCTGAACTGCACAAGCTCTGTGATACATCGTTAACGCTGTCTTTGTGCACTCTGAATATGTTATTTCTTTCTCAGAAAATAAGAGCTACACCTCCATAAGAACAGAAGCCTTGTCTGTGATAGAACTGCTGCTCACCCGACTCTCAGGTGAGGCTCTTTGGGCTTCGGGAGTCCAGCTCGGTGCATGGCTCAGAGGCCTACAAGCGTAGAGACACAGTGTCTTGCAGTGCCACCACTAGATGCTGTAGGAGCAACACTGTGACCCAGCAAACGGTGCTTTTCCTTCCTGGAAATGCATGTTGTGTCATGATGTATCAAGATGTGCAGCCTTGTACATGGGAGCAGGAAGGAGGCATGGAGGGACAGTCTTGGAGAAGACGGGGGTAAAGTTGCAGTCTGAAATGTGAGTTCTTCCACTGGAGGGGAGAGCAAGAGCGCCGTGTAGGCAATGCAGGCCTGTTTCCAACTCTCTGGATAATCTGGGGGCTCAGATTTTGCACAGTGCCCCATGGAAGAAACACAGCCTGCCCTCTGGTGGGGTGGAGGAGCTGTTGCAGTTAGCCCCTCAGCTTCCGTTTGGGGATTTATTCCCTGAAAAACCACCCTTAGACCTAAACCGGGAGTGTTCTCTCCGGCATCCAGTGTCTTTGTCATTGTTTAGCAGATTTCTCCTTTAAGTTCTTAGGCTCCAGCCTGTAGCTGTGTGCACCTCCTTTACTGTAGCAGGAGGTGGCTGCATGTTCTTCTCCCTTCTTTGGAAGCCATCGTGACGTGACTGCCCCTGTGCTTGAGCATGGTGGACCTAGTATAGCTGGGCCTAAGCAACTGTTGCTTTTCCTTGAAGCCTGTGCATCTTTGTAAATCGGGTTGAATTAGCCCAAGACAATAGCGAGCCCTTCATGAATCTCCTCGCTTCATGCAGGGAGCCTTGTTACTTACGGCCACTCTACCAGTCACCTGAAAATAACATCAAAATGTGCCTTGTCTCTCTTTTTCCACCCAGAGTCTAAACAATGGGAAAGTCTGACCCCACAAAGCAGGGAGCTTCTCTTGGGCTCGTTAACTACCATGGCATTGGACAGCAGACCTGAACTGCAAGAGAAAGCATCTTTATTGAAGAAAACACTTGAAAATCTTGAGTAATTGTAAAACAAACGAAGTGCCATGTAAAACACACAGTGCAGTGATCTGAAAACCAAGTGGGAAAATGAAGATTAACCTGTAGCATGCATCATTCCTTGGCCAAAATAAAAATGCCTTAAATTCTGTTCCCCATTAACTTTATTTTTACTGTTTTTAAGCTGCTGGTTAGGTAATGTTGTATCAGTAAATACCTCTAATAATTTGCCCTTGTGGGCTTGTAGGTGTGTGACCTGAACAAAAATGCCAAGTGTTAAGATGCATCTGATTTTTAAAATAGGCAAGGATTTACTTGAGTTACTTTAGATCCCTGTTGTCCCGACAAGAGTTGCTGAAGGTGGTTGGAAAAACCAACACTGGAAAATGAAATGCTTAAATTTCATTTAAATTTCATTTCATTGTATCGTGTGTTTGTGTGTGTGTTTGTGCGCGCGCGCGTGTGCGTGTGCATGGAGATTTAATACTTGATGTCCAAACAGTGATTCTTTGGATGTTCCCAGGAGAACAGGGGGAAACTAACATTTGCATCAGCAAGAGTTGAACTCTTCTCCATTGCAGTCAGTGGCAAAGCACCCGTGGACTTCACTGGGGCCAGGGTCTCATCCCAGCTCTCCACCTTCTGCTAGTCCAGCCTGGTCCTCCTCCTTTGCACGCCCTCCCATTGCCCATGTTGGTTGTGAAAGGCAGAGTACTTTTGACTTATTTATTCCACCTCTGACCTCAAAGTGGACTGAGTGAGTCCATATCCCTTCCTCCCCTCAGCTTATAGATTCCAGTCTCCCAAATTTTCAACAATCACTATGTTCCCCAAAGGATGCACATGAGAGCGCACTTTAATGAGTTGCCATGGGGGGTAGGTGGTTTGAGTCTGTGAAACTAGGCAAACCTTGACAGGTGGAACACTGCTCTTCTCAAAGTTGTTTTGCGTGACACTCCACAACTGCAGCAGAAAACAAAGTTCAAATGAGACTCGTTCTAGAGATGTTTTTCAAGAGCATTCAAAGTTTGCCAGTGACAAATTTTTGTAGTCGTACTTGTTTCCTTCCTGTTCACAACCCTGTTCTTGCTTTGAAAACCTGTAACAATTTAGACTTCTCAGTGTTTGTAACGAATGACATAATTGCTCCTCTGTCAGGCACCAGCTTGGGCTGGTTCCCAGCAAGTCCTTTTAATTTGCACTTCGGAAAGACTATCGGCATTAACGTGAAGTAAAACCTCTATTTGATTACCTAGCCATAGCGCCCTCCCTGTTTCCTCTCCACAGACAGAAGGCATAAAATTTGCTGCTGTGGCAACAGGTTTGAGAAGTGTAAAATGGCCACTGTAACTCAGTCTGTTTAGCATATGTACAGCTTCTCTGGGGATGCTGCTTTGCTGATGTTGGTGACACCACTGCCGCAGATT
This sequence comes from Caiman crocodilus, assembly GCA_030014935.1. Lineage (NCBI taxonomy): Eukaryota > Metazoa > Chordata > Crocodylia > Alligatoridae > Caiman > Caiman crocodilus. The sequence continues at coordinate 39,912,831 of JAGPOW010003395.1, read as the reverse complement.
TCAGTAAGAAAAGGCCTGTTGTTTCCTTATTTGCTCCCTCATGCTCTCCTGTCCGCTCCTGACACGGTCAGCTAAGAGGAGAGGACCTTTTGGATAAGCCAGCCAAGCACCCACCTCTCCCCCAAGCAGGTGGCACTTCCGGGCGTGAGTATTCTGGACTCGCCTTTCCCTTGGGTGCTGTGTGTTCTTTAACAGTCCATGTTTTTGGCACTGGTTCACCTTAACAGTCTGATGTGCTGATGGAAAGAAGGAAGGAAGGAAGGAAGGCAGCCAGTGCGTGCCTGGCAAGAAATTCGCAGCAGCTGTAGATGACTCCGCCAGCCTTTCAGGAACCTCAGCAAGCACTAATGCATCAAATGAGCCCTTCTCATCGGGCAGGCCCTTGGTGCGGAGAGCAGGTGCTTATCTATGACCTCGTGGCAGGGAGCTGCTCTCTGTTTACATGTCGTTCGGAGTATCAAGCACATTTGCAAATTTTAAAAGCATATTGGGCAAATCTCTTGATGAAGGCACCTTTTAAATGAATGCAGAACTTGCCTTCTGTGAAATCTTGTTTCACAAGAGCTCATTTTTGATGAGAGGAAACGTCCCGACTACTTTGCTGCAGTGACTGTTTATCTGACTTGGTCTTTTTCATACAGCTCGAGGAACAGGCAGATAGTTCCAGTAACCCAAGAGGTTCTGATCTCCAATGCGCTGCTTTCAGCAGGGACTCAAGTATTTGGAAGCAGAATCTAAGAGGATCGAGTGGCCATTAGTAGAGCAACTGTACTAGTTGCCAGAACAAACGTGTTTTTCCCTAGGTAGTTTATAGGACGTGGAAGGACGTGTTCTAGGACTTCTAAGGACAGCTAGGTTGACAATTCTGGCCAAGACTATTGGGAAGTTAGAGATGGTAAACCAGTTCCTCTCTGAATCACAAAGCAATATGTTTTCTAATGACTAACGAACCAATTCAGAGTTCCTCTAGAGCATGTGCCTATACACAGAACCTACCTGCACAAAGCTGATGCTAACTGAAACAGAGGTTTGATTCCCAATTCTCTTTTCATTTGTAAACTTGACAAGAAAAAAAAAGAGATGTGGCCTTCCTAGAGTTTTTCCTCTAAGAGTGATTGCACTATGTAAAACACTGTACTTTGCCCTTCTTGGGCATTTCTTGTGCTGCTGCAATGCTGCTTTGTATACCAGGAGTGAGGCGTGCAAGTTTGACACTAGCACTCGTTCTAACCTGCGAGCTGTTGCTTAAATGGATGTATATTAAGAAAAGTTTTCTAATGTTGCAAGGTCTCCATCGAATTCATCACAATGTGTACTCAGCTGTCAAAGTATGTAAATGAATCGAGTGAAAGAAAATGCTCTCCCACTTACCAAAAAGGTAACATTAAATAAAAGTGCATGACCTGTTCTTGGAAGTAATGGCAATTTTTTTCCCTATTCACGTGTCAGTTCTTGCTGTCCACTGCCTTGCAAAGTTCCAAGCTGGCATTAGTGTTACTCACTAGGCACTTATCTTGGATTTCACTACTTCTGTCTGATTCAGCTGAAGGGACAACTGGATCTGTATGTCAGCTGTTCACATAATTGCTTTGCTCCAAACCCATGGCACGTCTTGGTAGTTCACTATCAGTTAGCCTGCACTGAAACTGCTAATGGGCCAGTTTTGGATTTGTTGTGTAGGTGCAACTGAAGGCAGGACTAGGCCAAAACATTGTGTAACAGCAGGGTCCTGCAGGAGGGCTGTGATCTCCTTAAGGCCCCCTATCTGTGCCAAGTTGGCCCAAGGGCACCCTCAGATTCTTGCCTGCCACGTCTTTGATGTTTAGGTCAAGTTGGGAGGCTGCCTCGCATCTCCTTGGGCATGGTTAGTTGGAACCTCTGTCCCCGTGTTTTCCCAGACCCACCAAGGGTCTCCCTGTATGATGGGTGCTTCCCAGGCGCCCTAGCCTTATGGGCTACGCATGGCTCCAACCACCCCTGATACCACGCCCCAAGCCTCGCAGATGGGATAGACGTTGGTCTGTCTCTATAGATACACGTGCCCACTCTCTGGGGCCTCCTCTGTACTGTTGCGTGCTCTCTGGGGCCCTTCGTTCCTGCTCTGGGTCTTCTCTAGAATACTGCCCCTCTCTTGGGGC
>JAGPOW010003395.1:39862771-39910593 GCA_030014935.1 Caiman crocodilus | reverse complement strand
TCTCAGGCCCCCCTCACTGCTACTCCTGCTCTCAAAAGGGGTTCACCTCAGTAGTCCGCCCTTCTCCGGGGTTTACTGCAGCACTAGGCCTTCCTCAGGGCTCACCGCGCCCGCCCTGGGGCTTCTCAGAAGTACCCCTTTCTCTGGGGCTCGCCGTGCCCACGCTGGGCTTCCTAGTAATACTGCCCCCTCTCTGGGGCTCGCCGTGCCCACGCTGGGCTTCCTAATAATACTGCCCCCTCTCTGGGGCTCGCCGTGCCCATGCTGGGCTTCTCAGTGGTGCCCCCCCTGGGGCTCACCACGCCCGCACTGGGGCTTCTCCATGACACCCCCTATCTGGGGCTCGCCAGGCCCAACTTGGGCTCTCCAATAAGGTTGCCCCCTTTCTGGGGCGCTCTGTGCCCATGCTTGGGCTTTACAAATGCCCCTCTCTGGGCTGGGGTCTGAGCACCCCGTAAGCTGCATCCTAACTGGCGCTGGGGCCCCCATGCGACTCTGGGTCCCTATGAGTATGCTGCGCCCTCAGTGGCACTGGGGTCCTCATACCACTGGGGGTTCCCCCTGCAAAGACTGCGCCCTCACTGATGCTGGGGACCCCACGCCACTGTGGGTCCCTTTATGAGGCCTCCTCCAACCCCTAATAGCCTCACCCAAACCACTGGTGTAACAGCAAAACAAAATACAACGCAAGCCTCCTGGCCACAACTTAACTTAACTTAAAGCCACCTGGCTAAACCATGGTGATCAAACCTCTTCGAGCTGCCATCCTTCACTCAGCTAGAGCGGTTCCTGCAGTGCTCATGTCCTAGCTCCAGGAGCTCCTGCCCCTCGGGCTGCTGACAGGGCACTGCCAGCCTGGCCTCAGCCCTGGGCTTCATGAGGGCCAGGCCCTGCCCCCTCCGGCCCACTGACTTCCTGGTTGCCCCAGGCAACCCGCAGCTGTGCTTGTTATGTCCTTAATTGCTATTTCAGGAATTTAGCCCTCAGCTTTTTGTTAAAACAACAGCCACGTACACGGTTACACTCCATACGCAGTTCAAGGGGCCTTCCTCTCAAAGGTTTTCATAAGACGGGAAAACAGGAGAGCAGAAGTTGATGAAGCACGTGTCTGTTGCAGTAGGAAATAATCCCTAAGCAGAAGAGTTAATTGTCTCTACGGTAGTTGTACTGAACTGCTTATCAGGAGGACTTACTTGGGTGTACAGACAACAACGCTGTATCTCCTCCGCTAGCAGGGAGCCCCAAGAGAACTAGACTTTAGTTCAATCAGCTTTTATCCTAAACACATTCCTGGGTGGGAGACCTCAGGATCCTGTCGCCCTTCCTGGTACACCAGGGACCAGCTGGGTTACATGAAAAGCATTTAGAGGATACATGTGGCCACTTGGATACCTCCCTTCATTTTCTCTTAGTGCTGTTAACGTACTGATCAGGACTAAACGAGTACTTGCTGCCCCCACAGCTCGAATCGCTCTGCTGTGCAGTTACAGTCTGCAGCCAACCTGCCTGCAGATGCATAGTTCAGTCAAATGTGTACCAAAGGCAAACAGCAGCCAGTAGCTATTGAGTTTCTCTTTCCCCCCTCTCACCGGTTCTCAGCTGTCACAATAATCTTCTTCCTGTATATAGGAAATATGAGGAGTCTGTAGTTATCTTCAGTGGCTCATCTTGCTAGTATCGGGGCCTTGCCTGTTCCCCAAGTGGCCAACTACACTAATGGTTTTCCCTGTTCTTGCCCCAGCTCTGGCTGCATGTAGTATTTGTGAGTCCACTGTATATTCCAGTAATGTCTCCCCTCTTGGGAAGGCAGAGGGCAAGAGGCACCAGACAAGATGGTCCAGAAGAAACAAGCAATAAAAATTATTAAGTCCCCATCAGCCCTGAGATGTTAAATACTGCAGAGACGTCTGAATTGTGGCATCTTGGAAAAAATGGCAAATCCCACATCTGCGTGTGCATGCAAGGGCACAAGACGGATGGGACAGTTCATACTGCATATTCAGGTAAGCACTATTTTACAGTTTCTTTTTCAAAACGATACCTGCTCTCTCCGAGGGCTAGAAAGGTTCCCAGTGCACTTACAGAGCACGTTTCTGCAAAGGGAGACTTCTGTGGCCATGGAATCAAATACAAGGTGGCCTTTTCGCAACGATCAGCAAAAGCACTCAAAACCTGATCACAATTTGAGACTCTCTAGCTTAGCTGCAGACTGATTGAAGGTGCAGGAACTCAGGCGTTTCTCACACAGGAGGGAAAATTACTGTGATGAAGCCATGGACTTGAACAAGCTCTGGCCTGAGCCTTGCTCCTAGATGAGGCTTCATTGCTGTCCCTGTCCATATTCCTACTGAAAACAATTCCTCTCTCTACTTGTTCTGCAGCCATTACTACGGGACTTTGCAGATATAGTATGCTCACCACTTAAAGAAAAGGTAAGGCTTTTGCAGGATAAACTTGAGTCTTAAGTTCTTGATCTCCTGTTTCTTTTGCTCCTGTCTGCTACTGTATTTCCTGAGAGTCTGTTTTTAAATCTTCCTTTGCTACAAGGTTTCCACTCGGGCCTGCAGGCCAAGAGCCAGTTGCAAAAATGACTCAAAACTTTTTTTACCTCTTTCTGCCTAATGTGTGGCTACAAGGAAATCACACCATATTCCTCCTAGTAGAGTAAACTTGTAACGGGCCCTGGTAAATTAATGTTATTTTAATCTGATCCTTCTAGATTGCTTTTGCCTCTCATCTTATCCAAGGGCAAATCATTGCCTTTATGGTGATGAGCAGGGATCTGGGCTTTTCCCTTGCCATGGAAAAACATGGCAAACTATGGATTTTCTTATTTTAAGGGGAAAAAAAAGGAGGAAATGGGTTTTTCCTTGCAGGCCACCTCCCACAGGTGGTAGGAGGGACTTGAGGGGGGGCAGGGGCTGTGTACCTGGGTCCCTGGCTCCATAGTCTTGGTAGACAGATCTATTAATAGATATTGAAAAGAATGGCTGGAGATGTTTCTTCTGGCATCTCTAGACCAATAGTGGTAGATGCAAGGGAGCGTAATGAATAGGGGATAGATCACTCTAAATCTGTGGTTTTCAACCCGTTTAGGCCCAAAAGACTCCTCCATAACTTTTGATTTATTACAGAGGGGCCATGCAGTGGGATCAGGGGAGCAGCAAGGCAGGCAGAACCTAAGCCTGCCCTTAGCTGCTCATCTTCTCTCACATGCCGTGGCACCCTTCAAAAGGATCTTGTAGCACTTCAGTTGAGAATCACTGCTCTGGTTAGGTCTAGTTCAGTGCTTTTCCTTTAAAGCATCCATCCCTGCTACCATCAGAGATGGTACCGGGCCACTGGTTTGACTTAGCATGCCATTTACGTTCTTAGGTTTACAGTAGTTGTGGATCATTTGAAGGGTTATTGATCATGTGTTTGGAACATGTCTTTTGTACCTGGAAGAGACATCATAACCACGTGTTGATAAAGTAAGGCTATTGCCAGAGTGATGTGGACAAAAATCCCAGACTGCAATAATAAACCTAAAGTGAAGATCTAACCGAGTTAGTCTTACTACCTGCTTAGGACTATCTCTAAAAAGGGAAGAACCAGCAAGAGCACAGGTCATACAATAGAAACGCCTCACGGCAGTTAGGTGTAGCAGGGGAAAGAGAAGCAAATGCGTGAAGCTGCAGCCATCTGGCTGCTGGCTCGAGGAATAATTTTCAGCTTTTCTACACGAGAGCAAAATAAATGAATAAATAATAAAAAAAATCCTAAGGAATTGTGCTTGGGTAGCAGACTAACAAGCAGAATTATGGAATGGCAATAGCACTGGTTATTTGATTTTTACTCTACTCCCCCCTTCTCGCCACCATGGTTTTAAGCATCAGTATTACATCAGTTTTGCAGTACCTACACAGTCCATGTAAATCACATGCCCAGTTTGTGCCACTGAAGAATTCATGACTAAAAGTTTAAGAAACGAAGCTTGAAGTTTAAGCTTAATTAAATGTGTTCAATTACTGGTCATATGCCACAGTATCTATCGGCTTGTGAGGGAAGAAACCAAAAATCAATTTGTCATGGCATTTGAGCTAAAAACGATTTATTTATTGACAATGTGATAAAAAAATATTTAGCAACTGTACAAATAGCTATAACTTTGAAGGGTAAAAAATATCAATGTCTTCCTCCTCCTGCTTTTAAATGGAAGTCAATAGCATGTTTGCATTTCATTTGAGGTGATGTTTTTCAGCAATTAGGATTTTGATACCAGCTTTATGAATTCCCACTTATCCCCTTTTGCCAATACACACGCACTTCCTCCTCTCTTTAAAAAAAAAAAAAGATTAAAAAAAGAGGCCATTTTAAATGGGGGGGGAAAACTATCGGAATTATTTGTGAGAAAAATACAAAGCCAACAAACTGTACAGTGGCAGTCAAGGTCGAGCTAAGCTGAAGGGCAATGCTCTTCCAGAAGTGGTAGAAAAAGCAGAAATTAGAATAAAACCTCCAAGAAAAGTGAAAAGGTGCTGATAGAAAAAAAAAAATTACAAACATCAGAGGACAGTCACTGAAGATTTTTCTGAAAAAAAACAACAGGTATAATGAAAAAACAATGAAAAAAAATGAAAAAAACAACGCAGGTATAATGAAGTATGTAAGAATAAAACAACTGGAAAGAGTACATTACAGAAAACTGGCCAGCATACTTCATCGACTCCCGCTTGCTCATTTCAAACCAGGAGACTGAAATGCAGGTGATTCCTGAGCGATGCAGGTGGAATTTTCTTGTCAAGCATCCACGTAAGGTCTGGGTCTGTTCTCCCTTGGTTTTGTTTTACCAGCTTTTTGCTGTCGAGGTGCATTGTTTCCATTCTGTGACTGAGCGAATCTTGTAACAGTGGATACCCCATCTACAAACTTGGTTTTGTAGAGGACATTTGCATTGGTGAACATCCCATCTTTCAGAGAGACCACAATGAACTAAAAAGAAGGACAGACTAGCTTGAACACCATATTCTAAAAGGACAGTGGGGTACAGTTTGGATGAAGTCACGAGGCATATGGATGCACTTTTGTCCTTATGTTTTGTACTTGGCTGTTGCCCTGGGCACCTGTCCTCTAGTGCAGCAGTCAGCAATGTTCCAGAATGACACCGCTCCGGTCTGAGACAGGCCAGTGCCAGGAGCCAGACACTGGCAAAGGTCCCCCTGCTCCCCACTGGTAGAACGCTGCCAAATGCTGCTGGTCATAGGTTGCTGAGCCCAGCTCTAGTAATGAGCATCAACAAAGCCACAGGAAAAAAAGTGGTAGTCTTTCCCCAATTCAAGTTCACATGTACATGCATTTGCACACACCTCCTATTCTCGACGCTGTGATCTTTTGTTTGGGCGGAACTGGAGCCAACAAACCACCAACAGAAGCCCCACTAAGCCTGTGTCTTGGTCCTTCCCAAACTATGTGCTTTATGGTGAAACCAGGCTCCTTCACTCCATATGAAACTATAACGACGCCTCTTCTTGAAAGCCAACATATTGGGTGGAGGCCCTTTCCTTCCCCTCGTGAGGTCAGGGAGGGACAGCTCTTTTTCAGTTCCTTCCTTCTCTATAAGCATTTGTTTAGTAAGTGAGAAAGGAACATAGCAATGGGTGCTCTGGGCAGTGTACCTGGCAGAAATATTACTGCATCTGTTTGTGAACTTGCAAGGTAAGTAAAGCTCCAATTTGCAAAGAAGAAAATTTAGTTTCAAACTTAGGAGGGAGGCAGACTGGCCTGGGAAGTGAAAGGACATTATTCCAACCAAACCAACAGTATTCCAATTACCAGTGGTTTGCTTATAAACACCCGAGTTCTAACATGAGCAAGAGACAATCACCAGAAGAAACTAACTCCTCTAGTGGTATACATTTTCCTACTCAAGTTGAAAGTTTCTTACTCATGCCAGGCACATTTCATACCAGGGCTCAAATTAGAAATATATTTTTTGAACCAGGGGACAAAACTCTTCAAGATGTGAACCACATCTTACTAGACTGGCAACATCCCTTATATTTGGAATGAAGTCATCCCTTCTACTTAACAGCTCCATAGTGCTACAGTAATTGCTTGTATACGAAAACAATATTATGCAAATAAGTCACATCATAGGAGGTGAGCCAGAATACTGCAATGCAACTTTAAAAGGTTTCATAGTTTGGAAAATATTTGGCATGACCTGAATGAGCTATGTCTTATGCACCTTGAGCTCCCTAGTTTGTGTACCTGCTCTCTAAAAATGAGCTACACACGGAAACCTGCGCAGGACCCTACCTGGGAATGCCTGAAGTGAGTACGAAGCATCTGTCCAATGTTCTGCGTGTGGGAGAGGTCAAGAGCTGCATCTACTTCATCCAGGATGTAAATTGGAGCAGGTTTGAAAAGCAGCATGGCTAAGATCAGGGACAAAGCCACCAAAGACCTAAAACCAAACAAAAAGTTTAAAAGAATGCCTTCCCATTTCCTTTGGCCACTCCACTGAAGTGCAGCTGGTTGCAAGATCATTTTCAGATTAACCTAAAGATCCTACATTGCTTTTGGCAGAAAGTATTATGTGCACAGCAGCTAACATCCCTCTTATGTGCTAGAGACACAAATGGAGACAGCTTTCGGTGTTAGAGGTGGCACTTGTGAACCAGAGTAGGAATCCAGAGCTGGAGACAACAACACAAACATACAAGTCTTTAATATGGTAATAGATGCTCTTTGATGCTGTTTATTTAGAGCTACTGTGACTCTCTGATTCATTTAATTTATCGTCATTTCTTTACATTTCAGTGGGTAAGTCTACACAGGATACTTAATGCGCATTAGATTCTACTACACATTAATGTGGCTGGTAAAAACCATGCTAATGCACTAATGCGCAGTAGACAGTTTAATGTTCATTAACATCACAAAAGCATTCTTCTGTGCTAATGCACAATAGCACTGATTATGGCGCATTAAGCTTAGTAGCTCTCATTACAGCTACTAAACTTAATGTGCCATAATTACAGTGTAATTACTGTTACCATAATTACTGGGTGTAGATGCACCCAGTTTGTTCTTGAAGGTTTCCATTGTGTTGGTACCATACAATTAGTTCAGCACTTTACTTTATATAACAGGAAGTCTGGGGCTCCTGTTACTTTAAGGAGAGAAAAGGCAAGGCAAGGACAATAGCTGAGACAGCTGAGCAGGGGCTAGCCGAAGGAAGGCAGCAAAGAAACACTGCTGCCTAGGCAGGGAGCTGCCCATTAGAGGGAAGGGGAGTACCTGCGGACAGTCAGGAGAACTCTGCCTGCGGGAAGTTGGCTGCAATGGAATAGGCAGCTAAGAAAACAGGCTAATAGGGCAGAGCCTAGCTTGTGCAGCAGGGAGGCTACTAAAGCAGCAGTCATAAGCTGCCATGGCCACCAGTCTTAATGAAAAACCCCTGCTTAGCTGGAGTGCCACCTGACCAGAAAGGGCAGGGCTTAGGCAGCATATAAGCCTAGGGGCTGAGTTAAGTCAGGCAGGCTGGCATAGCAAGCTGCAGAAAGAAGAGCTCCCAGCCACAGGCTCTACTGACTCTTGGAATCCCCTAGGTATGCAAGTAAGGCACTGAAGGCTTGCAATCAGAGGGATGTAACCTAGGGGAAGGGGAGGTATGGCTGCAAGACCGCAAACTAATGTTGAGTTTGCATCTAGTGGGTTAAGTTTGTTATAATGAGTGTGTTTATTCCTTCGTTACAGTTTAATCTGGTGGTTTGGGTTTGGGATTATTAGGGGTGGTGCAGAGGTCCCAACAGTGCTTGATGGTGTAACAGAGTGTCTTGAGCCTGCCAAGAGCTGAGAGGGCCCAGGACACAGAGAAAGCTTGAGCCCAAAGGCAGGGTACAGCCTAGAGAGAGATGGTAGCCTAGCGTGGGCTGAAGCCAAGTAGGAGCCAGGGACCCAGATAAAGCCAAAGTAGGATCACTACCCAAAGCAAGGCAGCTTGGTCCTGGTCCTTTCTCTATCAAGACAGGAGCTGGAGCCCAGAAGCCAAGTCCAACACAGTGGGCCTGGACTAGAAGGCAGAGCTAGAGAAAAGGGGTGGAGGCTGAGGTTGCAACAAGGGAGTAATGGTACAGGAACACCTGTGAGGCATGGGCATGGCTGTACGGAAGGTCAGAGGCTGTGAATAGCCCTTAAAGCTACAGGTGCCCTGAGGGTCATGGATAGGTCAGGAGGGCCCAACTCAGCCTGAGGGGCAGAACTGACACCCGCAAGGTCCAGGAGGGACCTGCTAGCAGCAAGAAGAACTGGAGTTTGCTCTAGGACACTTAGGCAGTGCCCTTTCAATAAAACAAATGCATCAAGTAGTGGCAGGTGAGTGCAAAGGGGAGGGTACCCTAGAGCTGGAGCAGGGCAAGGGTAGCATGATCACCCAGGACCATCATAGCCACCCCTGGAGTCCCCCAAAATTGCTACACCTTATTTATGCTGACTATTAAAATGGGGGATTGGTAAATAAGGAAAGCACTGAAGGCTTGCCATCAGAGGGACATAACCCAGGGCCATAACTTACTTTAGGCATACAAGACCAAACTTACCCAGAGAAGAGCCTATATCTGAATGGCTTATTTCCCAGAATTACAGGCACAAGGTGGAAAGGAAAAATAAGCATTAAAAAGATCACCAACCTTTGACCTCCACTAAGTTCTGTTAAATTTTCCTTCCAGGTGTTTCCTAAGGCAACCTTGAACTCAAGGCCATCTAGGACTGTTTGTCCTTCAGGGGCTGCCAACATAGCATTAGCTCCAGGTAGAAGAGTAGAGAAAATGGAGCCAAAGTCTGCGTTCACCTAGAAAAATCAGATCAAATATTTTCTAAAGGTCTTTGAATCACAAGTAACAACTGCTGAATACATAAACTAATAAATAGCATTACAAATGCTTCCTTTAACATCCTGACTCAACCCAGTTAGATGTCCAGAATATTAATACACATTAGATGCTGAGAAAATGCTAGAGAAAAAACTATTTTGGAAGTGAAGGGGAAAGTAAGATCTAGGGCAGGGGTGTTGAACTGTTTTGGCTCCATGGGCCAGATGAGTAGTGTAGGGCCAGTTCATGGGCTGCATGAATGGCACATGGCCAGCCCTGTGCTCCAGATCAGGCACACAGACTTTCCCCTTGTGCCAAATCCAACAGACAGCATTTGCTCCCACTGGTCTGGGATTCACTGCACACGGCGCCCACTTCAGCCGGTTTGGGATCAATGCTACATTTGGCACTACCTCTGGGAGTGCCATGTGCAGGCTGCCTGGAATGGGAACCACATGTGGCAATGTGTCCCAGGGCAGACACTGTCACGGGGCCAGTCTAGCACATGCCATATGTGGGTCAGCTAGATCCAGAGGCAGCACCAGGGAGTGGATAATGGGGCTGGATTTGGCTCATGGGCTAGATTTCAACATCCCTTATCCAGAGGTAGAAACAGTAAAACAGCTGAGGTGCCAAATTTAAAGAACTATAGACTGTCGTTTCAGTCAGGGGATTAAATACGTACTCTTGGTAGAGCTCATGAGTCTGGTGCCCAGGAATTTTTTCTGGATGAAAAATTTTTAAGAATAGCAAGCCTTCATCAGAGGCACATGTGCATACCTTTACTAAATTTCAAAGGGAGGGAGACAAAAACACTGTAATGGGAAAATTGCTGACAGATTACAAATTTACAACCTAGCTAATGGAGACTGTTGGGCCAGGAACATGCTCTTCCCAGTACTATTCTTCCCACTGGCATCATACCTGGACATCAAAAGCTTCTGCTCCATATCAAATTGATGCAGCAATTACAAAAAACAACTCTGATACTGCATTTGTAAATGCACTATAGCTTCATAAGCCAAGTTAAAAACTTCAGTATATAAAGCTCACAAAATGAAAGCTCTCAAAAAGCCAAGGCAAGGCTTTTTATGAGCGGTATCTTTTATTGGACCGGCAGCATGGTTGAGAGGGATTTAGACTTGTCTTGGGACACAAGGCACCTTCCTCAAGGTGCTCACAGATTTGTCTAAGTCAACTTTGCAGGCACCCTGAAGGAGAGTGCCCTGTACCCTAAGACAGCCTAAATCCCTCCTGACCACACCATTGGTCCAATAAAAGCTATTACCCATAAAAACCCATGCCTTTGCATGTTTCCTGGACCGTCATAGCTACACATCACCACTCTAGCACTATCACAACATCAAAAGAAGTGTCATTAGAATTTCTCTCAAACTCTCCCATGTGGAAAGAACAACATACCAGATAAAGAATCTTCCCCTGTGATATTACTGAATGGAACAGGTAGAGCCGATTACAGGCTTACAGAGAAAGCAACAGAAATAATCTTTTAAGTCAAGGGTGTGAAACCACCAGCCTGCAGGCCAGACCTGGCCCAAGGCACCATGTCATCTGACCCTTGGGTCTGGAAATTTGGCAGCAGGGGAGTAGTGCCCCTGCTCCCCTGCTGCCAAATGTCCAGCCCCTGGGGAACCTTGAGCCCTTCATAATGGATCTGACACCTGAAGCTAGCAAACAGGCTGGGCAGAAATATCATCCAACATAAAGGGGGCAGCTCCCAATCCCAGTGTCCAGGAGCTGGAGGGGGTGGTGCTGGACCCCAGGGCCCAACCTGGTCTACAGACAGGCCCCATACCACTTACTTGGCCCACAGAGCCAAAAGGTTGAGCACTACTGCTCTAAGTTATTTATATTACTATAATGCCTAGAAGCTCCAGTTCTTGGCCAGAACCCCACTGTACTGACGAAGTACAAAACAATGTAAACTAATTGGGGCAGGAATCAATCTAATTACACTGTAAGCTAACATGGAGACTAGTACTGCACTCTATGACAGGTAGTTGTTTCAGCACATCAGCAGTGTCATGTTAAGTTTCTTGTAGGCATTATGGAAAAATGCAGAGAAGGTGGATTTTGAGTGAGGAAGATTTAATTTGCTGCCGAGAGGTTTCCAAAACACCTGCATAGAAAAAAAGCATGTATGTGCATGCTTGAAAACATAACAAATGGGGGATGGAAACAAGCACTAAGAAAGGGTCCTAATGCATTGGCAGGGACATGCACAAATGAAAAAAACAAACTGAAATCAAGCTCGATTCTCCACATCAAATCTTGCATTCATATCTTACTAGAAGTTAGATCTGTAACAACATACCTTTTGCCAAGCAATATTTAAAGCTTCATTTTTCTTTTGATCAAGTTCTACAATAGTTGCAAGAATTTTAGACTTGTCGTTTTCTACAATTCTCTTCTTCTTCATCAAGTCATTGTACTGATATAATAAGAACAGAAGATAGGTCTCCGTTAATTTTGTACTTGGCATCTTTGTCTTTAATAGTACAAACATAAAACATCCGTTACTGCAAGTCTGAAAATAATCCTACTCAGAAGATTAAAAGATTAAAGCATACAATTAACTGTTTGCCAATAGTAGGGTATCTGATACTCTAGGAATTTCCTGTAATGTTAAAGAGGTAAAACCAACAATACCTTAAGGAGAGGCTTCCCTTCCTCTTCATGCTAACAGTGGTTCATAATATTATATTTCTGATAATATATACAATACACAACCATTTTATTTACTTTTTAATATGAGAAATGACCATGTTGTATCCAGCATGACAGAACACACCAACTCCAGCCAGGAAACAGCAATATGTTAGCTGGATGATCTATTCTTCAAAATATACAGTTATATTATTCAAGATTTTCATGAGGGTTTCTTTGTATCTGCAAAATGTTTAAACCTGAAAACACAATCCAGCAATGCACTGGCCAGTGTAATACCATCTCAGCGCTAATCAAGAGTAAATGGACTTTTGGAAAGAAATTCATCCTTTGCCAACAAAGGCTAGGACTTTCTCCCACATCAATAACTAATGAGCAAACAATGCATCAGAATCCAAGAATAAATATAAATGAATTCTGCTACTGACATCTCCGAATCAGAAAATGTAAAAAGCTTTAGGCAGATTCTCAATGCCCCAAATGAGAATGAGAGAAGTACAGTTCATAGGTGACTCATGTATACCACACACATAGCAATCCACAAGACACTGTCTAGTCTGTAGAGAAGAAAGCAAAAAACCATTTACCCTCTCTTCTGCCTCCGAAAGCATGTTCATAGCTCTCATGTTCACATTCCTTTCCAGCTTCCCCTTTTTCTCTTGCAGTTTCTGCAGCCTTTGACCTGCTTCTTTAGGATTGTTAGTTTTAAAGTCATAGGCTGTGTTAGGCTGGCCAAAGAGTTGTTTTTCTGAAGCTATCCACTCATACTCTTTCAGCATTTTGGTCACCTGGGAACGTACAAAAAGAGTTATATATCTACATGAATGAAAAAAAAATTGTTTTACACCTTAAATCTCAGCAGTCAAATATGATATTGTTTTCTATCTTTGAAATCAAACGAACACCGATCAAATGATGCAAATCAGGGGGACCAAAACTCAGGGAAATATTAGCGTATGAATTAGTCTTCTGATTTGGACTCTAACACACCAAATGACAGCATAAGACTCTACAATTATCTCTCTAGGTTAGTCATCTTTAAGAGATACTTAGTTACTTCTGTCACTGAAAGGAATGAAAATTGTTCCCTTTTATCTGACAAACACCATTTACTAGCAAATTCTCATGGAGGGTTGCAAGCATTAACCTATATGTTGTCTGCCTTGCTACATTATGGGACAAGTAAAGGAGCTGTTAGTGTCAGGAGATGACCAAGGAAGAAACTATCTATCTGTGTTTACTGGAGGTGAAGAGCTACAGAGTTCCAGGGTACCTTGGCAGCAGCATCTGTTGTCTCTCGCTTGTGTTTACTGATGTTGTGTTCCAGCTCTTTAACCTTAAGCTGAGATTCATTATTTTGTTCTCTGTAATTTGCTGCCTCTGCAGATTTGTCTTTAATTTCTTTATCCTGTGTCACAATCACTTCCTTTTGCTTGGCCAGCTCCTCCTGAGCATTTTTTACAGACTCCTGAAATCCAAAAGGATGGTTATGCAACACCTTGTTTTAAAGATTGTATGCTGCACTTATTATGAAGGAAGGAAAAGTCCAGCAAAAATATTCCTGGGACAAGACTCAGAGGATAAAAAGGCTACATAAAGGCCCACAAATTGCACGTTAGTTGTGTAGCATGAAAAGCCATCTAAAAGAAAATATAAAATGATAAAAAGCGCAAGCTTTTGGATTTCCGTTCTCAGCTACACACAGATGGAAAGAATCAAACCTGACCTTTTCGTATTTGAAAACAATATCACAGCTCTACCTTGGTCTTGGACACCTCGGATGCTATAGCATCAATCTGCGTCTGGTAAGATTTCATAGCTTCATCAACAGCTTCAATCTGTTGTTTATAGGAAGTCTGTTCTCGTTTTAGCTCTTCTAATTCCAGGACCAATGCTTCAACTTCCTAAACAGCGAAGATGTAGAAAATGGATTAAAGTTGTGTTTGAATGGAAAGATATAGCATTCAGCTTACTGTAGAGGCTTCAAAAGGGAGACTAAGTCATAAGGCTAGCCTTAGCGGTTTTCAAGGGGCTTAGGCCAAGGTGTGAAAGCATGGCTAAAGCAGAAGGTCCCAAAGCCTGTTTCTGAGTACAGTAACGATAGAACAAACCTTTGCAGATGCAACAACTAGTTTGGTCAAAGTAAAAGTGGTAGTCAGCATCCCCAACTAAACTAACAAGATCTAGTTAAAACAGAACATAAAGCCTAAAAGGAGACATAAAAAAAGACCTTAAATTAGATCATCCAAATATACTAGAAAATTAATTTAATCTTAAAATGTGAATAGTGATTGATGAAACCAAGTGTATTGGATGTTGTTTTACTTTAAAAACATTAATAAATATATTTGTTAGTTTTCTTAGATAAGTTGTAAAAACAAAGCAACCTTGTCAGTCAAGAATGTAAACTAAGGATTGTAGCAAATGACACTGCATAACGGTGAAGAAAAAGAGAGGTAAGAAACTCTCCCGTCTACCTTCCCAAGAATATAAATCCCAACTAACTGACGCCTTACAAGTCAGCTCTGTCCAATCCTGAAAGCTTCAGTAAAACAAAGACATTTAAATAAAACCAATCAAAGAATGTTCATTAAAATAAGCCATCTCTAAATACAGGGTTCAGGCTGGAGGGAAAAACTGGAGACCTCAGCAAATTCAAAAAGACCAGTCTGCATGCCATCCTCCCCCTCTTGAATGCCCTGAGCTTGCGTAGCTAAGAATCTGTGTTGTGCCGTCTTAAGTCGCCTTGGGGTAAGTGTTTTTGTTTTGGAATGTAAGCAATGTCAAGTCTCTTGTTTCTCTTCCCATAGCCAACCTGCCAGTTTACCTGTAATCCAGGTAAGAGTCATCAGTTCCTTAACCAGAAACACAACTGTGATATTACACACAACGGAAGGTGGAGGAGGAATGCATTTATTAACCTAGAATGAAGTTGGCATTGCCACTTTCTATGTATGTCAGTAACTATGAAATGATATTTATATAACAAAAATGGACAATAAGGATTTGCTAATCAAGTTTTGCTGTTTTCAGCATTGTTAAAATTGCTACCAGTAGTAAAAGATTTACCTGCTGCTTTTCTTTCATCTTTTTGCTGGATACATCTGCCTTTTTCTTAGCACCATCTAACTTCTGCTGGGCTTCTTTCAATTCTCTCTCACGCTCTGCTTCAGCATTTTTCATTTTGTTTTCTAGTACTTTGTATTTTTCTTCTGCCTTTTTTTTTACTTCATTAGTTTTCTTTAGTATCCCTTGACTTTCCTCTAAAATCAGAAAGAATAGTATTGAACTGTAAGTCTTTCCTGTCCCATACTAAAATTTTTATACATACATTATATAATGGCTTCCCTTGGAAAAGGTTCGTAGTACGGATTTATTGTCAACCATTTCAAGGTTTCCTCTTCTAAAACCCTTCAGGAAAAGAATATTGTCCAGTAAAAGACAATCCACTTGAGGAAGGCCAGCACAATGGAAAATCTTCCATTAAGTTTCACAGATTAAATAAGCTCTCCTTTTAAACAAGAAGGAAAGTATACTCGTTATAAGCTATACGGCAAAAAACTTCAAACTAGTCTAGTTCTGTCCCTTCCCACAGCAGAACTGTGATATTCTTATCTGCCTGTTTCTTCCCCTTAGACCCATTTATGTTTGCTATTCCTTTTCTTCTTGCTGTGTTTTCTTAAATCTCCTTTACCTGTGTAAATGCCTAAATTTTTCTAATGATTTCCCGTATTTTAAACTGTAGTATAAAACAAGTATATACTTAACCAAGCTGACTCCTTCATAACCAATAAGTTTGAGATTATTAATATGGGGTTTTGATATAGCAGTTTTTTTAAAAAAAAGGAAAAAGCATCTTTCCTCGAAAGTTTTGTATTTTATTTTTTACACAGAACAAAGACATTACTTCTACAAATAAGAGCATTAGATAGCAAGGGAGTCAATCTTATTTAAATTCCCATTTAAATTTTTCCATTAACCTTTTTCTTGTTTTGTAATTTAACTTAAACAGACCATTTAAACTTTGAAAACACTTCCTTAAAACCGTATCACCAAACCTTCACTGTACCTGCATTAAACATATATTTTCATTATTTGGACTGAAGACCTACTACCCCATACTCGAACTAATCAGAAAAATCAGTAATTTAGCTTTTACTCAACAAGGATCAAACCCCAAGAAAAACATTGCCAGCCCTTCCACTTTAAAACAGCCTGCTAACCTTACCCAACTCATCATCAAAAGCAAACTCTCTGCTGCCCAACAGACATCAAGTGGGACACAGACTTGCCAGGGCAAGAAATACTTAACCTGTCAGCACATCTCTCCTGCCACTACTATCAACACCCCCACATAAAAACAACACAACAGAATCCATGGTTCTTACACATGCCTTTCCCAAATGTGATATACCTGATCCAATGCACTAAGTGCCCTCATGGCAACTGTATGGGTGAAACTAAACAGCAAGTACATACCAGAATGAAGCAATGAACTCTAGCAGAAAACAAAAAAAAGAGCGGGGACATACACATACCATTAGGAGCACATTTCTCACAGAACAACCAATCTGTCTCTGACCTCACTATCCTCATGCTCAAGGGAAATCTGCCCAACACCTTTAAAAGCATGTGGATTTTGTTCTTAAGCTCAGCTACCTGGACACTAAAACCACGGACTAAACTAATAGGATTAGGGCACATTGTGTTTTACCCAGCTTCTGAATTCTTCCCACACAGGAAAGGTGAGAATGACCCTCTGCCCTTTTGATAGGCCTCGATCTCCCAGCAATCAGCATCTTTTCTTCTGCTAATTGTGGGCACAGACAGAAGCTACATTTTTCATGTAACTGGGCCCCCCTGAAAGTGCTCTATAGCCCTGCTGTGACACACGTACATGGCTGCAGACTGCTTTTAGAAGTGGCCAATTGCAAGGAAAATTAAACTTTCCTCAAATGAGGTATCAGATGAAGGCGCTGTTTCAGAGTGCCTTAGGGAACTTGTGTTCCCTAGGGTTAAATTTTTCACATGAACAAGGCTGGGCTGATGCAGTAACCCAGGCTAGGTTCACAAGGTTGGGCGCTCTACTCCAGCCCTCCCTTCCAGCTCAGGCTGGACAAACCTCAGCTGGCAGCTCACTGCTGGCTTCCCCCTCCCTTTCTGCTGACAGCAGGGGAGGAAGGGGGCATGGGAATAGAAGGGTTACTCCTCTACTCTGCTCGGGGCAGGCAGACTGGACTTCCCCCACCTCTGACCCAACAGGCCAATGTCTGTTGGGTCAAGGTGTTGCCTTAACTCATGGCACTTCATGTAAAGTGTCATGAGTTTGAGCGTTCAGCTACCTATGTGTTCATTACCCCTGAAAATCTCTCACCCTCTCCCCTCTCTTTTTCACTATGCTGTGACTGGCTGTAATCAAAGACCTGACGAAGAGTCTTGTATTCAAAAGCCTTTCTAATTTTATCCCAACTACATAGCTGGTCCAATAAAAAAATATCACCCTGAGAAATCCTTGCCTCATTAAAACTTCGAACACATTTTAGCTTGAAGTTTCAAAAACAAATGAGATTCTATTACAAGCAGCCCAATTCACACTTTCAGCAACTTGCTTCTGAACATAACATGTTTGTCTCACCTATGGTTTTTTCAAGGGCTTCCAATTCTTGTTCTTGTTTGTGATAGGCACTTTGCTGAAGCTTTGTCTGCAATAGTTCTGCTTCTTCGGATTTCATCTCCCACTGTTGTTTCAGATTGCGATACCTCAGATTATAGCAAAATTAAGTTAGATGTATTCACATGTAAACAGCTTACATACCTATAGTGTTATGTATAAAACATTTAATATTTTCAAAGCATATTGGGGAACAATGGGAAATAGAAGTACTTGCTTATTTTAGGATGAGGAATATTGATAAAATGGAACAGTGGTCCAGCTGCTGACTAAGCCTCATATATGTCATTGTCCTAGCAGGTTATTTATAACCTGTATTGCCTCACTGACATCAGTTTTGAGCAGAAACACATACTTCATACCATATTAGTAGGCAGATAATCCTCACAAGTACTGCAAACCATTTGCTTAATTAAATGTACTCCTCTTAAAGGAGATCTAGCATTGACACTATCTACAGGAATAAAATAGGTGGAGACGTTGCGTTTTAGAGCTCATCTTTTTGATTGTGAAAGTCTAGAAATAATAAAAATTGACTGAATACTCTTTTCTCCTTTTACTGGTGGCAGAAAAGGACAAACTAGTACATGTAATAGTACCATATATAATCATTCTTTGTTTTGAAAGGATTTGGAGTTAAGCCTCATTTGCCTCCATATAGTTTATAACACAGGTTTAACAGACCAGTATTTGTAACTGCAACTGGCAGATAAAGGTCCATAAAGCAGATAAATCTTTTTCTTCTAAGATAATCCAATTTAATTTAAAAATCCACACACAGTAAATATTGTTAAACTATGGTTTCAGTTTGGGCATTTTCTACAGCAATTCATAGCTCTGACTTCACCCCTTAGATGCTGAAATTCAGGCTGGCAGTTACGCAATACTATTTAAGCAAATTCATATCAACTAAAAGGCAGGAAAACGGATGTTTCAGAAAAACATCAGTGTGTTCAAATGTCATTTTCCCCATTTTCACATTAAAAGCTCTGTTTTCCTATAGGGTGTTGACCAGAAACTGCTAGTCCCAGTGTACTGCCATGAAAGTCTTTTATATTACACCTGAACTGTTCCTCTGCTTTTTTATGCCATATTTTCTAGCATACTACATGTCCCCAGATAACACACAGGTTGCTTACAGATGCTAAAAAAAGAAAAGAAAAGAAAAGAAAATCCAAACAGCACTTTACTTAAAGTTGGCGTGCTTCTGCACTGATCCCAGCACATACCCAGAAAAGGCAGCGTGACTTGACTCACCCAATGTCTGTATAGATTGGGTGCTTTAGCGGGGTTTTTTTGGCACTTCTATTGAATAACTGATTGATTTTAAAAGCGCTCAGATAAAAGTGCTAAAAAGCCCCAATGAAGCACCTGATCTATACAGACACTGCAGGGTTGGGTCGAAATAATGCACTACTTCTTCCTGTAAAGTGCTTTTTAATTAAAAAAAAAAAAAAAAAAAACCAGCTATGAGAGTTAAAAACTCTAGCTATGATAATAGAAAGTGGACTCTGTGTCTATTGCATGCTGGCTGGGAGAGAAACAGCCCCCAGCAGCCTTGCCAATGCCGAGATCAGCTTCAGACATGCATCCTAGTTCTGGAGAGCTAAAGGTAAGTATAGTATACAAGTAAATACAGTAAAAGTTATGCATGTTCATATATACAGATACATGAGTTTAGATGCAACTCTTACTTTTCAGCAATGTTCTTTAAACTTGCCAGCTCTTTTTCTACTGTCTCTAGCTCAGACTCCTTAGTTTTTAACTTTTCATCAATGCTTTTCAGTTCTTGAATTATGGACAATATAGGGGTAGACTGTGACCGTGCACCTGGTTAGCAAAAGAAAAAGTAAAGCTAACATGATGAGTCTATATAAATGAAAGTATAGGAAAACAAAGTTTAAAATAAAATATAGGCATTTTCACATTGCAAACAATAAGAACCTAATATTCTTTAGACAGCCACAATTGAATGCAAGAGTTCAAGATAAGCAAAAACTGGTCTTAATTCAGAACTAAGAAATTTCATTTATCTGCATCATAGCTCTGTAAAACGTTACCAGATATATTCTGAAAAAAGTGAAACCTGAATGAACTAATAAAAAAAGTTACCTGCTTAATAGTGTGTACATTCAAATTTCTGGCTATTCTTTTGCTGAATTTGGTTTTAACAATTAGAAACAAGGTTTCAAATAATTTGTTTGTAAAGAAAAACAAACAACAGTTTCCAATGTACATTTTTTTTCATTCTTACATTGTTACAGTACGTGCCATAGAGGACACTTTCATAACACAGAGACCTCAAAAATAAATGCTGCTTAATTCTGGCTACCAACCTCAGCAGCTCCTTAAAAAACCCAAAAAATTAACAATGGGGGTGAATTTGACTCCTACCCCTCCCCTGCATTACAGGTATATGCAAACTTGAGCAGAACCTACCTTTTCTTTCAAATTTCTTGAAATGGAAATATTACTGAAATCTGGTATTATTGTACTGGCTTTTTTTTTTGTTTTAGTCAAGTACAAAAAATTACATTTTCATTTAATTAATTAATGATTTGACCATAAATAAGGTATGTTAGACTGAATATGTACGATTTTGAAGTACTCACATTTACCAGAGTAGATAATGAATGCATTTGAGAATTTAAATGTACTTAAATTACTGATCTTAACAGGGACTATCTCCAATTAATTTTGCCCCTGCTAAATGGGCTGTTTGAAAGCCTGCTCCTTGTTACTGAAGAAATACATATTCAGGCAAACAGATTCAAAGTTAACTCGTTCCACTTGCCATTTTATATTTCACATTTATTAAATCATTACAAGGGTTACATCAACACAACTGAAATCTAGGATATGAAAAAAAATTACCTCCACTTAGAGTGCCCTGGGGGTCAAACGTGTCTCCTCCAAGTGTGACAGTTCTTTTCATTATCTTTTTGTCAAATGTCACTTTCTTGGCATTATCCATGTTATCACAAACCAGTGTTGTTCCAAAAACATATTCCATTGCCTTCTGCAGCTCAGATTCATAGCCAACCAGTGAAAGGGCCAAATGAGCATTGTCAGCACCAACCTAAAAGTCGAAGGGAATTGGATTGAGGTACAAGTCACAATGCAATTAAAAAACCCCCCAATTTTTAAATCCAGTTCCCCAACACCCTTGAAATTAGAGCTTTTGTAATATATTGGGCCTTCTCGTTACCAAATATTATAAGAAGCAAGTATCTTTTAAGTACTCAATTACAGCTGAAAAAACAGACCAATCTGGCTTAACTAGTAATAGCACTTGCAGTTTACACCATCAATCAGATTCAGCAATGTACTTCCAGGGCCTATTCTCTAACTGGCAATAGAGCTCTATTGCTCAGTCCCACCACTCTTTCCTCCAGTCATGAAGTGATTCAATTCGTTGTCCCCTTTCCACCCAACCCTTCTGACTACCCATCCAAGCAATTGAAAGCTCAATGCTACCTTGCCTATTTCTCAGGCTATTCCCAGTCTTCTCTGATTTGGCAAGGAAGAAACCTGACATGT
Organism: Caiman crocodilus; assembly: GCA_030014935.1. Classification (NCBI taxonomy): domain Eukaryota; kingdom Metazoa; phylum Chordata; order Crocodylia; family Alligatoridae; genus Caiman; species Caiman crocodilus. Next base: position 39,889,836 of record JAGPOW010003395.1, on the reverse strand, counting down.
AATTTTTCTAAACAACTCCTCCTCTTGCCCCATACTTCTGGGAAATAAGACTTTTCCCCCTCACTGAGAGGCAAGGAGGTTTTAAGCAGCATCTCAGTCCCCTTCATGAAAATAAAAAAAAAAAAATCCCTGAGAACATAAAATATAGGCCTTATGACTGCTACTGTCAGAGATGGGAGAGCACAGAACAGGAGTGAAACGTGCCTAAGAGTAAAAGAAGAAGCTGTAACTATGACCCCTTCACCTATGTAGCACCTGTGGTTTGACGGGCTTTATAAGTAATACTTAGGCTGTTTTAAGTATTTTGGAAGCCCCTGGATGAGTGACAGTGGGTTGTGGGCAACATTCTGTTGTCCTATGTAATATGTACCTGTATATCATTTAGTGTTCTGCTCTCCATCATTGTTTTACCTCAATTCCAGTAAATGTGGATTCTGCAAAACTTCAAATTAAGCCATCCCTCCTCCAGAAAATATTAATCTCTCTAATTCTGACACAGTAACAAGTACCATTATTTCATAAAAATTAGTGGTCATACTATGAATGTGGACAGATGCAACAGTGATACTAGTGTAAAATGATCGGACAAAATAAAAGAAAAAAAAAACATACTTATGGCAAAATAGCTTATTTAAATATAACATACCAAGCTTTTGGCCACGTTCACAGTTTTTTCTGCAATACATTCAGCTGCAATTTTGTTCAGTGGAATGATGGTGTATCGTTGTTTCAGTTCTCCTTTTTCTAGGAGTTTCTTACCAGTAACCTAAAATAAAGTTAACAGGTATCTACCAAAATGCCTACATTACAGGTATCTAACAGAACAAGGAGTGATGGTCTCAAGTTGCAGCAAAGGAAGTTTATGGTAGATATTAGGAAACCTTTTCACTATCAGCATAGCAAAACACTGGAATAAGTTACCCAGAGAGGTTGTGGACTGTCCACCCTTGGATGTTAAGACCCGGCTAGACAAAACCTTGGCTGGGATGATCTAGTTGGTGATGGTCCTGCTTTGAGGAGGGGGTTGGACTAGATGACCTCCTGAGGTCTCTTCCAACCCTCATTTTTTATGATAATACGTGACTAATTGTGAATACTAAAAAAAAAAAAAAAACAAATTTACTGCTGTCTAAGATATCTGTTAGAGAATTTGTTATAGTCTTAGGCAGTTAAACCCATTGCATTATCTCCCATGAGTGCAGACAGAAGTTGAATTAAAATAGAGTTGTGCGTACCCCCTTAACAGGGAAGTTTGGATACAGACCAGTAAGAAACATACCTCAGTGTCCACAACTATATTATAGAGTTTCCCTCCAGCTACTACTTCTAGAGCTGTTGCTGTGGAAACATCTTTCACAGTGATAAGAGATGCAACAAGCCCTTTTACATGGTTTGGATTCCAATTTTTTTCTGGATCTCTAAAAATAAATTAGAACAGCATTATAGTCTACTAGTTCCCCCCTCAGACTATCTTTAGAAATATACAGCATGTGAGGACTCCCCTCCACCATCCCATTTGCTCTCATGTAGACAATTAAACAACAGAGAGCATTACAACATTAGGGACCAAAGGTGAATGAATTATTTAGAAAATTTATGACAAAATGGGGGAAAGGAGGAGCTACTTTAAGTGACATGTCAGTTTCAGTTGGGTCATGTAAAATGAGCATGTAATTTGTAACTGGAAATGGAGGAAACAACAGAAATACTCAAATGTCCTGCCCCCCAATTCACACTGACTCATAAAAGTTTCTGAAGACAAAATTTTTAATTTTTAATTTTTAACATCTGAAACAGATGTTTCAGGAACATTGATAAATTCCAAGGCCTTACTTGTACTGAAACTGCAGCCTGGGGAACTTCGCCATTAAAGCTTCAAAAGACTCTCTCATCCGATTGACATCACAGGACAATTCTTTCCGTTTTGCCAAAAGAGTTTCTTCTTTTTTGTCTAAAAGAACCAAACAAATGCCATTATTTAGTCCAGGGCATCAAAGGTATGGCCTATATGGTGGCTCCAGCCCACAGAGCCATTCCATCCAGCCTGCAGTGCGTCTTTGGCAAGCAAGAATTTAGAGATGGGGCTGGCTGAAGAATCTAGGGCTCTGTTGGATACTGCCATGAGCAGAAGGCTAGCAAGTGAGGGCTATGCCAACCCAGTCCTGCAGGTAATTGATGTCATTGCTAGTCAGCTCACCACTGGTCACCCTGTGCTTCGGCCTCTGCCATGGAAAGCAAGTGCTTGCCCCACTGTAGCTGCTGTTTGCATCACCACCACAGCCACCTGCCCCATGGACCTGGCCTGTGAGAAGCCCCAGTTCTGATCCAGAGCGGGGTGAGTTAGACTAAATCAGGGGCACCAGTTTAAAGCATTTGCAAATGAAGCATATTAGGAACTGCACATTTCATATACTGTGAACTAACTGAAAACATCCTTCCCTCTTCCAAAATTCAGTAATTAAAGCAATAACTGGAGCTTGGCACCATACATGCTTCTGATGAAGATTAATATAGAAGACCAATTTACAACTCTTTTGGCTTGATAAATTTACCTTTGAAGCAAAAGGCATATGCAAATATTGTAATCCTCTCTGAATTAAGACATTTTTACACCTTAGGTGTCACTTTATTTAAGTAAGAAGAATGTCAGAAGTGGTAAGCACATACATCTACCATTAGACTGGATTTTCATTTACCTGTCAGACTCTGGCTCTACTTTGGACTGTAAACAGCTATGTAACTTATAACCTTCAAGTGGGTGTAAACTGCATTTAGCCTGCCAAACCAGAGTGAAGTGGTTTTAATATAAATGAGATTCATTTTAGGGGAATAGTGTGGGGGGATGGGCAGGCAGCGGGTGGGGGGGGAATAATCTTCTAGGACCTAAATTTAAAAGCACCCAAAATTTGGGGCAGGATGGGGTGGGGGAAGGGCACAAGGGAAGAAGTCCTATCATTTTTTTTAAAAACTAGCCTGTTTTTTACCTTCAACACAAAAAAGTAAATGTCAAGTGAATGTCAATTTTGTTCAATATCTTCATTAATAATCTGGAAGATGGGACAGATTGGACCTGTAGCAAGTTTGCAGATGACACCAAGCTGGGAGGGTGTAGTAAATATATTGGAGGGTAGGGCTAGGATTCAGGGCGACCCAGACAAACTGGAGGACTGGGCCAAAAGAAATTTCATGAGGTTCAATAAGGACAAATGCAAACTCCTGCACTTAGAACAGAACAATCCCATGAACCATTACAGGTTTGGGACCAACCGGCTAAGCAACATCTCTGCAGAAAAGGACCTGGGGGTTAAAGTGAACAATAAGCTGGGTATAAATAAGAGTGCCCTTGCTGCCAAAAAAGCTAGCAGCATGCTGGGCTACATTAGTAGGAGTGATGTCAGGAGATCAAGGGAAGTAATTATTCCCTTGTTCTACACTGGTGAGACCATATCTAGAGTACTGTTGTCCAGTTTTGGGGATCCCACCATTAGTGGCACTAGAAAATATTATTTGGGGAGCTGGGCAATGCAGAGCATAGCCACCTGCCCTGCCCCTTCCCCTTCCTCCCACAGGGCTGTTCCAGGGCTGGCACGCACTGATGCTGCATGCACAGCAGCAAACGAGCACAGGCGGGGGCACTGGGCAGCAGTGCTGGAGCCACTGTCACTGACCCACTTGGTGGGGGTGGGGAAAAGGGGCACTAAGCCTTCCACTGCCTATCTCCACATCCTTTCTATAGTGGTGGGTAAGTTGGACAGGGTCCAGCAAAGGGCAATGAAAATGGTGAGGGGGCTGGTGGATATGACTTCCAAGGAGTGGCTGAGGGAACTGGGCTTATTAAGTTTAAAGAGAAAACTGAGGGAGGATTTGACTGCAACCTTCAACTATGTGATGGGGTGTTCTAAAGAAGATGGAGCTAGATTGTTCTCAGTGGTGGTAGATAAACAGAACAAGGAGCAATGGTCTTAAGTTGCAGCAAGGGTGGTTTAGGTTGGATATTAGAAAAACCTCTCTCACTAGGAGAGTTGTGAAGCACTGGAACAAGTAACCTAGAGAGGTGGTGGAGGTTTTTAAGGCCCAGATCAACAAAGCCCTGACTAGGATGATCTAGTTGGGGATGGTCCTGCTTTACGTAGGTGCTTGGACTAGATGACCTCCTGAAGTCCCTTCCAACCCTCATTTTTTATGATTCTAAGAGTTGCAATTGTGACCAATAAACTTCCTGCAAATTAAAAGATTACATACTTTTCCTTGTCTTATTTCACTGTGTAGTCTCCACTGCCACTAAGATGGGAGAGGTAGTCATTTTAATTCCAGCCATATTTAATGCACTTTCCAGCTCTTTCTTTGTAAAAAGTTTCTTCCAGGTCATCTTGCATCTCCACCTTCATTCCCCCATATGTTATTCTACCAGTAAGTCAGCACAAACCTTCATAGTTTAGCTTTTTCATTTCATTTTCTAGTTTATCTTTCAGCTTTTTGACAGTTTCAAATGCTTCATTATCTTTCTTGTAGCCTCCATCCATCTTTTTTACTTCAGCTCGTTTTGTCTTTAACTCTTCCTGAGCATGTTTCAACTTCATCTGAGCCTACAGGGAAATATACAAGTGTAGAAACTGGAGCTTTCCAGGCAACCAAATGGCAATGCAGATTTAAAATGTTCACATCAATCAGTGTGCTTAAGTTACTAGAACAGTGACAAATAGCATTGTTTGAGCAGCAAGAGTAGTGCAGTGGTGGATTAGAGAGACTGCAGGGCAGAGCACTAGCAATATGGAGATAATGTTAATTAATAATTTTTTTGTGGCATGGGGTCATCTAAAAAGGCAGGACAGAGGAAGAATGACTTGGAGTAATAAATGGACATAGAGCAGGGAAGACTAAGGTCTTTCAAAACTAAATTTCTTCAGATGAGATTAGGGACACACTCTGCACTGAGGACTAGACACATCTTACATGTAAAGAATTAAATTAAAACAGTGAAGAATGCTTAGTGAAGTCTGACAAAACAGAAAGCATTCCTACTTAATCTACTGCATGGGTGTTAAAATGATCTGGCCCTGCAGGCTGGATGAATGGCATGGGACCCATTCTGGGGCACAAGTCACAGTCCCAGACCAACTGCAGCAGACACTGGACTGAACATATGGGGATCAAGGTGTGTTTCTGGACTGGCCCTGTATGGTTGCCATGTGCAGAATGGGTACTGGAGCAGGTGCCACACATGGTGTGGGTAATGCATCATGTGGGCACAACTCCCAGGTCCAACACAAGGGGTCAGATGATGGGGCTTCACAGCCCAGATCTTTGACACCCCCTATCTATAGGAATTGAATCAACAAATAAATAAAAGTCCATCTACCCCTCTTCCCCCACCCCCACAACTGCAGTGCAGGACTGCCCAGCCAGCTTTTTGATGTGCCAGGAACTTGGCAGGGGAGAAGGTAGGGAGCCCTGCTGCACAGACCTAGCCCAGACTTCATCTTGCCCCCAAGACCTGAGACAGCAAGCTGTGGGGGGTGCCCTTGCAGCTGGGGGAACTCCCTTCCCCACCCCCTCATACCAGCAACTTGACAAGGGCTGTCCAACCAGGTTTCACCATGCTGAAAAAAAATGGAGCTGGTGGGTGGGAAACAGAGCCTCTCTGCTGTGCGGACCTGGCCTGGTCCCCACCAAGACCCAAGCCCACAAGCTTGCGGGGAAGGGGGGAGATTGCGTAGCAGAAAGGCTCTGTTCCTCAACCTCCAGCCCATCTGCACAGAGCCTTTTCTGTCTCCTCTCTGCAACAGCCTGGGGGCAGGACTGGGGTGGTACCTGCCTAGAACAGATAAGAACTGGCTGAGGCTAGCAAGCAGCCCAGTGAGGGGTCCCCAAGATGGTGGCAGAATGCAATCTACATTGAAGCATGATGGATGTGATATAGACATTCAAAAAAGTGCTCTAACCTGATGTGCTTTAGTCTAATACCACATCTATTGAGGGTTACCTTAATGGGATCTGCCATTTTTAAAGTGCATTAAATGCCATGAACATCTGTTGTTATGGCTTTTAAGTGCTTTCTACATGTCTAACGCACATTAAATGTAACATTTGTACCTAGCCGTAAGTTATAAAGTAGGAAAACCTTTCTAACCCTGAAGTTAAGTGCTGGAATAGGTTACCTAGCAGGGCTATGGAAATCTCATCTGTATATTTGATCCTGACAGGGCACATAGATGATATAGGGTGGGCACCCTATGGAATGCATACCACAGGCCACCTCCATGTCTGTAGCATAGCAAATTAGAGAGGAAAAAGGCAACACAATGGCAGATGGGGCAGGATGCAGAAAGCAGAGCAGAAGGGGTGTACAATGGCACTCTGGGAGGGTGGAGAGCCAACTTGTGGCCTGTCTGACTAAAGAAGTTGGCCCTCACTGAATTAGGTGAACTCTTGAGGTCCTTTCCAGCTTTACATTTCTACCAATTGATATCAAAGTAGAAAAATCAAAACATGCCCTTGCCATAAATCCAAATGACTTGACCCAAAATATGACATTCAGAGTTTCTTCATCCTTAATTAAGAACTCAGATCAATAAAAAGGCCTGTTGCAGACTGAGGCCACTCAATGAATTTTTACAAGTTTGAAATTCATATATGTGCTGGAATACAGGATTTTGAAAGCAGTTTAAAATGGTAAAAGTTAGTGTTTTTAAAACAGTTTGAAGACAAACATATTTCATGTTTCTGGTGACAAACACGTGGAACATTACCACCTTTCCTTTTTTAAGCCAAATACTGCAATAATAAAAAAACCCCACCCAATACAGATTTTCTCCCAGTTTGTGGCAAAATACCAGTTGAAATAATGGTATGTATTAACATGCAAAGCTTTTTGCTGAGCATCTCTCCTAGCCCTTTTTTAATAACCCAAACGTATTGTTGCTGGAAAACCTCTGTACAGCAAGATTCATAAAAGCCCAAATGCTCACCTGGGACAGGCTCAGCTTTTATTCTTACCTGTTTAGCCTCTGTTTCTGTTTTACTGATATCATTTTTGCAAGTCATCATTTGTTCAGCTAAAGTAGCTGCTTCACCATCTTCATTGCTGGACAGACCAGCAGACACATCATTAAAATGTTGTTGTGCCACAGCTAGAGCCTCTGTGTCTTTTTTACTTGCCTCCTGAAGAGCATCAAGCCCATCTTGCATCTTTATTACTTCTTTCTCCTTTTCCACTAAAGCTTTGGAATCCTTGAGCAAAAAAAGAAAAACATCTGTCAAATACACTTAAGATGATACTGATCAACTTGAAACCTGACCATTAGAAAAACAATTACAATTAGCATCAGGTCTTCAGTTCCCAAGTCCCCTTGCCAGTTTTTGAACTAACAGAGTCACATCTTCACATCTGTTCAGTGTTTACTTGCTCCCATTATAAAAGAGATCAAACACAAACAGGGGACATGGATCAGGTGCAGGTCAAATGCAAAAGACAGAGGAAAAATATTCTCTCTCTATTCTCTATCAATTATAACATTCTTAAGAACAACTAGTAGCAGTAACAAGGCAAAAAAAGAAGTGACAAAACGTGAATACTGACAGTGTTTCATTTGAACTTTGGAACATCCACACCTTATCAAGCAATGTTAAGATATTGTGATCCTCACTAAACTCAATTAAAAATTTAGCAAAGAGGAGCCTGTTCTTTTCAAATACATACCTACCAGCCTCCTACTGGGAACATAAATGTTTATACAATAAAATAAATTAACCACATGTTAAAAAGAAATCTTTCCCAGCCAATATCCTGAAGGATAGCCAGCATGGTTTTGTTGTGGGTAGGTCTTGCTTGACCAAACTCATTTCCTTTTACGACTAGGTAACCTAAGCCTGGACAAAGGAGAAGAGATTGGTGTCATATACCTTGACTACAAAAAAGCCTATAATCACCTCTTGGCGAAACTGGCCAATTATGGCCTTGGGTCCACCACGATCCACTGGATGGGAACCTGGCCCCATGGTCAGACCCAGAGGATGGTAACTGGCAGAAGCCAATTATCACAGTGCCCTGTGACCAGTGGGGTCCCCCAAGCCCGTGCGCTGGACTTCGAAGAGGCTGGTCCCTTCCAGCCCTAATGTCTATGAAATCTATGAAATCTTGGGAGGAAATAAACCCCAAAATGGCAGATTTAGAAGTTTAGCCAATTGTATATACACAATCTAGTTTAATGTAAAGAGATAATGCCCCCTTTATTCTATATTTGTATCCTACTATGGCCCTTACGTTAAACGGACTATGAATAGTCCAATATCAAAGCTCTTCTATCTCTTGGATGCACACTACAAAAAGTATAAAAAGCATTTACCTGCAGTTGCCGGGTTTGGTTTTTTTTTTTGGAGGAGTGGGGGAGAGGGTCACTGAAAAAGCAGCGTACGGTTAGGTAAATTAAGAGGTCTTGCTGTTTGTGCTTACCTCCTCCATACTTTTTACCAGTTCTTTGCGTTTATTTTCTTCACCTTTTAAGTTTTGCTTCTTGAGATCAAGGGCACTTTGTGCTTTAGTATCAATTCTCTGAACTTCTGTAAGAGCATCTTCTAGTGCGCGAAGTACACCACCAACTTCCTACAAACAGGAAAACAGGAGACATAGGAAAATGCAACTGATATTTTAAAAAAGCTATCAAAATACAAATGGTGGGTGAGGGAGAGGGACAACAAAAAACCTATTTGCTGTAAAATAAAAGGAAACAAGGATTTGCTATGCATCAGCTGCTATGTCATATTTGCCCAAACTCTCAGTTCCTATTCATTACAAGCCAAAGTAAACAAATACTTCGCCTCCCCCAATAAATAAAAATGGGGACTAGTACATTAAAGAATGACTTTTTCCAGTGGATCAAGAAGGATTTTCATTTGTTTATTCTGAACTGTGACATTTCTTTCCCTTAAAAAAACACCTTTTCAGGCATTTTCTGCTCAGCTGGGCAGCTCTTCTTTCATAGAAGCAAGAATAATCAGTCTTATAAATTAAAACACCTTTTGCAGTATTTGAACATGAATGCTTCCTGAATAAAGCTAATTCCACAATGACTTACGCATGCAAGTAAATGTATTTACATGGATTCACTGAATAAATGCTAATTTAACACTAATGTTCCCATTTGTAACAGATGTGCAGAACAAAAATTGTAAGAATGAGTCTGATCCTAATAGCACTCTTCCGCAGATTTTGGGCCATTGGTGTAACTCAGTAATTCTTAAATGGGATACTGGCACACTCAGAGGTGCCATAATGTGCAAGATAAGCAGATAAGTACAGGCTCACGCTCAGACCCTCCCTGGCTATTCCCCTCTCCATCCACTCTGCAAGGAGGCAAGCACTGCTATAAGTAAAAGTCAGGTTTTGAAATGAGGTGCCACTTAGTTCCGAAAAGTTATGGAGGAGTGTCTTGAGTCTAAAAAGGTTAAGGACTACTGAGCTAACCAAATATTTTAGGTCAGCAGTTGGCAACTCTTTTGGGCAGAACACCAAAAACACTCACAACCTTAGCTTGTATGTTGGTACGCTAGGGGCAGACAGCAGGGCAGCCAGGAGGGGCCCAATCCTTGTTGTGGCAGTGCAGTCCTGGCCCCTTCTCCACCATTTGTCCCAAGGCATGTGTGCCAAGCAAAATGCCTTCTTGTGCCATGCTCTGGCACCCATGCCAGGGGTTACCTATTCCTGTTCTAGGTGTTTGTGAGCTTAAGTATCAGTTATTTTATTCCTTGTTATAAACAGTATCATTCTCATTCATTACACAGAGATCTAGTCAGCTGATGCAAGGGAAAACTACTTTAAGCAGTGCAAAGCAAATCCATCTGTCAGTTTTTTGTAGTCTATAACTTTCTTTTTTTCTTTTTTAAACAAAGTCTTCTGAAAGACCCACAAAACAAAAAGATGAAAAAGACTATTACCAAATCACAAAGGAAAAAAAAAATAAAGGTTCTCTCTCAAATGGTCTACTAGGTATTTTTTTGTAGCAAGAGCAGGTAAAAATGTTTCAGATGGAAGTATAATTATGAAATGTATAGTGCCCCTTTCATATAATAGCTAAAGATTAGTCAATGGCATGCAATCCAAAAATAAACATAGCTGAAAGGAACAGCCACAGAAATATTATTATAGTTAATTAATCTAATTGAATGTAAGCACACTTTGAATTTTCCCACTTACCTTATCTCTTTTCTTTTCCATCTCTGCTACTTGTTTGTTAAGTTCTTTTATCTTTTTCTCATTTTCAGCCATTGAATCCTGAAGTTTTGCTATATTTGCCTGCATTTCCTTTAACTCCTCTGCAGAGCGTACTTTAGTTTCTTCAGCTAGAACAAACTGATATGCAATATAAAGGCGGCTTAAGTGTTCTATCTCGCGTGTTACTTTTTGGTATTCCAAATAGGATGATCGTTCCTGAAAGAAAGGGAAATCAATAAAAAGAAGATATTAAGATTTTAAGGAAAAATAAGTGTCACAAGCCTATTTAACAAGATGCTAATAAAAGATGCTAATGGAACAGACTGTTTTATGTTAACAATGTGTGTAGCTATCTGTTTAAAAGGCCAGATATCGTTACGATATTGTTCTAGTATTTTTGCGATCTCTGGCAGGCCCTAAATGGCCCACATCATAATCAGACAGTCAAAAACCAGGCAGGACGTCTGCAACATGGTTAACACTTTAAAGCACTTCACACTACTGGTATGAATACATTTTAACGGGAAATACAGTTGACACACATTCCATTCATTTTGAAAACAGGTTAATCAACAGAGTTATTCCATTTTCCAGTACCCCAGAAACCAGCCTTTAGGGTAACTTCACCCACCCTAACTAATTTTGTTTAAAAGTCAACCTCTGCCTCCTTTTTCCTGTGTATTTTCAATACCTCTTTCAGTTTCTGGAGGGTTGGTGTGATCTCCTCTTCTAAAATCTGAAACACAAAACAGAACGTTTGTTGCAGTTCTTAATAATTTTTCTAAACTAGCAAAATGCCCACCATGTATGACAGGGTTGGGGGGCCGGGGACAAAGACCAGTGTCTGGCCCTGAACCCTTCCCCCACTGCTCTGGGTCCAGCCTCTCCCCACCCTTCCCATCCCCACTCTGGGACTTGTCCTGCTGCTTCATAGGTCCAGCCCATGGGTCCAGCCCAGCTCTACACCAGTCTGCGTGCGAGGTGTGGCACAAGGGTGCATAGGGATAGGGTAGCATGTAACCACCAGGTGTAGCACGAGGAGTGGCTATGATGCAGGAAGTGCTCAAAGGCTAGGTGGCATGGGGAGTGGACCTGGGGTGTAGCACAGGGCGAGTGAGGGGCATGGCACACAGCCATGGGGCAGAATGTGGCATGGGGAGCAGCCCGAGTATCACAGGGTGCACAGGGGGTGTGGCACATAGCACATAGAGGGTGGCGTGTGACCATGGGGCATGATGTGGGGAGCACCTGCTGGCTGTGGCCGTGTGGTGTAGGAAGCAGCTCCAGAGTGTAACGCAGAGTACGCGGGGAGGCGTGGCGTGGGGGGAAGGCGCTGGGGGGCAGGGCGCGGTCATCCCTTGGCAGCAAGGTGTGTCATGGGGAGTGCATGACGTACCCCAGCTGTGGCCATGTGGCATGGGGACTGACCCCGGGGCGTGGTGGAGCATGCAGGGGCGGTGCAGTGTGCAAGGGATGACATGCACAGCTGCAGGGGTTGGCATGGGAAATGGCCATGGCAGGCGGGATGCCTTCCAGCTGCGGTCATGTGGTATGGGGTTTGCCCTGAGATGTGGCACAGGGTGCCTGGATGTGTAGCAAGGCAGGCCCATGGCATGGGGAGTGGCCAGGGTGCAAGGAATGCCTGCCAGCTGCAACTTTGTGGCATGTGGCATGGCCCTAGGGTGTGGCAGAGGGTGTGCAGGGAAGTGGCATGCAGGGGGGCTATGGCATGCAGCAGTAGGGTGCCATACCGGGAACAGCCTGGCTCTGCCTGCCTCAGCCTCCACCTCTACCTGTCCTAAGGCTCTGGGCCACACATGTGCAGTTGGCCTGGATCATTACTGACAGACAAACAGAAGTGGTAAGGCTTTTATTATATTAGAATTATTACCAAATTGTACACCTGTACATAGTTTTGAACAGAACAGGAAAATGTTCCAAAGATTATAAATATGCCATTATTGAAGTTATTCAATTGTTGTAAAACTCTTAAAAAAACCTCGAGCAACACAGTACCGTTTGAATTTCTTTCAGTTTTGCCTCCTTCTTCTCTATGGTTTTCTGAGCAGCTATTTTCTTGCATTCATACATTCTGGTACCAGCTGCTTCTTCAATCATAGCTAAAATCTGAAATAAAACAGCTTTATGAAATAGCTTCAAAACCATTAGTGTACTGCTCATAAAAATGCTAAATTACTAATTCATTCATATATAGCTTCCCTCCACACCTTTCTTCAAAATACTGATCCTGAAGTCCCAAGCAAGCAGTAAGGTCATAATCTGACAGATATAAAGAAGATACCAAGAAAAGGGGAAGGGAGTGAAAAAAGGCATGTCTGTGGAGTTCTTACCTCTGGAGGCTTCATATTTAGAACTTTTGTAATTCGACCCTAGTAATACAAAAGGAAAATGATTATGACCCTTTCTAAAAAAAGGTAGAAAAAGCATTTTAAAAATAAACTAACTTCTATGAAAAATAACCTGTTCCTACTCCCTCCTGTTACATACCATTCTAAAATGTTTAAATACAAATCTCAATTGGTTGGTGCCCTGTAAGTTGTTAAGCCTGACATACTGTATTTTACAACTGTTTCAACTATTAGCCTATATCCAGTTACAATGATTAGTTATATTGTGCTCACTCTCTGTTCAAAATCAGCTAGTCATTAAGAGCCCCAAGGCTCTGTCCTTGGACCCATATTGTTCAACATCTTCATTAATAATGTGGACATTTTAATCAGTTACTAGTTTATTTTTTGTAATTATTTTAAAAAGCATTGGAAGCATTTCTTTGCTCTTTGTTGAGGTTTATCACTGTCTTTTTATAGTTAGTCAACTTTTGCTTTGCTAATTGGCTATACAAGAAGGTGTCCTTGATCTGAACAGAAAATGTCTGGAGCAATCCATTCCCTGTCAGACTCTCCCTGGCAACACCTATCACTGGTTTTAGGATACATTCTTGAGTATTCTGTTTAAATAGCTCCCAGCAGACCTGTCCTCCATGATTTCAACTAAGTCATGTTTTGAACCTGGTTACATGTTTGGCTATACAACTTCTTGGGGCAATGAATGAAATTTCAAAAGCTAACTATGCACCGTGTAGAAAGTACTTCCTATTGTTTGTTTTAAACCCACCTCCTGATAATTGCAGTAGGGATTCCTTTATTTCTCTATTTTAGGACTTGAGAAATAATTCCCCATTCACGATTTATGGAGCTCATATTCCTCTCCTTCCCTTCATCACGAGTCTTCTCCTTTCCAAACTGAAGAGTCTTTGCCTTTTCAGTCTTTCCTTGTTATACCCCAATCATCTCTGAGATTGGGATTTAAACCAGGGCCTAGAATCAATCTCACATTTTTCATGAAAATCATGAAATTAAGTTATTTTCATGAAAAACGTAGTTTGCGATGAAATACCATGATATGGCCACTTGCTGAGAAGTTCCCCAGCAAGCGGCTGTATCATGGCATTTTGCTGCAAAATGCAACACCCCCATAGTCGTGGGGGTGCCCTAGTCCCTATCCCACTGAGCAGCACCCAGTCCCTGCCCCTCCTACCCAGCACTAGTGCAGTGGGGCTCCTGTGTGGGGAACACAATGGGGGACAGAGGGAGGGGCAGCAGCCATCTGTGCTTCAGCCCACTCTGCTGCTCACCTTGCAACCCTTGGCTTTGGGTGCTGCCAAGCCACCATGATGCCAAGCAAGTTCAGCTGGGTTGGGGCCTTCCCACATGCTAGCAATGCCACCTGCACTCCAGCCGCACCCACCTGCCACACTCACATGCGGGGGGGGGCCCCAGCCCAGCTGAACTTGCCTGGTATTGCAGTGGCAGCAGTCCATACCCACCTACAAAGGGTTGCAAAATGGGCAGGGAGAGAGGAAGGAACTGGAGCACGAGGGATCCTAGTCTGGCTGAACTTGCCTAGCATAGCAAGTTTGTTGGCTGTGGGCACCACTGAGCCACTGCGATGCTGGGCAAATTTGGCTGAGCTGGGGTCTGCTAGGTGCCAGATTCTATGTCAGGTGAGTCCAGCTTCCCCAGCCCCGCCTGATCATTAGTATTGTGGCCCAATCGTGGGGGAAGGGGTGCCATAACCTAGGTACAAAAATGGTGATCTCCGCCATAATACTAGCAAGCTGGGTCTACAATTTACACTGGGCCCTAATGATTGCTCAATCAAGCTAATATTTGAATTAGGAGTTGCCTATCTGGCTTGAATGCAGACATTTATTTTAAGGGAATATAAAGCTATGTAAGATCTTCTCTAAAAGCATGAGAAAATTAACTCTTAGGGAGAGATGGACTGGCAGCTGCAAGCAATCTCTGATGTGCAGGTAAGGTTTCAATACTTATTTTTACTGGACATTTGTGGTTTTCCACTTGACCAAGCATATCCTCTTCCAAATTTGAATTGGAAAATTAATGCCCTTAAAATGTTCTGAAAGTACAACAAATTTTTCAAATGTAGAAACAAAGTTTTTTTAGGAATATCTATACAATACCTGCATAATGAGGAAGTGAGGGTTGTTGACATTGAGTCCCACAGAACAGAAGAGATCCTGTACTCGAGTGTTGTTTGCATTCACACCATTGATTAGGTACTTATTTTTGCCTCCAATGACAACCTCAAGGAAAGGAGGGGGACAGAAAATAAAAGGATGAATAAAAAAGGCCTTACAATTTGAGACTATCAACTGCAACACAGTACGTGAGAGAAAGAGAATCTCAGTATATAGCAAATTGAAGTTTCAGTGCTCTGCAAGGGAATTAATGAAACTACAAAATACAGTGATCAAACATACCCTACCAACTGTAGGAAGAAGCATTTTGAAATTCTAACTCCAAGAGTGAGAGAAAGCAAACCACCAAGAGAAATATTCTGACAATATCTCTTCAGTTAAAAGCAAGATGAAGCTTCTTCGTTCTAAAGAATAAACATCATACCAGAAAAAACACACACTACTATCACCACAACTAACTAAACTGGCCAACAGTTTTTCAGATAGCATTTATGTAGGTCAGAGAGACCACATCCCTTCTACAAATATTCCATTCAGGTCAGGTCAAAGAACACCAAGACAGTAGGAAAGCTTGTTGTGCTCTTGTCTCATCTATTCTGTGCATAAGTCAATTCAGCCTACTAAACTGTGGAACTAAAGGGATAGTTCACTATATTACCACAGCTACAAAAATTAACAAGGGAAAAGGAAGAGGCAAAAAAGAGAACATTCCATTTCCTCTATGGAAAATGAAGGTTGTTCAAGGAATACTCTTTATGAAGCTTAGGTATGATTTTATTGAAGGAAGTGAAGTCTTTATTAATATAAAATGTGGACTTTACATTACAAATTTGAATTACAACAGACAATGAGTTACCACGTTTCTTTAGTTCTTTAGTTTAATTTTTTTATGTTTCCATCACTAAATTCAACAATATTTTCAGAGTAATTGCAGAAGTTCACAAACTTGAAAACAGGAACATATTTTAAAAATGCTTGTCTAGGCTACAGTCTGTCTTCTTGACTAGACTGTAATACAAAAGCTTATGGTTAAGCAAAACAGCGTGAAAAAGTGAAGTGGAAGGAACTGAAAAAAAAGAAAAAAAAACCCCAACACGATACGCCAATGCTCCAAATTCTAAGGAGCTGGAAGTCTCATGCTGCAAGTCTCTGGGCCACGCATGAGTCCACCATGTGGCAGGTGCCCTGACCCCCACAGGCCACACCAGCCTATTCCATTCTCTGGTCACATCAGGAGCAATGCAGGGGAGAAGCCACTAGACAGAAGCCTGCAGACTGCAACTTAAACCTTTGCAGGCTGTGAGTTGCACATCCCTGATGTATAACATGCAGTGGCTAAAACAAAGAGCAAACACTTATATCTTGAATTCAGTTTTTATCAAGAAGAATGAAAAAATCTGTAAGCATTTCTGAACAAATAAAAGGCTAAAAGCTTACCTGCCTAGTGACAGTGATCTCATCATGAGCCTCGAATCCCAGGGGACTTTGTTTCTTGTCAGAATTATCAAAGGTGATTGATACAGTTGCTTTAGTAATTCCAGCCTGGCCGTTTTTGTAAACCAAATCTTGTAAATTGGATGCTCGCACCTGAAAATATGGAAGAGACATGAATTATTAACAAAGTCATTGCATTAATAGCGAAAGGGGAGTCAACTGAAATGTCTGACAAGTAGGCATGCTATAGATTTATGTACTTTAGTAACTTACAAGAACGAACAAACTGTGGAGGTATAAAAATGCTGCAGTATAAAACAATATACAAAAGACCAGCCCAATTTGAATATGCCAATTAAAGACTTTTATAAGAAATTAATAAAAAAATTAAATGGATAAATATACGCAGCAAGATAGTCCAGTCTAAAACACTGCTCTCTTCATGATGACATCTATATGAGATTGTGAAGATGGTATACTAAATATTCATTGAGGTTCTAATGGATTACTGAGTCTAAGCCACACTTTTAAGCAATTCTAAAGGTAGATACAGATCTTCCTAAACATACATATTACTTACATAAATGGTACTATGTGCATAGTGTTACTTACTAAATATTGTTATTATTCTTTGTTTTTAAATAAAAAGCCTCTTTGGCTAAAAAAAATCATTTATGAATGTGGGAATCTCTGGAGAATACTGTTAACAGAGAAATGAGTTAGTATCCTAATCTGCTCTTGTATTTCTATTTTATAAAAAGTCATGATTTCAATCTTCTGCTACTTTTGTCCCATGGCTCTAAGTTGCAGACTGCATACTAATTAATTGCTATCATTATTACAAGCTAATTATATTATTTTTACATGTTAAAAAACCTAAGCTAAGTAAAAGGGACCACCATTCAGTTTACAATCAGTTGGTAAAAATGACTTCCGCTTTAGGCGAAACGTCATACCTAATGGTGTGAGAAATGGATTGCTTTGTTAGTACAACTACAAAAGCTATATATTCACAGAAGTTTATCAAACTGGAAAATATCTGAAAAAGAATTGTTAGCAGCTGCAACATCCCTTGATAAAGTAGCACTCTATGCCTGACTGTAATGCAATCTTGCTAATGAGGTGTCAGCATCGTTTTTACTTCTCAATAGAATCTTCCGATTTGGATTGAAAAATTTTAATTTTCACAGAGCGCAGAAGAGGAAGTGTCAATTTTCCTCATTTTAGTTAAATAACCAAAACAAAACAGTAAAGCACATTCTGTGAAGGGGGAAAGGATGCTGACTGAAGATCCTCGTCAACAGGGGGAAACATTATTGTTGCTCATGGTCATTCAGAACCGTGTGTTTCATCTTGCTCTTTACCTGAGATAGGTTGGAGATGCCCAACAGGAAACAGATGGAATCCAAGATATTGGACTTGCCGCTGCCATTTAAGCCAGTGATAGCATTGAACAGCGGGTCAAAGCCGTTGATTTCTGTCCTCTGGGCATAGGACTTGAATCCCTCAAGGATAATGGACTTGACATGCATCTTTTCTGTCTCTCCGAAGGACCATGCCAAGCCTCCCTTCAAGGGGGATGAGGAAAGTTCTCCACTTTATAGTGCTGCAGGTTTCAAAAGAACAAAAGCAGACTGAATCAAAAGAGAGTGCAGTCAACAGAAACAAGAGCACAAAGCAAACGGAAAAGGTTAGAATGCCGTCCTGGCAGACAACGGTAGTTGCTCCCTCAGGCAGGGAAGTCATCAGGGTGCTGCCCAAACATTACAATGACATTCATCCAACAAAGGGCAAAGACCCTCTCCCCCACGCTGTTATTTACAATAAAATACGTATGGATTCATGCCTCATGAATGTTTCTCAGCAAAGACATACAGCTACTGGCGGAAAAAAACCCTCAAGACAATTAAACAGCCAGACAAGGTCCTTTGGGTGAATCTGTTATCTCCGATATCAGATTCGCCCAAAGAACCTTGCCTGCCGATGTCCTTCAACCAACACAGCTACAACCTACACCCCTGTAAATGACACACACACACACACGTATGCATGCATATGATATACATAGGCAAACCAGGTTCCTTGGGTGAATCTGACATCTTTTATTAGACCAACCCAAATAGTTGGAGAATATTTATTAAGCAAGCTTTCCGGTTCACGCGCACGCACACAAGCGCATAGATATACACACCCTGAAGAAGGAAGTTTATGCCCCAAGCTCGCAAGGAGCAATTTCCCAACTATTTAGTTGCTCTGATAAAAAACATCACACCTGCCCACAGGACCTTACCTACCTGCACGCACCCCTCGGCTCGTGCACGTCTGATGCCGGCTGCGCACGGGCGCCCCGAAAGCAGCAGTCGCGGCCCCGCGGGGTCCCCCAAGACGGAAGCGGCTCCCCCAGCCCCCCCCCCCTCACCTGCCGCAGCAGCCACCGCCCGTGTCCGTCGCCTCGCTCAAATTTTGGCGCCCAGCGGAGGAGACCGTTTGCGGCTGTCCCGCGCGGTGCCGGACGAGCTGGCCACCGAGCTACACCCCTAGCGCCCCTCCTTCCCGCGGCCACCCGCCGCCTTGTCACGTTTCCTTGTTTCTTTTTCTTTTTTAATTTTTTTTAATCGAGTCTTAGGGCTAAAAACACAACCCTCGATTCAGGCACCTACCGGGGACAGCCATAGCCAGCAAGGACCTCCTCTCCCTCCCCTCCCCTGCTCGGCGTTCTGATTGGGGCAAAGGTGGGTGGGGCCTTTGAGAGAGCCTGTCGCTGTGCGGGCGCAAGAGGGTGACGTAACAGCAGTAGCGGGGCGGGGTAGGGTTGACTAGGATAGAAGCGCGCGCGGGGCGGGGCAGTGCTGCTGCTGCTGCTGCTGCTGCTGCTGCTGTGTGTGCGTGCGTGCGTGCGTGCGTAGGCCGATGTGACCACAGCGCCCCGGCCTCGCGCTGCGGAGGTGCCAGCGCCCTGCAAAGGCCGCTTCTGCCTCAGCTTTGCTAGGGTGTAGCCACCCTCCCTTTCCGCTCCACGGCGGCCCCTGTAGCGAGGCAAGTATTTAGCCACAATGACACAAAGAAACAGCAATCTCATTACGTCTGTTTAATCTGCAAAGTGATTGTTACCATTGCTGCCTGCAAGGCTGGTTTGGTTTGCGTTGCTTTTGGTGGCCAGCTACTCATGCCTGTGGCTTAGCTTTAGCCAGTACAGTAGTATCACTGCCCACCACGACTAGTTAGCAATCCCTCTCTTTGAGGATGAGCTCTACCACAGCTCGTTCACGAGTCTTGAAGTGACTTAAGTGTCCAACCCTTGAGCCACAGACATGTCCATGGAAGCTGCAGATCTTTCTGCAGCAGAAAGTAGGCCATAGTCTGTGTTTTCTCTCCTTGTCCTGCCTCTGCTCTCTCTTCTTTCGAGGACAGGATGATTTACTTCAGTGCAGGGTGTTTCTCGGTTGAGGTTGCAGCACTGTCGGAGTTAGTTAGCAGCCTGTTCTTGACGTCAGCATCTGTTTTCCTGAGGTATGCCTTCAGCGTGTCCATGTAGCATTTTCTTCAGTCGCTGTGAGATTTCAGGCCACAACTAGGCTGGGAGTAGAGCGCTTGTTTTGGAAGTCTACAGCTGGGCATCCTCATACGATGTCCAGTCCAGCAAGTTGGTGTTTGATGATTGCCACCTCAGTGTTAGTAATCCTTCAGCAAAGATGATGGCATTTGTATCAATCTTCCCAGCTGATGCAGGGGATTTTCCAGAAGCGTTGGTGACACCTATTCAGGCTCTTGAGATGACATCATGAATGTTTCACATCCATAGAGGAGAATGGAGATGATGACTGTGTTTTAGACCTGGATCTTAGTGTCTTCCAGAGATTGCAGTCAATAAAAAATACGCCAAAGCAGTTTCCCAAAGGAGGCACTTGCACACTGGATCTCCATCAATGTCGGCTCTCAGAGGTGGCTACCGGGGTAAGGAAAGTACTGAGGTACTTGACTTGGTGGGGGATCTGCAGGTGCAAGGTAATCTAGGAGATAGTGATCACCTGTTAGTAGGATTCACTATCCAGCGAAAGCTGGGAAGGATAACTAGTAGGGCTAGACTTCCAGAAGGCCAACTTTAATGAGTTCAGGAAATTAGTTAGAGTGGAACTGAGGGGTAATAACATCAGTGAGTTGGGAGTCCAGGAAGGATGTGAGTTCCTCAAGGGACTGATCCTGCAGGCACAGAAGGGTACCATTCTGGTATACATAAAGGGAGGCAAAAGAGCCAAGAAACCCTCTTCGCTGAGCAGGGAAATCCAGGAGAGACGAGGGGAAATGTGAGCCTTACAGGCTGTGGAAGCAGGGGACAGCCGCCAAGGAGAAGTATAATGCTTGGCTCACGCTTGCAGGGAAGCAGTGAGGAAGGCCAAAACAGAAACAGAACTCAGGCTGGCAACAAAGGTTAAAGCTAATAAAAAGTCCTTTAAGTATGTAGGGAGCAAGAAGAAAACACAGGGTAACGTAGGGCCGCTACAGGATGGACTAGGGCAACTCATAACAGGATGAACAAAGCTGAGCTCTTAAACAGTTCCTTTGCATTTGTGTTCCAGACGCAGATACAAACACACCTCCCAATGAGACTTTAGTCTGGCATAAAAGAGATACCAATCCACCAATGCTCAGCGCTGACTTAGTGAAGGGGCACTTGGAGGGGTTGGACATATTTAAGTCGGCAGGCCCCGATGATCTTCACGCAAGGGTACTAAAGGAATTGGCTGGTGTTATAGTGAAACCACTGGAGCAACTGTTCGAGCACTCATGGTGCTCAGGGTAGCTTCCAGAGGACTGGGAAAGGGCCAGTGTGGTCCCTATTTTCAAGAAGGGGAAGAAGGAGGACCTGGGTAATTATAGGCCAGTTAGCCTCACCTCTATTCTTGGCAAGACCTTAGAAAAAATCATTAGGGATCACATTTTTGGGGGGCCAGCATGTAACACAATACTAAGGGGCAACCAGCATGGGTTTATAGCAGACAGATTCTTCCTAACTAACCTGGTTTCTTTTTATGACTAGGTCACAAAGTGCTTAGATGCGGGAGTAGAGGTAGACATTATTTACTTGGATTTTAAAAAGGCTTTCAACACAGTGTTGCATCCAGTTCTTATAAATAAAGTAAGTAGCTGTGACAAAGATTTTTTCACAGTCAGGTGGGTGGAAAACTGGCTTATGGGACGCACCCAGAGAATGGTGGTGGATGGGAAGGTTTCTACCTGGAGAGATGTGGGCAGTGGTGTGCTTCACAGCTCTGTCCTTGGACCAGTACTGTTCAATAGCTTCATCAGTGATTTGGATGAGGGTGTAGAAAGTACTCTGTCCAAATTCACAGATGATCCCAAACTATGGGGTATAGAGGGTAGGAAGCAAATTCAGGCAGATTTGGACAGACTGGGAAAGTAGGCAGATCAGAATAGGACACAATTTAACTAGGATAAGAGCAAGGTATTGCACCTGGAGAGAGAGAATCTAATACGCCTATAGACTGGAAAGTACTATTCTGAGTACCACGGCAATGGAAAGGGATCTTGGAGTCCTAGTCAACACAAAAATGAACATGAGTGATGGGATAATAAGTAAAGCTAACTGCATTCTTTCTTGCATTAGTAGGTGCATCATGGGCAGGTCTAGGGAGGTGATATGTCCCTTCCCATCTATGTGGACTTGGTGAGGCTGCAGCTGGAGTACTGCATCCAGTTTTGGGCACCACACTTCAAGAGGGGTGGGGATAACCTGGAAAGGGTTCAGAGGAGGGCTGCTTGTATGGGTGAGGGCCTGCAGATAAAATCCTAGGAAGACAGATTGATAGACCTGAATCTTCAACCTCCGCAAGAGAAGGCTGAGAGGTGATCTTGTGGCTGTCTACAAGCTCATCAGGGAGATCAGCAGGGAATAGGGGATACTCTGTTTACCAGGGCGCGCCTCGGGGTTACTAGAAACAATAACCGTAAACTGAAGGAGAGCAGATTTAGACGACATCAGGAAAAAATTCTTTATGTTTAGGGTTGCCAAAATATGGAACGGACTTCCAAGGGAAGTACTTTCCCCTACCTTTAAATGGAGATTAGACCAGCACCTGGCTGGGGTTACTTGACCCCAGCACTCGTTCCTTCCCAGAGCACGGGGTCAGACTTGATGATCTGATAGGTCCCTTCTGACCCTAGAAATCTGTGAAATCTATGAAAGTGCTAGACTACCTCCATGATCTACCTCAATGGTAATTTGAGGGGGAAAGGGTATGGGGTCATATCCATGGCCTGAAGCAGACTGTTAGAGCACTTGAGTCTTTTTAATGTTGAGACAAAGGCCCAAAGTTTGGTAAACTTCTGCAAAGAGACCTAGCTTGGTCTAGAGGTTTTCTTGTGTGTACAAGGATGGTGCAGTTGTCAGTGTATCAAAGATCAAGGATGATTATTTTGAATGCTTTGGTCTTTAAGCAAAAACATCCCAGATTGAAAGGCCCTCCATCCATGTGGTATTTTGTGTCGATTCCAGAAGGCCTGACACAGCCTGACCCAAAAACACAGTAATGAAGTCAGGCCTGCACCAGGCCTTGCTGTGGGCACACTCAGCCTCGCCACCTGACAGCATTCAACACTGAAACAACTTGCATTCTAGCCTCCTCCAATCATGTATAGCTTTTTATCTGCAAATGTTAGGACAACTTATAATAAATTACAGTTATTTTATATCACTTAGAACAGATTTACTTTATTAGCGAATGTTAAAGTTCAAGTTACAAAGTTCAAGGTAGAAGGAAATACTGAGGACCTGAGCGAGGGGCTACTTCGTGCAGGATAGGAATAGGGGTGGGAATGTACCTAAGTTACACAGCATGTAGCTCACTAAGCCCAAGATTGGAAAGTGGGGATAGGACAGGGGTCGGGGTGGGGTGGGGATGCAATGTTTATAAAATCAGTACACTGAAGACCCCACAAAACAAGGCCACATTTGGGTTCAGAGGTGGTTTACAAAAGCACACGCTCAGTTATAGATAGTAAGAAACACGATACAATTGTGAGGGTTGGGAAGAGTCCAGGATGGATGAAGTCCACAGAGTTCATTAGGTGTAGTAGTGAGGTGCAGTGAAGCAGTATAACATGAACAATGAACTTGTGCACTCATTTCTTGAATCCCCCTTTCTTCTAGATTCTATACGTCTAGAACAGTAGTAAAGATTTAATATTAGTGGTAGCATTAGTAAAATTTAGAACAGTTAAATCACAATCATCTGGGGTTTTGCAATCTGCTAAATACGTTTTGAAGAAGGAAAAGATGCTTCTGTTTTGACTTATTTTACTTTTACCAGTAACATTAATTTACTTAATACTGTAGCAGTGCTGTGAGCAGAGATGTCCCAGCTGGGGCGGGGGAGCAAATGGGGGTGACCGTCCTTGGTCCCATGCTTCGGGGGCCCCCGCAGAGCAGCCATGGCTCTTCCTGCTGGGCCTGCCTAGTCATAGGGACACAACAGGATGTAGCCATGGGCAACTTTTCTAGGAGCATGGTGGGGGGGGGGGGGGGGACAGCTCCTTGCTGTTGCGCACACACCTGGAGGAGGCATTGGGGGGTATGTGCCCCCCAGATTTGTGCGCAGGGAAGACAGTCTGCCCTCTGTGGGCTGGAGCTCTGCATCCTGTTGCCTTTGCCCCAGGAGTGACATGATGCCATGTTGTGCCTCCTGCCACAGGCCAGGCAGCAGGGCACAGCTTCTAGGGCAAAGGCAGCAGGGTGCAGAGCTCCAGCCCACAGCAGGCAGCCTGCTTCTGCCCTGCACATAAATCCAGGGGGCACTTGCCCGCTATGCCGCCCCTGGGGGTGCAGAAAGCAGCAGGGAGCCACTTCCCCCTCCCCACCATGGCTCTGTCCCTCTCCCTGCCCCAGCCCTGGGTCCCATTCACCCCAGCCCCTGCCTCAGTCCCTCACTTTGGGAGCCTCAGTCTGCACGCCCTGCCCCTTACCTCCCCTCCTGCCCCTTCCGCTCCACAGACATACCTGCTGGGTGCTGCTTTAAATGCCATCAGGTTCATTCCTCTAGGGCTACCATATTTCTAGTTTCAAAAAAGGACACCTGGTTGGGGAGGGCATAATATAATTGTGGCAGGTAGTGATATGCCCATGCCCTACCCCCTTCTCTCAGTCCCAAACCACAGCCCCCAGAGCTCTGCTGCCGCCCCTCACTCCTGACCCACAGTACCCTGTATCCTGCCAGTGCATGTGAGAATTCTCTCTTCCCAGGCTTCAGACCCCCCTGCAGGGACCTCTCCCTCCCTGGGCTCCAAACCCCTCACATGCACCCACAGCTCCCCACACCTTCACAATTCCCCCCAACACACCCCACACCAACCCCTTCAACCATGCAAAGTGCCTGCATAAATTTGAGTTTTTATCTGTGTGATTAAAATCCCAATTAATTGTGACTAATTTTTTTTAATTGTGCATCTAATCGTGATTACATTTTTAAAAGCATTTGACAGCTCTGATTAGAACACTCTAGCATTGCTTCACCGTCACATGAATTAAGCCCCAATGCATTTTAAAATGGCCACAAGGCTTTATCTAAACCTTGTTGAATGAACTTTTAGATAATCTTATAGCCATTTTAAAATGCATGGGGGCTTAATACACACGATGATGAACCATTTTAATTCAAGCTCTAATTCAAATGCCCTCCCCGCAACTCCTGAGCATGTGTATAGGCAGCCTTTGAGGCTGAACCTTCATTTTCTTCAGGGCTTACATGGAGGTTCACAATCAGTCAGTCTCAGTGCAAGACATCAAAAAAGATGTTTGAGTGTCTGGAGGGGTCCATTTCTGATTTCCATTAGTTGAACTTAAGAGAGACAGAAAATAAATATTCAGGTGAGTCAGCTGAAAGCCTGAGCTGAGCCACCACCTGTCCTAGGCCAAGTGGCTCATGTGGTGGGGAAGAGGGACCTTGAGTTGCTTCTCCCTGGCTGGGCTGGGCTGGGCTTGGGCTGAGCTAGGACCACTGCTGCTGACTACCTTGGAATGGAGCAGAACGTAAGCAGTGTGGGGAGCAGAGAGAGGAATTGCAACTTGTTTCAGTTCAGAGTTTCAGATTTGCAGTCTCGTTAAGTTCAAAGGGCTAATTTCATCCCTGGTGTAACTGCTGAATTCACTGGAATTGAACTGGGTCTAAATTTGACCCAGGGCTTTTCCCAAAAAACAGATGTTGTAGCAGGTAAACTGAATTATGCTAATGCTTTATCACCAGAGCTTAAACCTTCCCAGAACTAAGCAATTAAATTGGGAAAAGTGAGAGCTAAGATCGGTATGGTGCAGAAACCAGGTATAGCAGTTTTTCCAAAAGAAAGAAAACTAAAATAGGATTGGAGTACTTTATCTAAAAAGATGAGGTAAGAAACTTGAGAATTGGACAGTTTGGGGTAAGAAGGCTACAAAAGTAATGGACAAACAAAGGGACAGTCGTGTGTTTGCATTGCTCCTGTCTGCCCCGGATGACAACCTTGGAATTCTTGTTCAAACAACATGAAATCCAGAAACTAACACCCCATGCACCCAGCAGAGGATCTGAGGCTAGTACTACTGAAGGTTTCTGTTGTAATGTCTGAAGGAAACACTTGTCAGGTTGTCTTACAGGAAGGAAATTTTAAATAAAGTTTAGGGGTTACTATTAAAGTTCGCTTGATACCAAATCAGATGAGGGGCTGTGTCAGTCCTTGGGGGCTTCTGGTAAAAGGAATCCTAGTGGCAATAGATTTGTCCATTTTTGTAGCACCTGGATGACAGACTTCTTACAATGATGACCCAGACCATTGCAGTAACACTGCTGGAAAATTACAGTAAACGGGCAATTAGTTTCTACAGAGGATGAGAGTTTCAAAAGTGTCTGCAGTTAATCACTTTTCTCTGTGTTTCCTCTTTTCCTGCTCTACTTCCATTCCATCTTTCATTCCATCTCTTCAGATACCTGTAGGTATTGTAACAATAACAATCTTCTCTGTTATACAAACATACTGACATTAGGTATGTTCATGGGTGATTGGTGCCTCCTGAGTCAAAGGGGGCACTTGCCCCCACAATGGCTAGTTAATGACTGGGAGGTAGGGGGGTCCCCCTGCACCAATTGGGAGGGAGAGGGAGATGCAGACCTGGAAGTGCCAGCGGTGGTCCCGGAAGGGCCAGGGGCGCTTCCCTTGGCACCCGCACTTCCCGGCTGGTGCTTTCAAGGGGGCAGCAGCACTTTGCCTACTGCCCCACCTTTTGCCTAAACAAGGAGTGCTGCCTGTCACGGGGTGCACCAGTGCTCTTAGGAGGTGCACATGCGTGCCTGTGTACCCCCTACAGGGTACCCCATAGTATATACCACTGAGTGCATTCATTTTGCAGAAATACTTCCACCTTAAGCAAGAGAAATTCTGGAGAGTGCAATATTCTGCAAAGAAAACAAGGAGTAAAGGATCTCATCTTTCCAGCTACGACTAGGGACCTATTCAAACTGGTTTTGCGATTTTCATGGAAACTGAAAAATGGCAGTTTCCGTGAACACCGCAAAACACAGCAGTATAACAGGGAACCCTTACCTTATTATGGACAAGGGGAATGAGCCCTTTAAGGGAAGATTTTTTGTGAACCAGACAGAGGAAAGTGGATCCAGCTAACTATAGGCCCATTAGCCTGACTTCTATCCCGGGGAAGATCTTAGAAAAGTTTATTAAAGAGGCCAACATTAGTGGACTGGCTGACACCAACATCTTATGGGATAGCCAGCACGGGTTTGTTGCGGGTAGGTCTTACTTGACCAATCTCATTTCCTTCTATGACCAGGTGACCTATCACCTAGACAAGGGAGAAGAGATTGATGTCATATATCTTGACTTCAAAAAAGCCTTCGA
>JAGPOW010003395.1:39832551-39856319 GCA_030014935.1 Caiman crocodilus | reverse complement strand
CCATCCTGTCCTTCCTGAAAAGGGCATATCCATCGATGCCTACCGCCCAGTCATGGGTCGGGTCCCACCAGGTTTCTGTGAGCCCAACCAAATCTGGGTCTTCCACAGCTACCAGGAGAGACAGATCCTCCTGCTTGCTGCCCATGCTGCAAGCATTTGTATAGAGGCATTTAAGGCTACCCACTGCCGCCTCTCCCTCTCCAGGTGTTTTCCCCAAGCCACAACCACAAACCCTCACCCGATTTACCTGGCTCAGCGGCAGAGCATCCTCTCCTCTCTCGGCAGGCCCATCCCCCGGCAAAGCTAGTTTAGAGCCCACCACACGAGATCAGCCAACACAGAAGAAATGAAACGCTTACATTTAGGTGTGAGGTGGAGTCCATCCTTAGCCAGCATGCTCCGTGTAGAGAAATGCGGGCTATGATCAAAGAAGCTGAAGCCCACATCATAACACCAGTCCCGAAGGCACTGGTTTACAGCTGCGATACAGACCTTGTGTCCCCTTCCCTGTCGACTCACTGGCAGAATGGAGGAAAACACCACCTGTGACCCAAACTCCTTGAGCTGTCTTCTGAGGGCCTTGAAGTCTTCTATGATGTCCTCCAGCTGGCCTCTAGAAGCGTCGTTGGTTCCCAGGTGGACTACCACTAACAGATGGTAATCGGTGGGCTTAACAATCTTCCAGACGCTCTCCATGACATCCTGTACCCACGCTCGTCTATAGATTTAATGGCATTGTAATAAAAAACTAAACTGAGTGTATGTTTGAAGTGAAGTCCTCTCATTCAACAGTAAACTAGTATAATGTGAATGTAATGTGTGTAACAGCAGGTAGAACCAGGGGGCAGAGTTGTACTGACTGTTAATTTGGACTGCAGCTCCCAGAAACTCCCAGGGGTTTTGGGGGGGGGCAAGGGAAAAAGGAAGAGGAAGCTTGAGGCTGGGGTAAGAAGAAGAGAGAGCAGTGTGCATATGGAGTCTGGTCAGCCCTATACAGAGGAGTGCACAGTGGAGCTGGAGATCCTACTGGCTTGACCAGCCGGGACTGTGGATTGAAGGACCTGGACTCAAACTTGGGAGGCAGATGCAGGCTGCTGTTTGAGTGCTCTAGGGACCACAGGCTTGTTTGGGGCCACCTCTGGAGGTGTGTGGGGGCGGAAGGAAATTAAATTGCTGAGTGTATGATACCACAGTGTTGATGTCTCTTTACTTTTTACCTGTTCCCATCCTCGGGCCCATTGACTTGTGACCTTAACTCAAGGGTAGGCAGTAGGACTGTGCAAAGCTTCAGTCACCAATTCGATTAGATTTGAAGGAGATTCGGCCTGATTCAGGGGCCAGATCTCCAAATCCAAATCAAATCAGGAGACCCATTAAAAGCTCTGAATCAATTCAGAAAAGATTTGGAAAAGATTTGGAGATTTGAATTGGCCAGGGAGAGGGAGGCACAGCTTGGCAGCTGCAGGTTCTCCCACGGCTCCTCTGGTCATGACTGCCTCTCCCTGGGTGGGGGGAGACGTTCCCCTGGCTGCGCTGCCCGGTCCCATCAGCTGCCCAGCCTAGCCTCCCAGCACAAAAAAAAAAAAAAAGCCCTGCACTCACCGATTGCAGCAATTACCTGGAGCCTGGCAGTGCTCAGCCCCAGTCCCAGCAGCCATACCTCCCAGACAACGTGCAAAGCCCTGCCGAGCCACCCATGCCACGAGCCAGCTGCCGCATGGGTGCCAGGTTGGGGAAGTGATCCCTGCTGCTTTGCATTGCATGGGGAGGCACGTTCTGCTACGAGCTCCCAAAGGCCCTGGTTGCTGCTGCTTGCTGCTGCAGACAGTGAGTGTGGAGCTTTTTTTTGTGGGGGTTTTTTTTTAAGTGCCAGGAGGCCAGGGCCATAGGGGCTTCTGTCATGGCTCTCCCCCTTGGGAGAGGCAGGCAAAGCTGGAGGAGCCACGGGAGAGCCGTTTGCCGCCCAGCTGTGCCTGCTTCTCCTCAGCCGATCCAAATCTGTCCGTATCAGTGCCAAATCTTTTGAAGCTGATTCAGCTGAATCAAATAGGTACAGTGATTCGAATCACCAAATTATATCACTGTCCTCCAAATCGGCCAGATCCAAATCTGAATCAAATACTTCCCTATTCTCAAGAGTCTGTAGGCAAAATCTGATATGTGTGCCAGATAGGGTTGCCAACCCTTCAGGATTGCCCTGGGGTCTCCAGGAATTAGATACAAATCTCCAGGATACTGCTGAGAGTCACCCGAGAGATAAATGATAGGGCATTAATTAAAATAAATATTAAATGTTGAATCTGGTGTAATCCAGTATGTTTTTAAAATGTAATGTTAATGCGTATTTGCCTTCCTGATGTAAAGTCTACACACCATAATCTGTAACTGATATATGCAGACAGGTTCACGTTGTGGGTCATGGGCACATTGGCGTTCTGGAAACCTCCCAGAATAGATTCAGAGTTGGCAACCCTAGTGTCAGAGAGCGGCATTTTGCTTGGCATGCACACCTTGGGGCGGAGGCCAGGGCCATGCTGCCACAACAACGACTGGACCCCTTATGGCTCCCCCACCATCTGCCCCTGGCACGCCAACATCTTACAAGTTAAGGTTGCGGGTGTTTTTGGCACTCTGTCCAAAAATGTTGCTGACCCTGGCCCTAAACCCTATGATTTTCTATATGTAAGTGGAAACTCCCCCTTGCTTTTTGTGCCAGTTTATGGGGCTGCAGGGTTGGCACAAATTGGTGGTAGGGTGGGATTCTGAAGGGGGCTATCCCACAGGTGAGGCAGATGGAGACTGGTGGTCACAGACCATAAGGCACAGGGCAGACTGCTGCAGTGAGTTTGTAGATTTTGTTTGTTTTGTGGGCATTTGATCAGGGAAGATGAGTACCACAGAACAGGGAAATTCCTTAAGCAAATGGGGTTCTTAATTCCAATTAAGGGCCCTGCGGTGAAAGGGAGGGAGCCCCAATTCCCACTAACCGTAAGCCTTCAGCCTGGCTTTGGTTAGTGGAAAATAATTAATTATTGAATCAGTGACACCACCACAAGACACAACAGGGGTAACAACAACATCTGTATTCAACAACAAACAATATACACAACAACAGCAACCCCAATATCAACAACAACAACCTACAATGCCAATGCTAGATTCAAAAGAGGGTGCTAAATGGCAGTAGCCAGCGCTCACTGCAGACACCACTACTCATCACTGACGCAGATCCACACACTGCAGATATTGGCCCCTTGGACCTTCGCTCTGTGACATTCACCAGGCAACTCATACAGACTCAACTGCGGGCGCTGGCGCGGTCTTGGGTGCAGCCCCAGACTCACTCGCACCCACATAATCTCTTACCTACAGACCCCAGAGACGCTCCAGACTCAACAATGACCAATGGACAGACCGCACCAACACACACAGTTGCATGCAGCCCCACACCCATTATCAGGTTGTACACCACACACAATCACCCAGTTGCCCCAATCACCCACCCAGCAACCCAGTCGCATACTGAGCCTTGGGTACAAGCCCTTTTATGACCTTCAGTTGTGCCGCATTTCTGAACCAACCCGGCTCTTAGAAGATATGTCAATCATTTCTCCAGCCAACACATGTGCTTGTTACTCAAAACTTTGATACACATTTATGTCTCTCAGGCTTTATCCAATCCTTGTACCAATCAGTTCAGAAGGGGTGCTTCATGTCTTTTTGCAACTTTAGCACCAAATCTGTTTATCACCTGTGTGCCAACTGAGTATATTCAAAGTTCAGAAAGTAGGATACAGTTCAATAGTTCAGGCTTTCTGTAGCTTTGAACCAAACACTGATGAGCTTGCACAACTGCTAAGCTCAAGGCTGGGGACACTGAGTAGCCTAACAATTCCCCTCATTGATGGCTTTTGAGCATCCTCAGAAAGTCTATCATTATTACTGTCGAGTCACAGTGTTCTCCCTTATGCCATAGTGGCCTAGCGGAGCAGTGTGCAGTCATCTACAGGATATACACCATATATTGTGTTGTTTGGATGGGAGATTTGCATACCTGGTGATATTGTCTCTGGAGTAAATTTATCAGAAGAATTTAACAATTCATCTGAATATGTTACAAAGAATTCAGGATACCTAAGTTCAGTTAGCTAAGCTGTTAAGAGACTTCAGGCTGCAGCGACACAAAGGCAAAACCAGTACTATGACCTCAGGGTCACTGGACGGGTGAATGAACCAGGAGAGTTGGTGCTGTTATGAAATCAAACCAGGAGAAGGAGTCAGTGCCAAAAGCTGCATAAGAGGATCAGTGGCTCTTGTACAGTCCTCAAAAATTGTCGGAGGTATTACGTGAGTTGGCAAGCAGGCTAAGAGAAACATCTGTAGTACACTATAATTGGATAAAACCCAACGTGTGTTCACAGGACAGAGACACTGTCCTGGCAAAGGGCTGCTCATCAGCAGTCAAGATGGTGGCAAAGGCTTCACAACAGAACCCTCCCCAATACAGCCCCCAGTAGGTCCAGTAGGATGCTGCCAGAGGATGCTTCTGGATCAAGAAACATAAGATGGGATCCATGGACTGACGAAAATGAGGATAGTGAGGCCAAACAAGTATATGGGGTAGAATCAAGGCTGGCTACAACAGGGGATACCCCAAACCTACCAGAGCCAGTGAGGGCCTACACCTCTGAATTTCCAGGTAGACCACAGTGAGTGTGGAGACCTTCCATGTGGCTTTGGGACTAGATGGTGTAACTGCAGTTGGATGCATGAGCACATCCAGTTAAAGGGGGCAGTAATGTGAATGTGATGTGAGGAACAGCGGGCAGAACAGGGGGAGGGGAGTGTTTGCAGAGCTGTGCTGACTCTTCATTTTGACTGCAACTCTCAGAAACCTCCAGGGACTGGTGAGCAAGGGGAAAAAGAAGAGACGCTTGAGGTTGGAATAAGGAGAAGCGAGAGCAGCATGCCTATGAACCTGGTCAGCCCTACACAGAGGAAATGGACACTGATTATTTTTAAATGAAGAGGCATATTTACTGAATTAGCTCCTGTAAGCTGATACAGCGAACAAGAATTCTATGTCAAAGGTACAATTTCAGGGAGCATGCAGAGGGGTTGAGACAAAGTCTGGCCCATGTAGTTTTCAAACGTGTCAGTTTTGAACAAAATCTATGAGTGAAATGAACCTCCTTTGGAGGTTGAACAAGGAGCTACTATTGAAGTTAGAGGTGTGGTGCACCTGTCTACTTCTACTGCCAAGCTACACTGTACCTGTTCCTAACTACAAATGCAAAGAGTAGGTGTGTCACAGCTTGTTCTTGTACTTTTGTACTCATGACTGAATGCCCATTGCTGATAAATGAGTTTATCTGACTTTTCTTCCAGTTGTGATCATGCCAGTAATGATTATGGTGAGCTGGGTTTTTAGTTGGCTCTTAACTTCTGAAGCTTTGATATAATGAAAGTTTAGTTACTATATGGGAAAGAGAATTTGAGGAAATGGCATGTGGCACAGCTTTTGCGGTTATTCTGGGTATCCAAAAGCATGTAAAAAAGGGAACTTAGTAAAGGGGGTAAACAGGATTGATTACAAATATAAGGTTTGCTTCCAAGCATTGTGGTGTGTTGGTGACAGTTGCCAGTTATCTTACCAAATCAGCTAATGTTCTTGAGCAACATTTACAGTTGTCAGATACTATAGTGTGTATCATAGCATTGATGTATTTTATTAGACCAACTCAAATAGTTGGAAAAATTCTTCTTTGCAAGCTTTCAAGCTTTTCAAATTTTTCCACCATTTTGAGTTAGTCTAATAAAAGATATCAGATTTACCCCCAAAACCTTGTCTGCCTATGTCCTTAGACCAACACGGCTACAACCCATACCCCTGTATCATAGGACTGGGGGTTTTTGTGAGACAAAAGAATGCTTAACTTTTTTATATTCTTCAGTGGGCTAACACAAACATACTGACATGCCATCAATATCTGAAATTGGTGCTAAGCCCCTTTTGTCTTGCAAGGTCCTAATTATCAATCAGTGCTGCCACCTTCCTAAGCCTGGCGCTTGGTGTCATGGGCACAATTCGGACATGGGTGGTTGGGGCTCAAGAGGACTAGGGGTTACAAGACTGGGTAGTCAAGAGCCAAGGGTCAAGAGCTAGGGAGTCCAAACACAAGGAGTTAGGCAGGGATGCAGGCAGGAGCTGGAGACCAGGCTCTACGGCACGGTAATGCCAGCTCTCATGAAAAAATCAAGACTCCTGATTTCCAAGTCAAAGTAACTCTGACTCATGGTCTCCTGATAGAGAAATCAAATCTCGGGGGTTTTTCTTTTGTCACATATAGAGAGCACCAAGCTGGTAAGTCTATGGAGGGGAAGGGGTGGGAGGAGGGCAGATTGAGACCTCCATGGTGAGGGAGGGAGTGGGGCAGAGGCTGGGGTGAATGGGGCTCCAGGGCGGAGTGGGTCATGCAACAGAGCCATGGGTGGCTGTTTGTGTGTGTGTGTGTGTGTATGTGTGTGTGCGTGCATGCACGCATCCTTCACTTCCAAGCCACACCTCCCCCAGCCCTGCTGTTGCCCCTCACTCCTGATACACAGTACCCTGCATCCTGGCAGAGTATACAGGGACCTCCCCTGCCAGGGCTCCAATCTCCCCACACACACCCACCCACTTCCCTCCATGCCTTTACAAATATCCACCCTCTGCAACACACACAATTCTAAAATAGCATCTCATGATTTACATTCCAAAGCTCTTAATTTTTAAGTGTTTGTCTCGTGATTTTTGATACAGTGGGATTGGCAACACTGAAGTAATTTTCAGCCAGGGTGCCACAACATGTTGGGGATGCCTTGAGACCCTTTTAAGGGTGTCATGCAGTATTGGCACTGCTAGGTGTGTAGACACCTACACATGCTTCACAAGATAAATCCAGAGATTTCAAATAGGAATCTGAAATGTCAAAACCATTCTGACTTGTTGTGGTCTTTCTGTGTTCTTTGTAACAGGAGACTTGCTCTATTATTTTTCAGCAATCAGGAAATGAGTGGAAGCTAAGAGCTGGCATTTTTGATGGGTGTCTGGAGTCTAATGGGGGTGTCTGGAGTCTGGCAAGGTTGAGGACCACTTCAGTAAAGGACAATCAAGGACAGTTCAGGGCTTGTGTGCCACTTTAACTCCTGACACTTGGTGCTAATTCTCTTGCCTGTTTTAAATTCTGCCCGAACATGATTACAATAGGGAAGACTGAAGTCCAGGATAAGAGGTGATTGCTATTCAAAGTCTTCTCTCCTGCAGTGTTTTTCATTAATGTCAAGGCTTGTGACTACTTCGGGGTGGGGAGTCAGAGGAGTGATTGGGATTGTGTAGAGCAGACATTCTCACTTTATCTTAATTAACTAGTTCAGGCAGGTTTGGATTAACACATAGGCAAAGCAGGCACATGCCTAGGGCCCTAAGTCAAGAGGGGGCCCGTTTGTGCTTATTTTACATGAGGCAGGCTGGCCGGTGGGCTCGCTGGCAGCCCAGATTGAGCCTGGAGGGCTCGGACACCAGTGGTGGAGGCAGTTTTTCCTTCCCCACCAATCAGGGGAAGGCAAAAGGAAGCCCCGCCTTGACTCAAGAGCAAGGTGAAAGAGAGGACCTGAGAGGGAACTAAACCCTCAGGCTTCCTCTCACTGGTCCATTCCTAGCCTGGCCGAACCAGCATGGGGTTATCTCCACAACGCAAGCAATGCCGCGGTGCTGGTCGTGCAAGGAGTAACAGTCCAGGGGGGCTGCAGTGCCGTCACCTCCTCCTGCTGCCAGCTGCTTGCACATTGGGCTGCGGCTCTAGCCTGGAGGGGAAGGGAGCTGAGGGGAGCAGCGGCCGTGGACAGGCCATGGTGGCAGGGTAGAGCTGTGGCCTGGCAGTGGGAGGAGCTGAGGGCAGCACAGCGCAAGTTTTATAGCAATAAAACATTGTGTTTGACTGCTACCTATATAGAGAGAGAAAGAGAGAGAGAGAAAGTGGTGTTTGATTTTAATTACAGAAAAACATGCATTTGGGGGTTTTTAAATCAGAGAATCTTGGATTTTTATCAGAGAATTTGGATGTTTAAACAGCAGGAATGAGGATGCTTAGTTATGACTTTCCCTTGCATGAGCTGTATGAAGTGGCTTTCTGCTGCTGATTTGGCAGTGGTTTTGAGGGTGGATGCAGCTGGGAGGAGCACAGGAGATTTACGTGCTGCAAGGTCTGCTAATTTAGTTATTACAGCCTCTTTTCTGCTACAACCCTGGTAACAGCAGCAGCACCTTTAGCAGCAGCAGCTGAAGCATTTTCAACGCCTATTCTAAGTATCATCTTTTCTTTTTTCCTTTTTATTCTTTTTTTTGCCTTTCTAGTGTTTTTTAAGGGTATAAGGGGAAGGTCAGAAATATGGAGGTATTTTAAGGAAAACATCCAAGCGCATGTTCTAGGTATAAATGATCTACTTTTGAAAAAAGTAGATCATTTCCTCAAGCCTCTCTGAACTGGTTAATCTCTCAGGTACCACCCTACTCTCCTTTTGTTTGATTTCAGAACTACAAGGCTAACCACCTCTGTTACATACACAAGAAGCTTTGATTTTATGGCTTGATGCGTTTGATTTAAATCCATGTTTAGAAAATGTTTTAAAATTTGTGTTGCAGCACATGCTGGGTTAGCTGGGTTAGGAGGGTTAGCCACTGTGTCGGTTAAAATTTAGGAAGGAAGTTACAGTTAGCTTTCCAAGTGTGATGTGAATATTGCTTAAATTTTTTAAACTAATTTCATGTTTGATTTTGTTGTTCTTGGTAATTGGCTGACATTGTAATTACATGCACACAATTCACACACACACACACACACACACACACACACGGTAGCTTTAAGTTACCAGGATTCAATTTGAAATCTAAAATCCTTAAATTAGATCTGCTAAAGTGTTACAGGTTACAAAATGCCTCAGGATGACTAAACTTGCAACAGAGCATTGTGGAGTTGCTCTGTTGCCATTTGCAGCGTGTTAGCAAATAAAAAACCTAGGATTCCGGACTAGCCTAAGGGATTGACATGACACCTCATTCGATGAGTGACAGAAAGGCTTTATTTAACCACAAGTATTCAAAGTCAAATGACCCCAAACCAAAGCAAAGTCCAGAAATTAGCTATAAGAGGGGCAGGCAAAATACAGCCCACAGGCTGGATGCAGCCTGCCAGGCCATTCTATCCAGCCCATGGGGCCCCTAAAAATTTTAGAAAATTAATATTTATCTGCCCTTGGCTGCCTGTCATGCAGCTGTTGATGGCTTGCCAAAACTCAGTAAGTGGCCCTCCACCTAAAATAATTGCCTGCCCTTGAGCTATAAAGTGGTGGTTTCTCACCAAATAGGCAACAAGAGAGATGGGCTGTTTCTTCTAGCATCTGGAGATAGCTGGGGCACAGCAGCAGTTCTTGTCAGGGAGATCTTTCATTCCTGAAGCACGTGCTGTTAGCTGTTCCACTTCTTTCTTACACGCTTAGTTCAGCATCTAAGTACAAAGTACAAAGCGTTGTTGTAGTTGTGTAAATCAAGACAGAGTCCCAAGTAATAATTAATAGGAAAATCCTGTTAATCAAACTGCTCATTATTGGTTACCAGAAAGTTTAAATTTGAATGCATTACCTTCCTCACTGACAAGAGGTTATCCATTTCTACTAAGTGTAGAACATATCAAGGAACAGATTAACAACCAGGAAAAACACAAGGTTTTGGGGAGTGTCCTTGGAAAATCAAGGGAACCGCTAGACAAAACAGAAATAAATCAGAAGACATCTATCACACATGGAGAACGACTCTTCCTGTACATAACATGAGTTAATTGCAAGAGAAATATTTACCATACTAATTAATCAAGGATAAACATTTCACGCAGTTGCACACTAGATAACTAGGTGCCTGCTTGAAATCATCATGAATATAACAAGATAAGCTGCAAGAGATAACTCGTTATTTCTTCTTAGATGGCCTTGCCATGAACTCACATCCTCTTGCACTATGCAGATAGCATCAGTATTTTGTATTTTAACTTTTGTGAGTAGGCCCCAGCTTAGCATGAGTTTCACAGTCATCACATTGCACTATTTGACTGTGCTTTTTTATTATGAAGCAGCAGGATGGTGAAGGCCAAGGTTTGGACCCTGAAGAAGCACTTCCAAGGATTCCCCAAAGCTAGCGACTTTGAGCTGAAAGAGGTGGAGCTGCCAAAGCTGAAGGATGGAGGTAAGGAGCGTGTTCTTTCAGAGGCCAGTGGTGTGACTGTATTTTAATCCTTCACTAATAATTTATAAATCTATATCAAGATAGGGTCTTACCAAGTACAAACAGCCAGGGGGTTTGATCAAGAGATAGACTCTCTTTTTCCTACAGAGAATCCTCTGAGGCTCCCATGCTGGAAATTCAACAGTTTTCAAGTATAGAAGCAGATTTTTAGGAGAATATTTTCAAACCTTACTCTGCTCCCATTTACATCAGTGACAAAACTCTCATCAACTCCAGTGGGAGCAGAGTTGGGTAGGGAGCTTATAAAAATTCCACCTTTACTATTGTGGGTCTGCTCCAGACAGAACCAACCACTCACAGGGCGCATCTTCACATGTACATTTATTGTACAGCAACCAAAATTATTGCACAGTACAGGCACATATCTACAAATGCACACCTGTACTGCACAGTAAATATGGTAACTTACTCTGACTTGAATGTACATTTGATCCCTGTATCATGCACAGATCAAATTTACCCCCGATTAGTTACTGAGCAGTAACACAGATGTAGGTGCCTTACTGTGCAGTAACACTGTGTATGTGGACAGACTTGAAACTAACTTTAGTCCCAAGTCAGACCACACACAGCATTAATGCGCTTTAATGCCTGCATGTGTAGATGCTGGCCTATTCCTGCTTACTGTGCAATAACTGCCAGAGATACCCCTGGTCAAAATAATGCTTTTTAAAAGCCAGCTCTTCTTCTGTTTCACCACTTGATTATAATTTGAATTGGCTTTGGAAAACTGGTGCTGCCTGCTTTCTGCGTTTCCTCAATTAGAGTTTCAGTAATGAAAAGTGACAGGTGTGTTTAACTTTCTGGCTCTCTTACTTGCAGTGACACAACTGTAAACATAACAGAATTGTTCATGGGTCTGTTAACATACCCACTTGCTCTTAATCTTCCTGAAGAAACTAGGATGAATTATGTTTTAAATACCTTTTTCTTAAAAACTTAGTTTTTGGCAAATAACTTTTTAAAAACAAAATAAACCAAAAATGTTGATCTAAACTACCCAAGCCAACGTGTCTCTTCAAAATTTAAAGGAAGGAGCGGTACATGGAGACGTTTTCAAATGGATTTTTTTTTTATTCCCACAGCACAGTGCCAATTCGGAATATTTGTGGTCTGTCACCACCCTCTGCTGGTTGAATAAGGAAAAGGCATTTTGTCTTGGGTTTTAAAGGAAGCCGCTCCCTCATTTGGGTGTCAGGATTTCAAAGCTTCTTATTCAGAGAGGCTGGGTGCATCTACACAAGACATTTGCTGTAGAGTTGCCTAATTAGCTCCACAGTAAAGTCTCAGTGTCTACACGTGTGGCCTTATGAGGTCGCAGTAAACTAAGAGACACTGCTGTGGCTTAGTACTTGTCAACACAAGTGCTGTCTTTAATGCATTATTTAATGCACTGTAACAGATGTAGACACTGACGGGGCTGGCTGGTGCAGGTGGGTGCTTCAGTGCGGGGGCTGCCTGCCGAGTAGCCCTGCACTGGAGCACTCTCGTGCCCCAGCCAGCGCCTCCACAGTGCCCGTGCTCCCCAGTGCCAGCAGCTGGGGCTGCTCCAACCCGGCACAATATGCTGTGGTCCCAGGCACACATGTAAATCGTGTACCAGGAGCAATAAACTCCAGCAGGAACTGCGCCAGAGTGTATTGCATCGTGCTAATTGCATGTGTAGACGCACCCACTAAGAATGAAAAACGTGACCCAAGAAGCTTTCTTTCACAGCCTGGGTCATGTGGACATGCTTTGTTTGTTAACAGCTCTAACCCAAACACACTTGACTGATTTGATGTGATTTTGCTTACATGTAGGGACCTACCTAATTCATGGAGGCTGCCTCCAGATTTTGTGGTCCTGGTGTGGCTCTGGGCCCCATTTTTGTGGTAGAGCGCAGCCCCCCAACCTCTGATTTGCCGTGGGGCCCCGGTATTCCTGCCCCTCCTGGAGACTGATGGGGGGCCACTTCAATCTCTGGGGAAAGGCAGACTTCCAGAGCCCCTTGGCCAATCAGAGACTTGGGGTGCCCTCCCACCTCTCCCTGGAGGTTGACAAGTGGCCATCTGTCAGTCATTGGGTGGGGCAGAATGTCTAGGGCCCCTGTCTCCCTCTCTTCTAGGGCCATCTCTCCCTCTTCCCCACGTCTCCCTCCCTCTGTCCAGGACACCAGGCCTTCCCGCCACTTTCTGCTCGCACCTGCCTTTTCTTTTCCCCTGCGGGCTTGCTGCCATTTTCACATTTTTTCAGTTCCCATGCTTTTTCACAGGGACCAGGATTTTTTGCAGGAGACCTAGCAAATTCGTGGTTTGTGCAAAAACCACGAAATCATGAATTTGATAGGTCCCTAATTATATGATATGTGGTCAGTGCCTAGAGGAGCAGCATACTTGCTTTGTAGCTTGTGAAGTCTTATTTATAGCAGGTCTCAATGTAACTGCTTCTCTGTTCTATTGCAGAGGTGTTGCTTGCATCTGTGTTCCTCAGCCTTGATCCTTATATGAGGTATGTTTCCTTTATCCCTTTGTCCCTAACCACTGGTCAGGTTTTTTTCTCTTGAATTGCTATTAGAGTCAAAAACACTCTGATCATTTCTAGCATTTAGCTCTCCCCAGATCTTTCAGGGAGCTAATTGTCCTATAAAAAGCACCAGAGTCCTATTAGAGTCTTCACTGCTCAGCAACAGCTATCATACTGATGAACCTAGTGACAAGACAGTATCCCCTCAACTTCTACAAAATAGAGCTGGAACGCAGTTCAGTCATGCTGAGTAGGCTGGACCGCCATGCTACAGCTCTGGAATTTCACTGGGCTCTAACAGAGTTTGGGAATGCAGGACAGAACGCAGTGCACATTTCTACATGAGATGCTCACTGCGCGGTAGCATGGTGGTTAAAAATTGTGCTAATAGCCTACTGTGCAGTGTTATCAGGCTAATCCACAGTAAGCATCACTAAGTAACTGTGCGCTGGTGCTACTGTGCAGTAGCTCTAGTTATTGTGCATTCAGTTAATACTTTATTAAGCAAGTGCTAAACTAAATATGCAGTATCTAGGGCACATTAATGAACGTGTAGATGAGCCCAGTGGTCTGCAAGCTCTAACTCTAGCACATTCTAATAGAACCATGCAGCCTTAGCTGAAATCAAGACACCCTTATGTCAGCTGTTGCTTAGGTACTCGGCAAGGACAACCCCTGGCCTAAAGGGTTAATAATCTAAGTAGAGAGGTGACAGGTGAGAGCAAGGTAATATTGTTATCCTTATGGTATTAATGGGGCATTAAAACATAGAGGTCACAAAGGACACAGTAGTAGACTCAGGAAATGAATTCAGTTCTTCTGAGAATCAGCCTTACCTTGACAGCTTTAACCGTGTTCTTTAATTGCAGATTAACCTTGTCACTGCCTGGGGTACCCTTCTGTAACTGGTTATTCCAGTACAGTAGTTGCGAGAGAGAGCAAAAACATTTTCATTGTTGTGTCTTTTTTCAAATGACAGCCTAATTGTTCTCTTTGCAGAGTGGGACCTTTGATGCATCATGTCTTAGCCAGGAAATGAGTAATATACTGTAGTGAATGAAGAGTGTCATTTCAGGCACTTATTATAATGTTGTATCTCCATTTGGTCTGTTTTAGGCCTTACAGTCAGAAGTCCTTGAAGGAAGGGGACAAAATGATGGGCAGTCAAGTTGCTAGGTGAGATCTTCATCAGTTTGTAGCTTCATTTTTTCCTAATTTGTTATCCCTTTGCATAGGAGACTTGAAGGCCTAGAAATGGTTGCTTGTAGCTTACATTACCTTCTCCCACTACTGCTTAGAGGTTGCTTAAGTCTGATTGTGCAATCCTTACCTTCATGATAGGGCTGTGCAAAACACCATCATTTTGTTTTAACGTCCATTTCACAATTTTGAAGAGACAGCGATTCATTTTGTCATT
Source organism: Caiman crocodilus (assembly GCA_030014935.1). NCBI lineage: Eukaryota > Metazoa > Chordata > Crocodylia > Alligatoridae > Caiman > Caiman crocodilus. The sequence goes on along the minus strand of JAGPOW010003395.1, from coordinate 39,842,061 downwards.
TCATTTTGTTTCGAAGCACTGTCCCATTTCGTTTCATTGAAGCTGTTTCGCTGGTTCAACGTTTCACTATTAGGCTATAGTGGGGAATCATGAAAATGCCTAAAACTTTGTTATTTCTCGCCTGATTTGGATGAAAATTGTAGGGACGTTAGCCCTTTTCTGAGGGCATGAAGCCTGCCACGTTTCAAAGAGATAGGGACAGAGGTTTCTTGGAAACTGCACCTCAAACTTCAGAAAGCAAAAGTGGTGACACTTGCTGGCAGTGGCAGCCTTCTGTCATCCAGCATGCAGATCCAGGAGCCCGCAGCCCCAGGAAGCTTTGGGGCTGTGCCAGACTCGTCCCGGGGGTGAAGGCCCCTGGATCTGCACCGGATGACAGGAGGCTGCTGCTGCCACCCGGGACCTGTGCTGGTCACAGCCCTTGCCCAGTGCCAGGGAAGGCTGATGCTGCCGCTGGCCCCAGGCAGAAGAAGCGGCCTCCTGTCATCTGGCTCGGTGCAGCCCCATGGAGCTCAGCCTGGTGAGGGGAGGCAGAGCGCAGTCCTGGCTCTGCCCGCCTCCCACTGCCAGGCTGAGCTCCATGGGGCTGGCGGTACCGATGGGAGTACAGCCCTGGCTCTTCCTGCCTCCCGCCATCAGGCTGCACTCCAAGCGGCTCCACAGCCCCATGGAGTGAAATGTCTTCAGCATTTGAATGAGGACTTGGTTTTCTGAAAAGGGAACTATTCATTTCACGTGATCTTTTCTAACATACCATATTTTCTCTTATACTAGACACACTTTCCCGCCTCCCAAATTGACAGCCAAATATTTAAGTGGGGAAACTGATTTTCTGCCCAAAACACAAGCACCCTGTTTTGATTTCTGTTCCACAGTGCAGTTGCATTACTATTCAGGTGGCTAAGGTGTTAACAATCATTTCTCCTTTTTAATGGCCTTGTTCCACTAATCAAGCTAACTTTTTTACAGGCAATTTTCCTGTCTACTACCTGCTTTTGGTTGCTCTCTTCCTATTTAACAACCACAAAGACTCTTTAACTTTTCAAAATCATAAGCCCATCCATGGAGAGCGGTCTTTAGCAGCGGCTAGCATTACAGCTTTAGTTAAGCAGGAAAAGGAGGGTGAATCAGCTGAAGATTAGGTTCTGCCACTACTCTATGCAGCTTTACCTCTGGAAAAGTCTTTTTTTTCTTCCTTCAACCTTTCAAACACAATTGCATGTATTATATTCTGGAGTGTGTTGTATCTGAGAAAATACAGTATATTCAGAACAAAGGAATTGCCATAATGAATAAGACCCGTGGTTCATTTAACCAGATGTCCTTCCAGTGATGGTGACCATTACCAGCTGTTTCAGAAAAAGGTGCAAGAAACCTACAATGTAGGCAGTTATGAGTTACATCCAACTTGACAGAGCATTTCCTCCTAATACCCATATGGTGCAACTTATCCTTATGTAAAAATGTAATATAGAGTAAAGGAAGGCGGGGGGGGAGGGGCGGTGCCTGTTGGTGCCCAATAATGGGAAACACTTGTGACATGATTTTTTTGTTTTTGCAGGATTGTGGAAAGCAAGAATCCTACCTACCATATAGGGGCCTTTGCTGTGGCTAATGGAGGTTGGACAACTCACTTCATTTCTGATGGGAAAGACCTGCAGCTGCTGCCTACTCCCTGGCCAGAGACAATCCCCATATCTTTGGCTCTTGGGACTATTGGTATGCCGGGGTGAGTTACAGGGCACACAGACAGAAGGCAGCTGAACTTTGCTGCATGGGGGATTGTCAGTGTCATTTCACAATACTTGAGTTGAACCAGTGAGTACTCTGAGATGGTCCTTGCCTTGAAACGGGGTTGAATTTTGTTCTATCAGCTGGATAGGAGGGGTTTTTTAAATTTTATCTACACCCTCATTTGAAACTGTTCTACCCACATTGTAGAGTGCAGTCTTATTTCAGCCATCTGTTTTAGGAACAGGGTTATGAGCTGCTAAGAGGTTGGAAATAAAAAGATCAAAGACTTAGTCCAATGTACACTGAAAGGCTCCTGCAGACTTCAAAGGTAGTTGGACTGAGCAGACCCAAAAACAATTACAGAGTAACTCTCAGAGAAATCCACATTAGCAGCACCCCTGCTTTAGAGGCAGCAGACAGGCCATGCCACTTACGCAACAACCAGACAACAAGAAACACAACTCGGTGGGGTTTTTTGCTTTTCTCCAATTCTTTTTTTTAGCAAGATGATTCCTTATTGAGCACCATCCAAGCTTTCAACTTGGTTATTAGTACAAAACCAAAGTTTCTAAAAAACTATTTTAAAAGCAGGCAAGATGTGTATTTTTCCCACATGTGGGCAGTTCACGTTCAGTTTACAAACAGATCAGCTTTTATGCTGAGTCTATTTGGGAAATCTGAGCTCAAAGAAAGATCTTGGGGTGAAGTTCTGAGGACCTGAATGTGTGAGCCTCGGTCTCCAAAGGAAGCCGGCTTGTAATGTTAGGAGGAGTTTGCTATCTGGGACCTATTTGTGCATAGCAGAGAAGGTGCCATCTGGTTTACATGCTAGGCATGCAGACTTGCTTACTTTGAAATGTAACCTGTATCTGGAAAAGCTTCCCTTGTCGGTCAAAGCTGGAGGTGAACATAGGACTGGGAGGGGCCTCCGGGGCCATGGAGTCCAGCCCCTGGCATTTCCAGGCTACTTTTAACCAAAAGACTACCCCAAATGGTTCCATTTCAATGCTATACTTTGCTGACCCTGAAGATGCCTGAAGCAGAGAGGTGCTGGTAGCCACCCTGGGCCTGATTTTCTCTTACAGGATACAACTATCTCTGTTAGATCCAAGTCTAAGATTACTTCACTAGTATAAAGGAAAGTAATTAAGTTAAAGCCAAGGAGCTACTCTGGTTTTTCGTTGTGTTACTGAGATCAGAATTTGCAGCAATCAAGGGGAGAATTAGCTTCATTAACTGTTACGAGAGAAATGAGGATTCTGAAATCTGACTGTCCTCAGAGAGGTGAGAATGAATTGCTTTTCCAGGACAAACTATGTCTTTGTAAATCCAGCAAATATGCTTATGAGATTAGAAGCCCTTTAATTAAAAACACAAGCTATTTTAACAAGTACTTTAGTACTTCTTACAGAAAGGGGAAGATGAACCTTTGAAAGAATGAATTATCCCCACCTCGACAGGAGACCACATTACACCTTTGTGTTTGTCACCACTTTACTAATTCACATGGCATATGGTTTCCTTTTCTCACAGCCTCACTGCATACTTCGGCCTGTTCGAGATCTGCAGGATAAAGCCAGGAGACATATTGCTGGTTAATTCAGCAGCAGGGGCTGTGGGTGCAGTTGTGGGACAACTTGCTAAAATTGGAGTAAGTGGCTTTAATTGTTCATAGTAATACCACAGATGGCCAAGTTAGGGAAGGGTTGAAGAGGCAGAAATGCATAAGAGTAGGGGGATGAGATGTCTCTTTGGGTCTCTCTACATTGCAATACCTTTTTGAGTTGCAGTCATACCTTGGGATTGAGATGTAGCCATACATTACCTAGCCTGGGTACCAGTAAGAAACCATGGCAGCATTGAGCTTAGTGTGAACTGACTACATAAGCATCTACCCAGGGACCTGGATGGGCTGTATATCCTTTGCCAGGGATGCAGCACGTGCTCTCCTCCCATCTGTGATGTGATATGGGCAGAATAGAGAATCAGGGAACAGATAGGAACCCAAACTGCTAACTTGTATGGGGTGGTTCAGAGCAATGGTCCCCAGTAGGACCCTGTAGCATTCAAAAGCTGTCTGAAACAAGGAGAGGCATGGGATTTAAACCCTCACTACCTGAAGGCAATGTAACGTCCGTTTATACATAGATTTTTATGCTGAAGTCACACATGGGCTAAGGTATATTTTCTTTTCTGACAGGGTTGCAAAGTAGTTGGCTGTGCTGGCTCAGATAAAAAGGTTGCATATCTGAAACAAATTGGCTTTGATGAAGCTTTTAATTATAAGACTGTAGGATCCTTGGAAGAAGCCCTTCGGAAGGCCTCCCCTAGCGGCTACAACTGCTACTTTGATAACGTAAGCTCAAACGGGTAAGGGGAGGGGACAAACGAGCAGCTTTCTGCCACCGCTCACACTTCTCAGGTAGAGTGGGAGCACCAAAGAGAGGCTCTCTGAGAACCAGTCCCCTTACAGACCCTCTGTTCTTAAGCCCTCTTTTTCAGACCTCCTGTTCACATCTCCCTTTCACAAGCCAAAGGTGCTGGCTTGGGAGCTTCCTGAAAAAGGAGTTGATTTTTACAGTCATTTTTACTTTTCCCTGTTTGGAGGAGGGGGAGAGGAGCTGGACTGTCCCTGACTGATCATGGGGCTGCTGTGGGAATAAGTAGTCTTGGGCTCTAACTTGGTATCCTAAAGTTTTATTCCTAGTCATGCTGCAAGCTTCCTGTGCAGCCATGGGCAAATCGCTTCCCCTCTTGATGTCTTGATTCCTGGTCTGGAGCAGTACTCCCTCTACCTTTCTCCAGTGCCCCTTTGTCTATCTTGCCCATTCAGACTATATGCATTTTGAGGCCGCTTCTGTCCCTTACCACGTCTGTCCATTGCCCAGCACAGGGGCAGGCAGTTATTTTGGGTGGACAGTTGCTTACTGAGTTTTGGCAAGCTATTGAGGGCCACATGAGTAGCACTGCTCCTTGGTTGCCATCTTGGGACCAAAAGTCCTGCTCCTAACCTCTGACCTTTGCCACTGGAAGTCCTTCCCTTTCCCCTGGGGAAGAGGGTTTGTCATCTTAGGGGAAAAAACCCAAATTATATATTAAAAATCAAACACCCATAATAATATATATTAATTTTTTTAAAAAATTGTTCTGATTTGTATGCATTTGTGCTGTATGTGTAGAAATGATTGCATAATAGCTCAAAATGCAGACTTACTAGTATATAGTATATTGTGTGGGGTGTGCAATGTTGTTGGGGGGTATGGGTGTGTGGGTGTGGAGACCTGTGGGTGAATGGGCATGGGGGCTTGTAGGGATGTGTGAGTATGGTACTGTGGGTATGGGAGCCACATGGTACAGAGTGGCTGGCGGGTAGGCAGGAAAATGGGGAGAGCGGTGGCAGGGACGGGGAAGAGTGGAAGCAAATGGGTGTGTGGGATCATGGGGTCCGCACTGGTATCCCAGGGCCAGCACCGGTGGGGGCCAGAGTGATGTGGCAGGAGCATGGGGCATGGGCAGGGGTCTACGGAGCCAGGCTGGGCTGCACCAGCAGAGAGGGAGGGGAGCTGGCCCAGCTCCATAGAGCCAGTGCTGGCCCTGGGACACCAGCGTGGGCCCATGCTCCCATCCAGCTGTCGCTGGCTCCTACACACCTGCTCACTTCCAGTCCCCCCTGCCCCAGCCCCGCAGTACAAACAGGGAAAAGTGCATGCAGCCCCAACCCCAAACACCCCCATGCTCGCCCGTCTGGCCTGAGCAGCGGTGGTGCAGGACAAACTGCTTCTCAGCATGGGAGAAAAGAGCCTCCCCCTGCTGTGTGCGGCAGCTGCACTGGGCCGCCCGCAAGCGGCAATGAAGGAGTTACACTGCAGCCTGGTGTGGGGCAGGCTCTGGGCTGCTGAAGCAAACAGTGCCCTCTGGCGGTGAGGCGGGGGGAGTGGGGGGGTGGTTTTCTCTACTCCAAGCAGCAGTTTCTGCCCAGCTGATGCAGCTGCTCAGCCCCAATGGGCGAGCCCGGAGCTGGAGTGGGGCCCAGGCTGAGCACCAGTGGTGAGGGACAAACTGCTGCTCAGCGCAGGGCAAAAGCAGACCCTCCCCTTCCTACTGCCAGCGCTCCATGGTTCAGTCACTCAGCGCCTACACAATGCTGCCTGCGCCTGCTCTCTGCTGCCCTGTGGGACAGCCCAGAGGCACCAGTGATGCAGCAGACGCACAGGACGCCCTGCGTGGGCTCTGGCCAGCTGCACCAGGAAGTATCAGCCACGAGGAGAGGAAGGGGCTGCTTTCCCCTCGTGCTGAGCAGCAGTTTGCCTTGTGCTGCCGCTGCTCGGCCCAGGCGGGCAAGCATGACCATACGGGGTTGGGGCTGTGCGTGCTTGTCCCTGCCTGTACTGAGGGGCTGGGGTGGGTGGGACTGGCAGTAAGTGTGTGCACAGGCGCCATTGACAACTGGATGGGAGCGCGGGGCCCATGCTGGTGTGTCCTAGGGCCAGCGCTGGTGGGGCCCATTGCGGGGTGGCAGGAGCATGGGGTTGCGTCTAGCAGGGGCTCTATGAAGCCGAGCAAGCTCCCTTCTCTCTCTCTGCTGCTGCAGCCCAGCCTGGCTCCACAGACCCCTGCCAGCCCACATGCCACACTCCTGCCGCCCTACTTGGGGCCCTGCCAGTGCTGGCTCCAGGACACTGGTGCAGGCCCTGTGCTCCCACATGCCTGCTCACTTCTACTCCCCTCCTGCCCCCACCACTTTGCCTACTTTCCTACCTGCCTACTGGCTGCTCTGTACCCTGCAGCTCCTGGCTGCATGGTCAGACTGCAGGACTCAGCAGGAGCTGACCCAGCCCTGAGGACTGGGACAATCACCCACGTTCCTCCCCTGCCCTTACCTGAATTTCCTGCTTTGACACAGGGAGGCACAAACAGCCCCATGGTCCTAGGCCAGAAGCTCCTGCTAGGCAAGGGTTTCCAGCTGCTCGGGATGCAGGGCTGAGCAGGCCTTGCTGTTGCAGAAGTCTGTCATGGTTTCCCCTGGGTCCTACTGCCCCTGGCTTCTGTCATCTTTGACAGGCTGCTGTGGCAGATAAATATTAATTTTCTACATTTTTTTAGGTGCCCTGTGGGAGGGATAGAATGGCCCGGTGGGCCAAATCTGGCCCATAGGCCATATTTTACCCACCTTTGGCTAGCATGTACTACCATGGTATACACTGATACAGCAAGGCAAGAAAAAAAAGAACGAAATAGCAAGCTATTATCTCAAGAAAATCAAAATATCCTTCATTTTACTACAAAAACCTATGTGAAACTCTTAAATAAGCGAACGAGTGTTTAAAACACCTTTTCCAGTACCAGCTGACTTGAAAAGGCAGATTCCATGCCTCCTTTCTCTCCCTCAGTGCTGTTGCCTCCCTCAGTCTCTGCAAAGGCTGCCTTTCTTAAGAAAATGAGGGTCTGACCTTTTCCCAGGAAAACCAGTGAACTCACAGAATCTATGGCCGTTAGTAGCCCTTTAAAGAGTTTCTTACTCACTTACTTTCCCTTTTTATTTTTATTTTATTTTTATCCATCTCCCTTTTTATTTTGGCACCACTCAACATGCTAAGGAGAAATGCTACTGCTGTCACATTCCACTTCTGCTTCCTGCTCTAGGCCACATGACAGAGTCTCTAAAATGTCAGCAATAACAAATCCTTATTTATAAGGATTGTGGCTTCATCCCAGAAGATAATTACAGAATTCAGTCTGGGTCTGACGATTAGATAAAGTAAATAGCTGTAGATGTATTCAGTTCAGCAATGGTTTATACTGGTTTACACGAGCTAAAGACTTGCCCCTTTCCCTTTCCCCTCCACCAGTGGTATCTTAGATGTTTACCTTTCTTTGGTGGGACAGGGAAGGACAATAATCACAAATTCCAAGTTCTCGTTAGTGGTGATTGTGTTTTAACTCGTTCCAACCACTTGGGCTTTGTCTAGAGTAGGATTTTAAAGTGTGTTAGGCCATGGGAGCTAGATCATTTTAGCACCATAAACTAGTAACTTCTAAAGCTCTAGTCAGGACAAGTCAAGTTATGGTGTGCATCTAAACTGCCTAACTCAAAATCCAGGCTCCCTTTTATGTGATCTCACATCACATCATTAAATTCTTGTCAGCAATGTTTTACTTTGTATCTCCTGGCTTGTTCAGTAGCTTTTGCATGAATGTTTAAGAAAAGCAGCCTTTATTTCTGTTAAAGTCTATCTTACTGAACAATAGCTGTGCTATTCAGCATTCCTCTGGTAGCAGGGCATTTCCACGCTTTCGCAAAACCAAATGTAAAACTTGATAGCTTCCCTACCACCCATGTGGCCTGTAAAATGCAGAAGGAAGCAAGCCATGAGACAGCAAAATCGAAATGTGAAGGGTTGAGGTTAATGTGAACATTAACCTGGAACATTGTGATATTCAAGTACAAAGCCTGAAAATCACAAAGGTGAAAATGGAGGTAAGGATAAAAGAAACCTGGAACTCCTGTACCCTTGATGCTCTCATGAAGCACTGAGCAATGCCATTTGGAAATTGCTTAGTTTTGGAACAGTACTCTCAATCTTTTTTTTTTTGCTCCAAAGTGAGCTGAAACTAGTGCAGCTGGTGCACAAATTAACAAAAATGAAGAAATCTTTGTTTAGAAACGCAGGGAAAAAAACCTCTATGTTTGCCAATCAAATGGAAAAAGAGGATGTAGCCAATGAAACTTTGCCAAGCTTCACAGAGCATGTTACAAAACTGGGCTTGGAAAGAGTGCCACGTAATACTGAGAATACTGTAGAAAACTAGCGTTCCCTTTCTTTCTCAGTGTTTAAATAATTATCCCTCCTTTATCTGTTGAGTGATTTGAAGCTATGATAATTCCAGTGCTTTATGTCTGGTATAGACTGCAACTAGTATCAGCAGTAATTCCTGACTCTTTTCATACTAGTCTATCACACTGGCTGGTCTTAGGGTCTTCTTTTCCACCGCCTGTCACATTGGGTAGCAATTTACAACCATACAAAGTGAGAGAAAAATACTGGCAGCCTGATTTGAGGATGTTTAATAGCCATTTACAACTATGAAAAGCAAGTGTAACTGAAAAAGCAAGAATCCGTCCCTGTGCTGAACCCTTTAGTAACTGTTGCATCTAGAACCAGTAACCCAAGCTAGCATTTTCAGACTTGAAGGGATTCTTGTTAGATGTGCCTACATAATGCACCCACCTGTTAATCTCATTTCTCATCTGAACTACTGCAGCCTCTTCTGCAGGGCCTTCAACAGGTCACTATCATTGTTGCCTTCCCTGTCCTTTGTTCTGATCATGTCTCTCCTTCCTTGAGTCTCATTCTTGCCACCTTTTTCCTTCTATCTCAAACTCTTGTTCTTTATGTTCAAGATTTTGACCAGTTGATATCTCAGTACTGTTTATCTTCTGGGCCTCCTTTCTTGTGCCCAAATGCTGCCACATCCTTCTACCTTCATCTCAGTGGAGAGAGCAGCTAGGGGGCTTGCCTGGCTGGCTGTTGGCTACGGCCTCCTAATCAGAAGACAGTGGGTGAGTAAAAGGAAGGGCCAGGGAGGAATAGGACCCCTGCTAAATGAGCAGAAACAATTGGTGACGGACAGGGGGACAAGGCTGAACTCCTCAATGAGTTCTTTGCCTCAGTGGTCCTAAGCGAGGGGCACGACAAGTCTCTCACTGGGGTTGTAGAGAGGCAGCAGCAAGGTGCCAGACTACCATGCGTAGACCCTGAGATGGTGCAGAGTCAC
>JAGPOW010003395.1:39781075-39832451 GCA_030014935.1 Caiman crocodilus | reverse complement strand
TCACAGTTAGAGTGGCCAAGGTCTGGAATGAGCTCCCAAGGGAGGTGGTGCTCTCCCCTACCCTGGGGGTCTTCAAGAGGAGGTTAGATAAGCATCTAGCTGGAGTCATCTAGACCCAGCACTGTTTCCTGCCTATGCAGGGGGTCGGACTCGATGATCTATTGAGGTCCCTTCTGACCCTAACATCTATGAATCTATGAGGCCTTCTTTAAACATCTGGAAACTTCCAAATTTCAGGACTTGGTTGTCATAGGGGGTTTAAATATTGGGACATAGAATCATAGAAGTAGGGTCGGAAGGGACTTTGTAGATCTTCAAGTCTGACCCCCTGCCTAAGCAGGAGGAAAACTGGGCTCAGATAAGCCCAGTCAGGTAGGCATCAAGCCACTTCTTAAAGACCCCCAGGGTAGGAGCCAGCACCACTTCCCTTGGAAATTTGTTCCAGATCCTAGCCACTCTGACTGTGAAGTAGTTGTTATGGATGTCTAATCTAAACCTACTCTCCAACAACTTGTGGTCATTATTCCTTGTTATCCCAGAGGGCGCTAGGGGAAACAATGTCTCCCGCAAACCCTTCTGGTTCCCCCTAGTGAGTTTACAGACAGTCACCAGGTCCCCTCAGCCTTCTCCTGTGAAGGTTGAACAGGTTCAGGTCCCCTAGCCTCCCATTGTAGGGTCTGCCCTGCTGTCCCCAGATCATGTAAGTGGCCCTCCTCCGGACCCTCTCAATGTTGTCCACATCCCTTCTGAAGTAGGGTGCCCAGAACTGGACACAGTACTCCAGCTGTGGCCTGACCAGTGTTGTATAGAGGTGGAGGATCACCTCCTTGGACCTACTTGAGATGCACCTGTGGATGCTCGATAAGGTCTGGTTAGCTCTGCCGACTGTGACCTTGCGTTGTCAGCCCATGTTCATCTTGGAGTCAGTGATGACTCCAGGACTCCAACACAAGACTCCACACATCAGCTGGGAAAGGAACACAGCAGTGCAGCAATTCCCTGGAGTGTGTTGGGGATAACTTTATGAGAGAGTTGGTAGAGAGGCTAAAAAGGAGGGAAGCTTTTGACTTTAATTAGTGAATGTTAAGGATTTTCAAAATCCCAAAAAAGATGACAAAGCCAGGAGGGAAATACAGAGCACCCGGGCGAGGGACTAACAAGAGAAGGATGGGGGTGAGGTTGGGAACGCACCTAGGTTACATAAGATACAATGTTCTACTACAATACTACTCACAACCGAGGAGGAATTGGTTGCAAATGTGAAGGTGAAAGGTAACTTGGGTGACAACGACTTTGAAATGATAGAGGTTAAGATCTTAAGGGTAGAAAGGAACAATCCCTTGACAATCCCTTGATTTGAGGATGATCTCTACCATGGCTCATTGGTGGGTCTTGTGATGACTTAAGAGTTCAATCCTTGAGCCATAGATTCCATCCACAGAAGTTATAGCTCTTTCTGCAGGAGAAAGCAGGCCGCAGGCTGGGATTCCTCTCCTTTTCCTTTGTCTGCTTTCTCTTCTCTGCTTCAAGGGCAAGGCACTTTACCTCAAAATGAGATTCTGCATGGTTGAAGTTATGGTGCCATTGGAGTCAGTTGGCAGCCAGCACCTCCCAGCTCTTGATGTTGGCATCTGTTTTCTTGATGTTGGCATCTGTTTTCTTGATGTATGCCTTCAATGTGGCCTTATAGTATTAATTGTTTTGTTCTTTCAGTGAAAATGACCTAGATTGAAGAGCCCTCCATCCATTCCATATTCAGTGTCAATTCCAGGAGAAAGGCAGTCTTTAACAAGAACTAGGATGACTCAAAAAGAATGGAAAACAGAGTTAGGGTGTTGATGCACCCTTGCATGACCCCAGTTTAGATGACAAACAAATCTGTCTCTGACCTACTACATAAAACGGTTACAGTCGTATTGGTCATGGAAAAGCCTCAAAACTTTGATATACTTTTCAGTTCATCCAAATTTGGCCAGTACTTTCCACAAGGCTTCACAATTGTGCAGTCAGATGCCTTGGCAGGGTCAATGAAAGCCATGTACAGGTTCTGACGTTATTCCCGACAGTTTTCCTGGACCTGGAAGGCAAAAAAGATCATGTGAGTTGCCCCCATAGGATTGTCTGAAACCACACGGAGATTCCAGCAGGACTTCCTCAGTAAGAGGTAGAAGATGGTTTAGGAGTTTGCAAGTGAGCATTTTCCCTTCTGTGAAAATGGGGACAATACCTTGATAGTTCCCACACACAGACTTATCTTCTTTCTTGAATATAATCACCACGTTAGCATTCCTCAGGTCCCTAGGAACCTCTTCATTGTTCCAAATTCCAAGAATAAATTCATCCTCAGTACCAGTTCCTCACTGCCAGCCTTGTGGATTTCAGCAGGTGTGCCATCCGGTTCAGTAGCCTTGTTGTTCTTGGTTTTCTTGATGGCACCCCAGACCTCTTCTAGAATAGGAGGATTGGTGAGCGATTCCCTTCCAGGGTGCTGGTTGATGGACTTGATGGGAGTGCCTTAAAGTGCTCTTTCCATCTAGCTTAGATAATTTCATTGTCTTTAAGGAGTATCAAGCCATCCTGCAATTGCAGGAAAGTAGGACTGTAGGAAGTTGGGCCACTGATGGCTTTTGTTACCTGGAAAAAGCTATGCATCTCATGTTTGTCCGCATAGAGCTGCATTTCTTTGGCTTTAACTTGTTACCACTGATTTTTTATTTCCTGGATCTTCCTTTGAACTTCAGTTTTGAGGAGCTCGTACATCTGCTTCTGCTGAGATGAGGTATCATCTTGCTGAGCAGAATGAACCATTCTCTTCTGGTTAAGGAGGGCTTGGATATCCAATGAATTAAAGACAGGCCAGATGGGTGGTGGTTTTAAACCTCTCTCAGAGTTCCTCAAATGTTGCCTTCATTTGTGGACAGGGCAGAGAACTTTTTAGGGAGAAACTGTTGGAGGTCCTTTCAGACCTCTAGATCTTGAAGAGGTCTATCACAAAATGATAGAATTCAAGATCTTAAGGGTAAGAAGGAAGGTGGGCAGCAGAATAAAGACACTGAACTTTAGCAAAACAGACTTTAGCAAACATCAGGAACTGGTGGGCAGGATCCTCTGGGAAGCAAGTCTAAGGGGAAAGAAGTCCAGGAAAGCTGGCTGAACTTTAAGGATGCCCTCTTAAGGCCACAGGAGCAAGCTATCCTGATGTGATGGAAGAATGGGAAGTGCAATAGGAGACCAGTCAGGCTAGACAGCAATCTCTTCAATGAGTTGGAACTCCAAAAGGAATCTTATAAAAAGTGCAAATTTGGTCATATTACTAGAGAAGAGTATTAATTTCACACAGGCATTCATGAAGATTAAGTAGGCCAAGGCATGGTTTGAGATACAATTGGCAGGGGATATAAAAGGTAGTAAAAAATGGTTCTAAAAGTATGTCAAAAATAAGAGGAAGAGCGGAAATAACATAGACTCTTACAGAATGCGGAAGATAGCAGGAAAGGCAGAAGTATTTAATGCATATTTTACATCAGTCTTCACGAAGAACGTACCAAATGATCTTTGGCAGCAAATATAGGGAAGGAGACAAATAGCCTAGAGTAACAGCAGAGCAGGTTAGGAATTACTTAGAGAAGCTAGATGCTATCAAGGAGGCAAAGTCATATTGAATACATTCAATGGTACTGAAGGAATTGTCTGAGATAATTTCAGAGACATGGGCTGAGAACAAAGTGATCAGAAATGGCATGGATTCACCAAGAGCAAGTTATATCTGACCAACCTGATTTCCTTTTATGGCAAGGTGACAGGTTCTGTAGACGGGGAGAGAGAAGTTGATGTGGTATATACCTTGACTACAGTAAGGCTTTTGACGTTTTCTCATGACATTTGCTTTCAACAAGCTAAGGAAATACAGACTAGACAAAAGTACCATTAGGTAAATATATAACTGGTTGGGTCATCATACTGAACAAATAGTCATCAATAGCTTGATGTATAGTTGGGAGGAGGTATCAAGTGGGGTTCCCTGAGAGTCTGTTTTGGGTCCCATGTTGTTTAATATCTTCATTAGTGATTTGAATTATGATATCAAATGCAAGCTTAGCAAGTTTGTATATGACCCCAAGTTGTGTGGTGTTGCGGACACCCTAAGGCTAGGATCCAGAATGACTGGGGTAGACTGGAGAAATAGCCTGCAATCAGTTAGATGAGATTCAACAAGGGCATGTGGAAAGTGCTGCATTTTGGATGGAATAATTGTGTGCACTAATATAGATTGGGGAATGACTGACTACCACTGCAGAGAAGGACCTGGTGGTTACAGTAGACCATAACCTGAATACGAGCCAACAGTGTGCTCTTGTTACCAAAAAAAGCCAACAGTGTACTGGGGCTAACAACAAGAGTGCCACTTGCAGGGATCCTGGTTTTCTCTGGTAAAAAAAAAATCCCTATTTTTGGATTTAAAAAAGTAACCCAAAATCCATTTTTCCATGATTAAAATTAAACACCACTAATATATGGATATAGATCTATATAGATGCAACCTGTGAATGGGAGTTAATTATATTAGTACTGAGATGCTCATCTTGCTGCTTGGACAGTAAGTCCCTTTCCTATCCTGTCTTACATGTTTATCTAATTTAGATTTACCCTTCAGAACAAGACTTACATCATCATTCTACAAAGTACGATGCAGTAATCTGGGTGCCAAAAATAGGGTTTGTGACATAACCGATTGCAGAAGTCAGTTTGGGCCTATACTGCCAAACCCCAAATTCCCCAAGTTTGGAAAAGTTGAGATCTGGAACTGAAATTTGCCACTTGAGCCAGTCCCTGACTTTTAGAGGATCACTGGAGACCGAATACAATAGAGAATATGATAAACGTTGAGCAAGTGCCTCATCTTGCGAACACCTAACTTAGCTTGTCAGAAGCTTCTAAATCACCTCCATCTGCTCACTGGGTCCATTTTACATGCTGAAGTGTTTAACGAATCAGTCTTTGCATGATCAATGTGGTTTTTCTGTGTGCTGGTTACGTTCTGGCTACTTTAGGTGGGTGGAGAGTTTTCAGACATTGCTCTCAGACAGATGAAGAAATATGGGAGGATTGCACTGTGTGGAGCCATCTCTCTATACAATGACAAAGAGACCCAGAAAGGTATGCATCTCGTTTTTGTCTATCAGGAGTTTTTTTGGGGGGAGGGGAGAGGAGGGGGAGCAATAGGCCCTAAGCTGTTTAAGACTGATGATATATTATAGCATTTGCTTGCATCTACTGGACCAGATCTGGTAAGTGAAGAGGCAATGGAAATGAGCAGGAAATAAAATCTAGTATGTGAGAAGAGTTCAAAGCAAGAGAAAGCCAGGCTAAGAGAAATTGGCTCAGGGTCACTTAATGACATGTAGTGGTTTTTACCAGCTAGATCTCGTTTAAGGCACGTGCAGCCTATGTAGGTGATTAAAAAGAGGCATTTCTGCTTGATAACAAATAAGCTACACTCAATAACCCTACAAAATAGAGTTCATGTGAATATTAGTGATGAAATAACCTATTAAGCATATTTCTATATTCTAGCCTTGTTTAACAAGCTTTTTGAAGTTGAGCCTGGTAATTGAGTATAAAAATGCAGGTTCAGCTAAAAATCTTTGCTGAAGTTCAGCTTTGAACTACAGCTCTTGCTAAATAGCCTAGCTGCAGATTAACCAAGGAAATTAAGTTTTTGCTTTGAAACTTAGTTTTTAAACCTAGCTAAGAAGTTCTTTTCCCTGACAGGCTGGTCAACTGTTACAGGCTTTTGAGAATTTAGGACTTAGTAAATTCAAGGTTAACCTCTTTCTATTTCAGATATTAAAACTTTTGTTAATAATGAGGATTTGATTACTTGGCTTGATATGTTTTACCCATACCAAACTATTATTCATATACTGTTTGTATTTAAACTCACTAGAACGAGTAGTTGATTTGGATGGGACAAACTCCACAAACCTTCCTGAGTCCCCAGAACACCGCTGAGGACCAACAGTAATTTACAGCGGAGCAAACATGGATGTTTGAGTCCCTTTATTATGTATTGAACCTTGAGAATATTTGTTTAGAATACTTTAATGCTGACATGCAGTCTCACTAATATAAATCCATGCCCATAATTGTTACACTAGACCTTGCTTATGATATGGTTCCATATTACTTTTATTGCAAGATAAGTTTATGTTGTGTTACAGCAGAGCTTGATCAGTTTATGGAAGTGCTCACCTGACGCAGTTGCAACAGCAGGGACTAGATTTGATGACCTAGGATAGGGGCGGCCCACCTGTGGCATGTGTACCACAGGTGACACAGGCAGCCTCTTTGTGTGCCACACACCAGATCAGGGTGGGGACAGGCAGTACAGCAGCAGATTGGACAGGGAGCAGAAAGCAGAAGAGTAAATCAGGCAAGGATAGGGGATTGGAGTTGCACCCAGGGCTGGTATGGGGTAGCTTGTGGTATGCTTGCCAAAAAGGTTGGCCCCAGCTGATCTGGGAGAGTCCTTCCTACCCTGTGAAACCCCCAGTGAAGTCAGTAGGAGTTGGGAGTAAAAATTAGGCTTCCTACATCACTTCCAAAAGTGCCTTGAAGTACAAATCCTGTCAGTTTTCACTGAGACTTGGGTTTCTAAGGCTCCCAAGTCATGTAGGCACTGTTGAAAATGTAACCCTTTATTGCTGGGGACAGGTTGGGTTTATATATGTACATCACATTAAAAAGCAAGATTTGTAAGATTTTTCCCCCCCCTCAAAAAAGATTAAGCATTTGAGCTGTTATGCAAGAAACACAGCTTTAAATCTCCCTAGGGCTAAGCAAAAGCAAATGACAGCCACTTTACTTCTAAACAAATTCTTCACACAGATTTGAATGCACTTTTTAACTTCACACCTTTAGGTATTTTGCCTTTACATTTCCTGTCTCCATGTAAAAAAAAACCCAAAACCTTTAGTGTCAAATACTGAATGATCTCACTGAATAAGTCAAGCATGCAGCCTTGAGTTGATTACTCATTGACTAGCCTTACTTTATCAGCATCTGGATTGGAAAGGTCTCTCCTTATTACATGCTTATTTGGGTTTTAAACAGAAGTAACACCACTGTTGTTTTACTTGTTCCTCTCTCTTTCAGGACCTTATGTGCAAGTTCCAATGCTCTTTCAAGAGCTTTGCATGGAAGGATTTCTGGTCTCACGCTGGAACAACAGGCGTGAGGAAGGTCTGAAGGCACTGTTAAAATGGGTTGTAGAGGTAAGGGATGATGGTTTCTCATAGTACAATTTGTCAGCTCAGGTTGACATTTTCTTCTGTGCAAAGATTCTGTCTTTTGTAACACATGAACCATGGCTGAAGCTGTTTTTCCAGGCCTCAAGCATAGGTGAGAGTAGGGCCAAACCAGGCTGCACAGTCAGTGTGGAAAATACAGTGGATTTCTACAACTAGAATGTGTTGCAGCCAAGAAGAAACCAAGTGATAAATACAACTTGGTTCTTAGAGGGGCCACCAGCTGAAAAAGGAGGCTGAGTAGGTAGCAAGGAACATCCCTAAGCATGCATGCAAATATACTGTATTACAATTACATTACATGCTCTGATTCATGCTTTGATTCAGCCTCTGGCCAATAAAAATGTTGTTTAGAGAGAATACAACTTCTCTCTTACACTCTTCTTTCCTCTTAAAATGATGAGACATAGTATAGCTTTATCTGAAGCTTCATGTTGTATGGTACTTGGAAAGCCCAACTCCTTCATGCAGTACTTTAAAGGAAAGATAAGTTTCTAGTCCTCATGATTACTGAAAAAAGCTGGTAAGTTTGAACTGTAAATGTCAAAAAGTGCCCAAAGATTATTTCAAGCCTCATGGTTTTAGGCAAAGGGCCTGATTCAAGACTTAGAAACACTTGATGTTTGCTGTATTACTAGGGTAGAGGGACAAAGTGCATCTCTGTAGAATTTAATATTTACTCCTCCTGAAGACAGTTCTTCTAGGCCTCTCTAGAAATGCCTGTCACTCCAAAAAGAACTATGGCATCAGGTGGAAAAACAGCAGTGGACATGCCATTAAAAGCAGAACTCTTAGACAATATACTGATATAACTTAATTTTACTATCTGGTACCCTAAGATATACCAGCTACAGGTCTAACATATTATTAAGACAATTGAGAGAAGGAAGGCTAGAGATGCCTGAATTAGTCTACAAGGTACAACTCTTTGCTACTTCCTGCCTGGCTTCAAACTAACATGGCTATCACCTTCCCTTTGCTTTAAAATTTGTGGTTATGCAAGTCAAAGAGATCTGGCAATAGTTTAAGTCAAGAGAGGGTATTAGTCATGCTAGTTTGAAGTCAAGCAGAAAGCAGGGTTGAGTTGCATCTTATAGAGTGGGTAAATTAGATGCATAGTATCTGCTTTTGAGAGTCTGAATTTGAGTTCACTTCATCAGATACTGTTAAAGGCAAAGCACAGAGCAGTATATCAAATACCATGTGATCTAAATACAAAATACAGGGAAGGAGGCAAGGGAAGGTAGAACAGGGAACAGTTTAAGCTACCATTAAAAGTAAATGACTAGAAATTGGAGTAAAATCCTTTTTTTTGTGTGTGTATAGGGAAAAATTAAGTATCATGAAGACATCACTGAAGGATTTGAAAATATGCCAGCTGCTTTCATGGGCATGCTAAAGGGAGACAACTTTGGAAAAGCAATACTCAAAATGTAAAGGGAATGTGATCTGTTTCATCATGGAGTACAATGTAGATACTTTTATACTACTATTTTATATGAGTAAGATTTACAACCTAAAGGGAGATTATACTAATAACATTTCAGTTTTATTACCAGATAGTCAACCATTAGTTGCCAGTAATGTATAAATTCATTAAACCATTCTGAGCCTTATAAGCTGCATTTTTGTAGTTGTAATCCAACTAATTGTCTAGCAGTACTGAATTGCTTATCTGACATTTGCAGGACTGCACTGCTGATACAGCATTGCTAAACCAGAGGTACCCTTAGTTTCAGTGAGTTAGGGTTTGCACTGAGAAGCCTACTGGCAAATATCCTGAAGCAAACCTGAAACAGGCTTAACATAATCACAGCAAAAGCAGGAAGCTTCTAAAATTCTGTGTTTAAAACAATTCATTTAGTTTCAGGAACAACATATGGGGAAGAATAGTACCAAAGCTTAACCAGGTTGTTAAATCAGTTGTCTTTTAGACATCATTGTTAGAGCAAACTGTGTTGTACCCACAATAAACAAAATAAACTGGATACTTTAAAAATATTTACTAAGTTTATAATTACCAATTAATGAAATGCCTCCAAGCCATCAACCACGGATTGCAGAGTTGCATTTTCATCTAGGGATAAGAGGCTGGTGGAGTAGAGTGATCTTTGTTCTTTAGGCTTTTCTTCTTTACTGTGGAGATCTACAATCTAGCTTTATCAAAGGGCCAACTACATATAGCATACCTATGGCTTAAAGGTAGGGCAGATTTTTGCTAACTTGATCTAATCTTAGGCTTGGACCAGGTCCCTCAGTACAAGAGTGGCACTTGAACAATTATGTCTTAACAGACTAGAGGAAACTTAGTGGTTGATTTATGTTACTAACTGTTGAAGCTCCTCTTACTATGCTCAGCAATAGAGCTGTACAAGTGGCTGTTTTTGCAATATAAGACAGGGCACATGAACTGCAGCTCTGGCCAGATACTCAGCTGAATTAGCTAGCCTCTCAAAGAAAGGCTGTAAAGGTGGGAAGGAGTCAGCAGCAGTATAGGAAGGAGGGGGTAGGGGACAGCAGCAGGGATCCAGTGCAGTGAGACACCAGCCTGTATGGGTATTGGTACTACACAGATCAGCCATGTAACCAGTGCAGGTGGGAAGCACAGGAATAGTGGAAGCAAGTGCCAGGGGATGGAGGTATAAGGCTCAGGGTGCCTGCTCCCTCTTTCCCCAATCTCCTCGTGGCAGGGGACATTTTGAAGGGCTTAAACACTTGCCAGAAATGATGGTACATTGGGGCAATGTCATCCAATTTATCCTTTGGAAACTGCAGTAAGACAGGCTTTTATATGAGCTTCAAGTACTGCACACAACAACTGAAGGCAAAGAATTGATAATTTTATTGTACTCATTTACAGTCTGAAGGGACAGTTTATTTTTATATTTATTTTCAAGCTAACCTGATCAGTCTTTAAGTAGAAAAAGTTACATGCTATAATTTAAACAGTCAACATTTGTTCATGCTGTTTGTTGGATCCATTGCTACATTAGTTCCTGAATACTCTCCACCAGCTTGTCTTTGTTTGCTCCAGAAAATTCCTTCACCTGAAATGAGAAGTTATTTCAGGCTATACATTATAGCTCTATTACTTAAATTTAAAAAAAGATAAATTAATGCTAAATACCAAATCACTTCCAGTTACACCACATTACGCTCCCTTGGGGGTGGATGGGGAAAAAATATGGCTATTCCTGCTTTCCAGCTGCATTTTCAAGGTTTTGGACACTTCAGAGTCTGGTTGTATTTTTAAACAGGTACCCACCAAGTTAAACATTTCTTAAGAACCATGTCTCCATGCCCACTGCAGCTCCCAGCCCAGTAAGTCCATTGCTCTCAACTGTGTCCTTACACTGCAAATGGTCATTATCCAAAAAAGTGACTGCCAAGCCTACGTGTTGACTAGGAAGTGCATGATATCACACGGTAGGACCAAAACTCATCAAGATGTATAAAGTTTAGCTAACACAGCAAAAACTTGCACATAGCTACTGAGACAGTTGCTTGTTTACAGAAATGAATTTTAGGGAAACACTGCTGGAAATTCATTAAAGATACTACCAATTTAAGAAAGTTAACTGCCACTGGCTTGAAATGCACAACATCTAAAGACCTAATACTGAAGGGCCAATTAAGCCAACTTTAAAAGCCAAATCACAAAAGGCTTTAGTGTATAACAATGCCTTTTCTCCAACCCCTCCCCCCAACATGTGCTTATTAATCTTGGGAAAAAGGTCCTATGCTGGAAAGAAAGGCAAGGCTAGAGACACTGCATGCCATGCAGCTGTCAAGGTGGCTACTGCTTGCATTTACTCAGAAAACTGAAGGTGCAGTCTTGGCAGCCCTCCCATAGCCATAGCTATCAGTCAAGTCCTGCAGCTTCTGCCCAAAGCAGCAAGGGAGCTATTATCTGCATCTTGATGAGGCCCATGCTGTAGAAACGCATAATTTATACAAGTTCCATAACGAACTACTTGCAACAAACAAGTAATAGTCCTACTACTGCCCTTTGCAAGTGTCTGGGGCCTAGCCTCATGCAACAAAAAAAAACTGAATTATTAAATGTTTGTTGGTTTTTGTTTTTAAGTATATTTTAGCAACCCATTACTCTTGGCCAGAAAAATCTAGTCTCAGGATATATTAACTTCCTTGCGCTGTATTAGTTCAGAAGTCATCTGCATCGTGGACAAGTAGGTTAGCTAGCAAGCTCTACAAAACATGAGCATCTTTAGCTTTGGAAGACTTTCTTGGTACATGAAGCTAGATTCCATTTTATTTCCTCCATACCCCCAAAAGATCATGCAAAGCAATTATCTTCATTTTAAGATTTTAAGCCTTTCTAGGCCTAAACATAGCTACTATTGATCTAGGTTCAGATTCAAGGATTTCAGCATCCACTGCTCTTTCCCTGGGCTACTTTCCCCATACCTGCTCCACCAGGAATGTGGAAACTTACCTGCTTGCCATTCTTGTAGAACACGAATGTCGGCATGCATTTGATTTGACAATGTTCAGCAACATCCTAGAAGAGAGGAAGTTTCACTGGAATCTTAAGATATAAAAACTCTAGTTACAACTAGAAAGCAGTCTGTCTAAAAACTGCCAAGACAGACTGGAGCCAAGCATGTACTTGCTACCAAGTAACGCGGTACATTCCAGTGGAGTCTACTAGTCAGCTAAAAGCTATAGTTTCCCCATTTTTTCTAGATTTAGAGCAGTGGCTCTTAATTTGTAAAAAAAAGAGGCACCCCTCAGAATCAAGGCACACCTCCAAATTTATCCAAATTGAGCAGTACTCCTATTTCAGAGACTTACAGTGCTTTCCTCTTTGCAAAGGAGCCAGGTAATAAGGGCAGGAGAGTGGCCAGGCAGGCAAAGCCAGAGTGTGCCCTTATCCACTTATCTCCTTGCACTTTCTGCAGCACCTTTCAGAGGATCTCACTCATTTAAGTATAATCACTAGTTCTAGTTTCCTCTGGGGGACTGTTTGACACACCCAGGATTTTAGAGTCCACACAGCTACCAGGAAGCCTCATTGTGTCAGGTCCCATTCCAAGCAACTTGTGAGGGTGTACTCTGCCGATAGGTTGAGCTGTTAAACTCCAAGAAGTGTTCCTGCTAAAGAAGTTGTTGCTCAAGTGCGTCTGAGGCCAGAAGGAGAATCCTTAAAAACTGAAGCTTATGGCAGTGTGTTCATTATTTCAATTATGTGTCTCAGCCAATCAAATTTAACTGGTGCAATAACAGGAAAAGAAATTCCTGCCATTAGGGGCAGCTGGGACACAACCCTTGGGTAAGCTCTTGCTTAACAGCAAAGGGAATGGATACAAGAGAAAGTTTGAGAAATACGTATTCTTTGGCAGAGGTCAGGTAAGACTCATCAACAACATAGGTATTTAGGGCCCTTTCAAGCAAGTGTATGACAGCCAATTAAATGTACACCATTACCTTGTAAAAAAAAAAAAAAAAAAAGCCTCAAGAAAGCTCCCCATCTAAGGGCACCACCCACAACAATGTCAAACATCTAGTAACATTAGAAGCTAATCCCGTGTGTAAAAACATAGAACAGCTCCTGCCAAAACAGCATTTATAGATATTTTTTTTTCCCCCCCCAGTATCATGTCTTGGCTATGAAGTTAACTTGCAAGCTAGAGTGCCTGCCTGTAATATGTGCATTTGTCAGACTGCATACCTGACAGACTAATGTAGTTTACAGCAGTTCAAATATCAGAACATTTACTGTAAGAACTCCCTCAACATGTAATCTTACCAAATGAGGATCTCATGTTGATTCAATTAAAAAAAAAAAAGCTGAAGCCATGCAGCATTACTACCCTATTTCCCCCCACTAAAGAACATTTCTAAATTTAATAGATATTGGCAAAAAACAGCTTTCAGGGAGAAACAGGGATAAGTTAGACAATTCTAACAGAGTACAGCAGCAAGGACAAAGTTGAATTTACATTGGCTCTTGAGCTCACAGTCCCGGCAAGTGGTTGTACTTCGTTTCAGAGCAGTAGCTAGACAGCTTGCCTGCCTTTTGACAAGTCATCAGTTTATTTGTACTGAAGTCAAAAAGGAAACAGTACTGGTCCAGTAATGCCAAAGTTCATGGGAAGACTAAGTGATCAAGGCCTGAACATGGCAGGCTCTATGAGTGCTGTCACACTTGTCAGGACCAAGCAAATTTTAGCTGCCTTACCAGAACTGAAAACTTGCTATCTTAAAGTGTAAATCTGAGTTTTCAGTCCTGGTAAAACAGCTAAAGTCATCTTGTTAGCACCTTTCTTCCCCATGCCTGCAATGAAGACTATGGAGTCTGCCAAACAGTAGTACAAAGCCAGACTGATTAAAGTTCAGATGCACAAGTCCACTAAATAATTTAACATTTCCCCAGTAAGATGCAAGACACCCCACTCTTGAAAGGTCAGTCAGTCCTTGCTCTTGCTCTCATATTTTCTTAGCTTAACAGAGCAAGAAAGCTAACACTACCCATTTTCAGCAATGAAAGTATTACACTGCATGTTAAAATCTAGTTCTATTGTTAGAAGTTATATAACCAACAGTATTATTTTTTCCACTGTATTAATTCAAGACCTTACCTGAGCATCATCCACATCAACCTCCAGGAATACTACATCACTATATTTTTCCACAAGTCCCTAAAATTTAAATACCAAAGATTAGTGTTCTAGCTGCAGCTTTATTCCGCCCCCTCCCCCAAGCTGTCTCGCTCATATTTTGGGGAAAGACTAATTCCCCCTCCCTCCCCACTTAAAAAAAAAAAAAAAAAATGAAGTCCCATTTCCATTAGTGCTATTTTACTAGCTGGAATTCTGGTCTCCAGAGTTCAGTTAACAGTATAGTGTCAGTGATGGTCATTAAAGCATCCATGACTTTACTTTCCCATCTCCAATCGGAACGGATTAGGAGGAGGATTTTATTTGGGCATTCCCTGCTCTGCCTCCAAATCATTAAGTCTCACAACAACTTCTGGAAATATGATGGCTATAGGGACACACAAATATTAAGGTTTAGAACCTTCCAGACACAGGCAGGTCAGTTGAGGATTTATAGCTGTACGCATATTCTTCTCTAGTTTGATCTAGTTTGCAAGATAGTAGGTCTCCCTGCTACTGAACTGCTTTTAAAGTTAACATTGTATTCCTTTTTTCTTCTTTTGAGCAAGAGTGCTTAATTGGATTAGTCTTGAGACAGTCCATCTCCATTTCAAAAAGGGAATGGATCCAAACTTAATACAGTAGAGCTGTTTTGCTTTTCCATGTGCATTTACAATTTTGCAGATTGGGAAAGTAAGTGTGTAATCCAGTACCCTGTCGGAATACTGTGTTGAAGCCAGGGAGCATGTAGGGCCGCACAAACAGTCACACTACAGTTGCTGCTGGCCCTACATATCTGGCCCAGACGTACACCCTGCAGTATGGATTCAGTCCAAGGCCTTGGACAAGTTTGACACCACTGTCTTAGGGGAAATCAAAATGCAAGGTACTTTTTCCAGATTTGAATAGCTACCCAGACCATAAAGCAATATAAAACATTGATATCATTTTAGCCTTAATTACAATTTCAGAATGACATCAGTATTTCAGATGGGCTTCTGAAGACAGCCAATGCAAGGCTCTCTGGTATCAAACAGAACAGGTTTATTTACATTCTCTGGACCCTGTCATTTGCCACAGTGATGTTAAAAGAGTCTCACTTATGCATGTTCTTTAAAATTATTCCATGTAAAATGGCTTAAAAATGTCTAGCATGACAGGATTGTGGTTACAAACTGCACCAAGGTCTTCTTGACTAGGTCAGCTGGGGACTTGTCAGACCTCTCTCTCATAATGAAGTCGTTTTGAAGCACTACATAAGTTTTTTTTACCATCAAAAAAAATTAAAGTGAGCATTGTTTGCCAGTTACTTACGTGGAAAAAAGGCTTGATCATTTTGCATGGTCCACACCATGTAGCAGAGAAGTCAATAACTACAAGTTTGTCACCAGCTGCCTTCAATTCAGTCTCAAGTTCAGCCTGGGGTGGGGGAAAGGGGAAGAATAGAAGAATAAAAATTAAAAACATTAAGTTAAATTCCTACAAGTGAATACAAATCATTTGCCTCGACGACCAGCATGTTCTTGAGCTTTAGAATTCTTTTTAGAGCAGCTGAGAGTTCATTATGAAGAAAGTAGTGTCAACATTTTGTACAAATGCAAAATAAGACATTTACCTCATCCACAATGAGAATCAGTTTAACAATAAAATGTTTTTGTAACTAATTTAATACCTTTTACTAACAGAAGAGTAGACATACCACCTAGAGTTTTACTTTTGTTCAGATTAAGTCCCAGGAAATAATAATGTCTTCTTAAATGTCTCTTACGTTATGCTGTATTGGAATACAAGTCTAACTTGGATTAAAGTTTCCAATAACACATCTAGTACTTGTTTAACTAATAGGGCAACACAATTTTAAGTATGCTGTGATATACAAAAAAGTGTTTAGCAAAATATGATTTGCATAAAATGTCCAGAATGGGGGAGGTAAAGTGTTATCTTCTGTTAGTGAATTAACTTGACTACCACATCAAGGTATTAGAACTTGTAGCTTTCCATTCTCCACATTTAGCTTTTATTAAAGTAGGGGTGGGAAAGAGAAGTCTCCTGCATTTAAAGTTCAATAAATTTGTCTCAGCTTTGAAAGAAATTAAAAATTAAAGGAACTAGCTGGTCTAAGACAATATCACACAAAGAAGATGGTTTAGTACTAAAGTGTGATGCCAGAAGTTTAGCAAACAGTTTTCGGTCTCAAGTGAAAGTACATTATTTGCTCCTAGAAAGTATTCAAGTGATTTTAATTCCATAAATTTAAGCCTTACATGCAGTTTGAAGCTGGCAACCTTATTTAAAAACTGGAAGCCAATATGAACTAAATGTAAGCACTATCATCAATTCTAAAAAGTTCCCACTTCTCCAATTAGAAAAAAAAAAAAGGTGACTAAGCTCCGAGTCAAACCACTTTCCCTACCAAATTATAAGGGCAAACATGGTGTCTTGGCAGAAACTGCAGCCAATCAAAAGATGCCACTTCAGGCTCTAGACTCGCATTATTTATCAGGAACATGTACTATAACTCATGCAGGTTACCAGTAGAGGAAAAAGTACAAGTGGTCAAGCTTCATCAGACAGATCCAACAAGTTAAGCAGGGCTTCCCCCCATGCCGCTCTTTTTATACACTGACAAGTTCAGAGGCTTTAAGGGAACTCCTTCATTCTAGGCAATCTGGTATAATCCAAGCAAAAACACAGACTTCCTGTATCAGAGATTCTTTTTGTACACCAGATCTTTCCAGACAGCTATTCCTGAAAGTGCGATTTTAAATGCACCACAGTCTAGTTCTTTAATCACACAGTATTTTAAAGCACTAACCTTGTATACCAGAGTAATAGGTATCTACATCAGTGCCCTGATAATACGTGGTTCAAACTGATACAAGTAATCAGTCATAACTGTGCAAGTCATTGTATATGCATGCCAAGTGATGCTTGCGAGTAACTATGCACAGGAAAGCAAGTTTCTTCACCACTCCCTTTAGCCCAGGGAGTCAAACTCACCTGGCTTCCCTCACCCTTTTGTCACTGACCCTCTCGCCCCATCTCAGCATACCTGTTGCAGCAGCTGTTCCAGCTTGTCCAGGACCTGCACTTTCTGCAGCTCAGATCCTAGCACAGCTGGAGTAAGTGATTTGTGTGGCACGCATGGTCCAGTCAGAGCAGCAGGGATAGCCACCCCAGGGTAGGCACTGCATGCAGTACCTGCTTCAGCCCGTCTAGGATCTGACCTGCACATTGCACCTTGCTGACACAGGCTGGGTGTACACTGCATGCACTGTAGCTGGCGCTCTGGCCAGACTGTGCCACACCCAGCATGCACTCTGGGATCTGTACTGAATGACGCTTGGGTCACAGACCAGCTGCAGCATCTGCTGGATCAGGTACAGTGGGAGAGGAAAGGAAGTCCATGGGCCCAGTCCAGCTCCATATCATGGGAAACCAGACCCACATGGGGCATCAGACACGGGGCAGCAGTGGGGCCAAATAGCATATTTAATACCCACCCCCACTTTTGCCTTCTCTACATCTTCAGGCATTACTAGTGTATATTTACCGGGGCAGAAAACAGCTCACTCAATGCGTTCCTTTAGACGGAGATGCGAGCGTATGGTTGAAAAGTTTAGCTAACCAGCTAGTAGAATTAGCAACCATCCTGCATCTTCATCTACCAGTTTCCTTCTGGTCCCAAATCAAAAGCCCTTTAATGCCAGGTACCTGCTGGCATGGGTGGCCTTTGAACTCTATACTGGGATGCAGAACAGCAAGCAAGTAGCTTGCCATGTACTAGGTTGCCATGAATCATGTACTAGGACCCCGTTCCACTAGTCAGAGGTTACGATGTAAATTAGAGAATGTCAACTACAAAGACTGGAGGATTAAATTCGTCTCTTATAGCTGGGAGCAGAGGGGGATTTTTCCTCTCTGCCCCAATTAAAGCAGTGCAGGAGGCCTTACAGAGTAGGAGCAAGTGCCAGGAAGAATTTAATCTGGAGCCCTAATCATGCAGCAACTCTGGCCACTAACATTAGCTGTGCTTGCGTTTTTCTGAATTATGATTTATTTCATGTGACACTTGCCAAGATCAAGCCAAAAGCTTCTGCTGTTTCAGAACCAAATCCTCCCCCCCCCCCCCCCCAAGATGCGCCGCCCTGCCTTCCCTCCCACACCTGAGCCCACAGCAAGGAGCTCCCTCCCGCCTGGAGGCTCCCACACCTCCAAGATCGTCAGGATTACCAAGACAGACTGCCTCGTGCTGCAGCAGCCTACGCCACGATCTTTATGCAAGGAAAAACAAGAGCCTTGCTCTCCCTAATCCTCAGGGAACAGCAGGACAGTTATTCACCGAGCCCTCGGAGCAATGCTTTTTAAAAAGGAAGAAAAAAGAAGGGGAATTGATAAGAGGAAACTGGACTAGTCTACACAGTAGGTAGAAAAATGGAGGCAGAAAATGAGGCGGAAGATCAGTTCGGGGGAGGAGAGCAGCTCAGGCGACCCGCCCTGCAGCTGGGGCGAGGGGCGGAAAAGGCGTGTGGAAGGGGTGACTTTTTCGGGAAAAGGCGGCCGTGCGTGTCCCCCCTCTTCCGCCCCAGCCCCGCCTGCGAGGCGCCCCCGGCCCGCGGCGGGAACGGGCCAAGCTGCTCGCGTTACGGCTGCCCGCACCGCCCCCCTCTCCCGCAGCGGTCACTCACCAAGCTCCCCACGCATTTCACCATCGTGCCGCCTGCTCGCTCGCTCGCGCACGCGCGCTACCTACCGCCGCTGACGTGAAACTGGCACATATAACCAAGCGCCGGCCCCTCCGCCAGCTTATGTAGGCCGGTGAGGCGCGGGGGCGTGGCCCAATGGGCGCATGCGCAGCTCAGCCAGTCGCCGCCTCCGGCCCGTGTTTTTTTTGGTCCAGGCAGCCGGAAGCGGGGGTGGGGTGTAGTTTAGGGCGTGCGTGAAGGGGGTTGTTGGCGCGCCCCGCTTTCCTTGCTTCACGCGGTGGGGGTAACAAGGTTGGGGGGGAAAAAGAGAAAAAGGGCTTCCCTGGGGGCTGGGAGCTAGGAAATCCCTTCCCCCAGGAAAGGGGGAGAGATGCCAGGAGGCCCCGAGTGACCCCGTGCTGCCTGCATGGGGCTGGCAGGGGTCAGGACAGCCCCTGTCCGCGCCCTGGTGTCGGCTGGCCCGCTGGGCCTTCACATTTGTTGGCAGGGCAGTGATGGAAGGGTTAATGCCCACGTTTTTGGGACCCGCAGTGGGCCGCCCTGGCCAGTTCCAGTGATCTGGGCACCTGGGGCTGCTTGAGGCCACTGGGGCAGAGCGGGGTCCGGTCCAGCAGCACGGGGGCTGGGTGCGTCCGGCCCCAGTCGCGGCAGCGGGTGGGTCTGATTTGCCCCACGGACCGGCCACGCCGCCTGGCCAGCAGAAGCACTGGGGTGAGCGCTGCGGCCCTACACGCTTGGGCCGGGAGAAACAGGCCCGGCACGGCAATGTACACGCCTGTCCTGGCGAGCTGCTTGTTGGTGCAGTCGGCTGGCGAGCGTGTGCAGACGGAGCCAGCGTGCAGCCACGCTGGGTGACACGTGGCCCCAGGCAACGCTCCCGGTCGCCTGCCAGCTAACCAGTCCTCCCTCCGCACGCGCCCATAGTTAAGTGAGGCAATGACTGACACGCGTTGGCAAAGCTGAAAGACAGGGCCCTGAGAGGAGGGCAGCCCCCAAATCCAAAGAAGATATGAAAATTAGATACCGTGCAAAAATGGCCTTCCCCCCCCACAAAATATGTAGATGTTTTATAGGATGTTCAAAGCTCAACATTTTCTGTCTTTTGCCTGGGAGTAAATGGGTTTCAGGTGCTTATTTTTCAACTGACGTTCTGTTTGTCTGTGGAAAGCAGGTACGAGCACAGATTGATGCTATTCATGAAGAATTGGGTTTAGGCAAAGATGTGTTTTTTTTAATTGAAAACCTGAGCCACGATAAGAATTTGAGCAGCCTTGATCAAAGCTTTCTCATACTCCAAAATGTACATGTGCACACCAGAACAACAAAACACACAATGTATTGGACATCTGCAATGTTCGCAGTGCCCCAAAAACTTCCAAGAGCACACAGAGCCCAAAAATTACAGAACACAAGGTTGTTTGAGAAAATAGTGCTTTTAAAATAAAACCATTTTGTGTAAAATGGTCACCCAGTTGACAACATCACTTCTCTATATAGCTGTAAACGTTGAGTGCCTTTGACAACACTATCAGTGTGCCCTGCTGCTGTGTACTTTCCCACTCGTTGCATAGAAAGTGAGTTTCTTTGAAAAATGCTGTTTCTTTCTGGAGCACCCTCATACAAACATGTACTAAGTATCACAAAACATCATCCCTAAAATGTTCACAACTCCTGAAATCCTCAGATTTATGGTTTGTTGAAAGCACAATGCACATCCGTTGCACTAAAAGGTAATACACAATCGTTCATACACAAAGATGAAATACTGATGAAAATGCTGACATATACAATGTGCCAACCTGATGCTTGTGCTGCTTAGAATAATCTGAATGAATAAATAAAAGACCCATCAGAAGCCACAAAATAATCAAGGTATAAATATTATGTCACAATACATACTGCACTAAAGAAAGGAGGATTTTGGCCAGAGACAAACTGCAGATAAACATTCAGAGAAATATAGGGCACTCTACACATGTGCATTTATTGCGCAGTAATGGAAATTATGGGGCACAACTCATTTACTGCACAGTATGGGCATGCACGTGTCAAGTTGTGTCCGTACTGCACAGTGCATATGGTAATTTACGTACTGTGCAAATTTACACCCAATTTGTTACTGCACAGTAACACAGATGTAGATGTCTTACTGCACAGTAATACTGTGTGTGTGTGGACTGACTTGGGACTAACTTTAGTCCGAAGTCGGTCTATATACAGTGTTAATGCAGACTATAATGCCCGCATGTGTAGATGCTGGCCTGTTCTGGTTTACTGTGCAGTAATTTACTGTGTAGTAAATTTAAGACCGTATAAAAGCATGTATAGACATGCTCATAATCATGCAAATCCCAGACTGTGGCACTGTCATAGGTATGTTTATGCTTTCTGTAAAGCAGTGGTTCTCAACCATTTTAGACTGCAGGCTGGAAGTGACCGTGAACTGGCAAACTGCAGACCAGCATACTGGAGACTGGAAATGACCAGTATGCTGTGGATTGGCAGTCAGCCCTTTATACTGAGTATAAAAAAGCCAACCCTTTTTTAGACGAAAAAAGTAGAAAAAAGGGCTGGCTGCCAGTCTGCAGTACGCTGATCACTTCTGGACTTCCGATTCAGCAGCCACCCCTCCTGCGGACCGGCAGCCACCCTTTGTGACCTAGTACCGGGCCGTGGCCCAGGGGTTGGGAACCTCTGCCGTAAGCAAATCAAGCAAAATAAAGAACACTGAGGCTTGAATAAAAATAATTTACATAATAAGAAAGAAGTGCAAATGCACTCTGACTTGCAGGAAAATTGAAAACAGATGTTAAGATAAATAAAAGGAATTTCCGCCCTATTCTATGACAGATATCTGGGTGGGAAAAGAAGTCAATAGGTAAGGCTTTTTTTAAATGTTGCCTCTAAATCTGATTAAACAGAGAAAAATCCTTGTATATGCGATGTTATGGTACTAGTCACAACTGTAGTTGTGCCTAAGCTCTCTTAATGGGTCCTCTGCTTTCCTCAGAGACTCTGGGAAAAAATGCTGTGTAATGATGATGAGGAAGTGTTTCTGTGCCGTGTAATGATGAACAGAAAACACGCGTAGTCCCTTCCCCCAGAACTGCTTTCCCTCCTCCTCCTCTGCTTCCTTACCAGCTTTTCATTGTTGATACTGGAGCTTGTGATGTGACCTAAAATTATTTATAGCTTGTATAAATAGAAGAAGTTCAGCTAGTTTATGGTAGTTTAGCAGCTCCAACAGGGCGTCTTATTATACTTCCTGAAATCATGAAACTTTGAGTGGTCACTTACTATAAGTTAAATTTACTCTGGTTATATATTTAAAATCTTATATATATTTAAAATAACACTAATAATTTTACAGTGATCACCCTTAAAAAGTTTCACCGGTTCGAAAGATTTGCTGGATCCAGACATATTCCTTATATTTGCATGAAGAATTCCATTAGTAGTTTCCAAATCAGATACAACTCTGCATGGAACTTTCGTTTTCTGGTACCTTTTGGTGTATTTTATATATTTTGGGGCTCATCACCTGTATTTCAGTGTTTGCTCTGTAGTTAAAAATTCTAAGGTAAATTAAACCTCATTGTGATAATAAGGGACAAAAACTGTGTTCAGTTCTTATACAGCATGGCGTGTTCCAGTGCAGGCAGTTAGCACCTTTTGTCAAGCTTCAGGAAATTCCCAGGGTCAGAAGTTTCTATCAGGTAGGCTCAAAGGGCATCCATGCACGTGCTCCAGGGGTGGGGTGGAGCAAGCCTTTTAATTAAATTGCCCCGAGTGTCTCATGTATCGGCATCTCCAAGCTTCAAAATAGAGGTGGGGGCGTCCTACATAAACTTTGTTTGACGAGCTTTAGATAAAGCACCCCCACTGCAATTTTGAAGTACAGGATGTTGGTATACATGATGCGGAGGCTGGCTGGAGTGCAGTAATTATGGGGTTGCCAACCTTTCAGAATTGTCCTGGAGTTTCCAGGAATTAGATATAAACCTCCAGGATACTGCTGAGAGTCACCCAGGAGATAAATGATAGGGCATTCATTAAAATAAATATTAAATTTTGAATCTAGTATATATATAGTAATCCAGTGAGTTTTTAAAATGTAATTGTAATGTGCATTTGCCTTCCCAATGTAAAGTCTACACTAATCTTTAACTGATATATGCAAGCATGCAGGCACGTTTGCACTGTCTCACGGGCACGTTGGAATCTGGAAACGCCCCAGAATAGATTCAGAATCGGCAACCCTAGGTAATTACTACTTTTTTGTTTTTTTAAAAATTAAAAGCTATATCTATATCATAGACTTCCATCACACCTTTTTTTTAGAACCATCTTAAGAAAGCCGTGCACCTGTTACAATAACTGCACCTGCTCCCCTGCACCCACACACACCCTCCCTCTGCCCTTCCCTAACCTAAACACAGTCCCTTTGTCCAGGCTCTGACTTGGGGTTTCCCTTCTCAGTACATTCTCTGTCCTTGTCGGTGTAGATGCCACTGTTGCTTCCACTGTTACTGGTCCTGTTGTCCTATTCACTATTTCCAGGTCCAGTTGTGTCATTGTTCCCTTTGTTCTCCCTGTCCACTTCCCTTCCTGGGAGGACTTTGAACAGCCTATGTATGCCATGTGTCCCTTTTCCAGGTGGAGTTGGCTGCATCCTCTCCCACCACTTTCTGGTAGTAGGACTGGAGTTCACTCAGAAACATTTTAACACAATCCATTTGCTCAAACTTAGTGTGACTGTACATCAGGAGGTTCTTGCATTGCCACAGGGCACTCTTGATGCAGGACACAAACTGGTCAAAGTGGGTTGTCTGGGACCCCTGATGTTTAGTTAGGTTAGTCCGTAAACTAGCGCTGCCTCCCCTGTCATCAGCCTGACTCCTGTCACTTCCTCAAGGAGCTGGCTTACCTTTTTCCACACTCCCTTGGCATAGGGGCAGAGCCAAAGGAGGTGGTCGATGGTCTCATTCTCACTTTGGTAGCTTCCCTTGGGGCAGCTGGTTCTAGACTCTCATCTCACTCTGCCTTCCCTGGGAGTACACCATGAGCTATGAGCCAGTTCAGGTCTCTGTGGTGTTTTCTTAGGTCTTTGTAAAACAGCTAGTCTTAGATGGCCTGACAGTAGTCATCATGGAGCAGCTCCATGATCTTGCCTTCTGTATCTTCCTGTGGCTGGACATGGTCTCTGGGCTTTCCTTCGGTAGCTCATACTTGCTCCAGAACTCGTTCAGCACACTGTAGAACCAGGGGCTCTCCATGGTGCACGGACTGCCTCTGGCTGGTGCATGTACCCAGCATGGTCTTGGGAGATGACCTGTAAAATACTTGACAAGACAGGCTGTTTTGGTTGCTGGCCAAGTTGCCAGCTTGTGGATCTGTCTTGCCCACAGGAACACGTGGATGGATGTCAGGCATTTCCCTGCCCCTGGCCCGTTTCTTCTTGTACAGGGTCTTCCTTGCTACCTTCTCCATTCTGGATCCCCAGAAGAAGATGCACATGACTCTCTGGATTCTGTCGGTGACACACTTGGGTGTACGGAAGTCCAGTGCAGTGTACAGAAGCACTGGTAGTGACACTGCCTTCATGAGCACCACATGCCCCTCATGGAGAGGTGGCACTTGTGCCACAGACCCAATTTCTGCTTCACTTTGTCCTCCTTCTTCTTCCAGGCCCTCCTTTTACTCAGCTCAGGGTCAAACTCTACCCCAAGGATTTTTGCCCCCTCATGGGGGACTGAGATCCCAGGGACTCCAGGTCCCTGAGCTCGCCCATAGCCAGGCAGATACTCTTGCTTACTTAAGGTTGGCCCCTGCTGCTGCCTTGTAGACCCGTGTGTGCCTCCAGGCTCTCTCTGCAGCACACTTATTCCAGAACAAGATGTTCAGATCATCCATATAGGCCAGGGCCTTGGTTTCTTCTTTGCTTCCACCAAAAATCAGGACTCCATGCATCCTGGGGTCCTGCCTGATGTGGTGGGCCAGGGGTTCAATGGCGCTGATAAAAAGGTTTGGGGAGAGTGGGTGGCCCTGGTGGAAGTAATTGCTGTGCTCCAGCTGACTCAATCAAGTCTGCTCTGACACCCTGTAATTACAGTGTGCCAAAGCAGCTTCCTACCTCGTCTGTAGGCACCCAGGGTTACTGTACTTCATAGTAACACACCCACACCTTTCCAGCAAAGGAATAAACTCTCCCTCTCTGAAATTTCTGAAGAAGTAGGTGGTGTCCTAGGGGACTAGCCAGGCTGTGCTCTGACTGCTGCCAGTTTTCAAAGCATTCCTTTGTGTTCAAGCCAATTGATAGGCGTTCCTCAAGGGAATGATTCTTCAGGCACAAAAGGGGAACATCCCAGTGCACATAAAGGGAGGCAAAACAGCCAAAAACCCTCTTGGCTGATCAGGAAAATCCAGGAGAGCCTAGAGAGAAAAGAGAGGCATACAGACTGTGGAAGCAGCAGGTAGCCACCAAGAAGGAGTATACCTGCTCGGCCCGCACTTGCAGAGAAGCAGTTGTTGGGGCCAAGAGTGGCCGGATGGGGCTGCCGATGGAGTGGAATTAGGCACAAAAGCTTGTTGGTTGAATTCAAAAAGAACTTTACTTACAAACTGGAGTACAGTGTAGGTACGCTCCGTAAAGTTGCAACACAAACGAAAACCAGGTGGCACACCAATGTTGTTTGAGCGTGCAGGGCACGGGGTACGTCAGGATTTCAGCAACAGAGAGTTGGTGGTGGTTGATCAGGCCTCCAAGTCCGCTCCGAGATGCATGTGAAAGTTGCTTCTGATGTGCATGCAGAGTTCTTTCCAACTTGGGCGGAAACTCGCCCTAACTTTTATACGGCTAACGAGTCAATTGTCAGCCACCAGGTAGGACTAATTTACAATAAGCCAAACAAAAGCATGCATGCAAAGAGTGCAGATGCAAGCTTTGGCGGGGCTGATCATTGCACCAAGGGTTTTTTCTGCCTTATGGGGGAATCCCTTGCAACCGAACACTTGCATTGTGCTGAGAACTCTGCTGTGCCGAGGCACTTTTAATCTCTCAGCACAGACAGCAGTGAGGAAGGCCAAAGCAGAAATGGAACTCAGGCCAGCAACAAAAATTAAAGACAACAGAAAATCGTTCTTCAGGCATATAGGGAGCAAAAAGAAGGCGCATGGACCCCTACAGGACCTCTACAGGACAGACTAGGGCAACTGGTAACAGATAGGAGGAACTGCAGGGAGTTGGTAAGGAAGGCCAAGGCAACTCAAGAACTTAGGCTAGCGTCAGGGATTATGGACAATAAAAAGTCCTTCTTTAGGTACGTTAGGAGGAAAAAGAGGGGGTAGCATAGAACCCATACAGGATGGGCAGTGGGCCTTAATGACAGATAGGGACAAGGCAGAGCTCTTCAATGAGTTTTTTGCCTCTGTCTTCTTAAATAGGAATCTAGACGAACCCTCAAAATACATCACGGACACCAACAAAGGGAACATCAGCCAACCAGCAGTCAGTGCCAACATGGTAAAAAGACACTCGGAGGGACTGGACACATTCAAATCACCAGGACCAGAAGGACTCCACCCATGGGTAATGAAGGAATTAGCAGGGGTCACAGCTGATCAACTGGCAAGGCTCGGGTCAGGTTCCAGAGGCTAGATGAGGGCCAATGTCATCCCAATCTTTAAGAGGGGGAGGAAGGAGGACCCAGGGAACTATAGACCAGTCAGCCTTACCTCTATCCCTGGGAAAATCCTAGAAAAAATTATCAAGGAGCACATCTGTGGGAGCCCGCTGGCTAATGTGATTTGGAGGAGTAACCAACACGGGTTTTAAGCAGGTAGGTCCTGCCTAACTAACCTAGTTTCCTTTTATGACAAGGCCACCAATTGTTTAAATGCAGGAGTTGAGGTGGATGTTGTCTATCTGGACTTCAAGAAGACCTTTAACAAGGTATCCCATACCATCCTTATAAATAAACTGAGGGGATTTGCCTTGTCTGAATTAATGGATGACACCAAATAATAGAGCAAGGTAAACACACTGGAGAGTACGGAGTGGATTCAGGTGGATTTGGACAGGTTGGGAATGTAGGCAGAAAAATAGGATGCAATTTAACGAAGATAAGTGCAAAGTGCTGCATCTAGAGAGAAAGGATCACCAACACACCTACAGACTGCAAAGTGACTTTCTAAGCAGCACAGCAGCAGCACTACTATTGCTGCCTTGTACTAAAGCAACCTTGTGTACCGGCCAGCCTCTCTGCAGCACACTGAGCTGGGGATTTAGGCCTGGGCTGCCAGGATGACCTCCTGGGTCCCCTGCCATTTGGGGGTGCTCCAACTCGACTTAACATGCTGTGATCCCAGGTGCATGTGGAATGTGTGTCTGGGAGCAATGAACTCCGGTGTGCTAAGTGCCAGAGTTTATTGCATCACATGCACATGTAGACATGCCCACTGAGGACTAAAATAAAGGGAAGCCTGGAAGGTGGTATAAAGCCTCTCTTTTCCTTCCACTTGGTACTGAACAGCTTTCAGTCAGAATCAGGCCTCGTCTTTCAGCAATTCATGTAACTTACTAGAGAATATAGGGAAACTGAAACTCAGATTCAATTTCAAGGACATGCAGCACTGCTATGCCTTCAGTCCTCGACATCGTATTAATGGTTACAATCCTACTAGGTTAACACACACTTAGGCAAGCTTTAGACAGTTCTGGGTGGCTAGAGGGCTAGTTCTCTGGATGTAAGTGAATTGAGAGAACTGTCTTTGGCTTACGGGTATTCTGAAGCAAGAAGTTTCCTTCATCACCTCAAACTAAAAATGTATATTTTGCCTCAGCTGTCCCATCCATTATGCATGGCCTTGCATATCTTTCTGTAGAAGACATTCAAAACACAATGGCCATCTAACTCATGATGATACCTGCTCCATTCCTTAATCCTCAACACAAAAATAAAAATCACGTGGCTTCTTGATTGTCTTTACTAACTCCATTGTGCCTTCCTCCTCTCCCCCTTTCTGGGTTCCTGTATGACTTTGTTTTCCTTTTGTTACTGGGAGACCTCCGCCATGTTGCTTTTTCC
Source organism: Caiman crocodilus (assembly GCA_030014935.1). Lineage (NCBI taxonomy): Eukaryota > Metazoa > Chordata > Crocodylia > Alligatoridae > Caiman > Caiman crocodilus. Next base: position 39,804,732 of record JAGPOW010003395.1, on the reverse strand, counting down.
TTTCCAATCTGTCCAAGACTGCTAGTGGCAAACTGGTCTGCATTGGTAACAGTGTAAACAGGTGCCTCTTATGTCCACTGTGGACCCTCTGCTCCTTCACTAGCTGCACTTATCGGGCATGGCTTACCCAGCCCCTAGCCCTGGCACCTAGGGCCAGGGTCCTCAGATCCTCTTGGCCACCTTTGTTGTCCTGCTGGCCCACTGCTGTCATCCCACCGCTCCCCATCGAGGACCCAGTCTACCCACTACTCCCATGACTCATGAGGCCCCACACCAGCCCCCTGAGCCCCCATCAGGGCCATTTTAAATGGTGCCTCGGGTAAACCCACAGCCTCATCCAATGTGCCTTCAGTCACCTGAAGTCCTGTTGGCAGTCCCTCACGGCCCACCTCGAGATGGCCAGGAACAATCTCCCCTGGGTCATCATTGTAGTGTGCATGCTGTACAATATTTGCGACGCCTGGGGAGAGGCGTTCAGGGAGGCGTGGGCAAAGGAGGCACACCAGACAGAGGCAGCCTGGGGGTGAGAATACATCCTGTAGTGGCAGTGCCGGCAGTGGGTATCACCAGCCAGGCCCCAGGTGAGCCATGCACCCACCAGTGGGGGAAAGGGCACTGGGTATGGGAGGCCCTGCCGGATCACCTCTTATAGCACTCCCTGCTCTGTCCTGCCAGCCTTGCTGCCCACACAACTCCTACCCGCTGCACACCTCCAGCGCCACGCTCAGAACATGCACATGGTTGAAACAAAATGCTTTATTCCCTTCACAACCCCCACCCTCTCCCTCCCCTCCCCCCCACTCAACACATAGAGCCCTCTTGCCCCTCCCTCCCCAACACACAGATCCCCTTCCCCCCCTCAACCAACAGAGCCCCCTCCCCCTCCCTTTCTAACAAACAGAGCCCCTCTGAGTCCTTGGGCACATGAGCTAGGGGAAAGCAAGGGCATGGGCCCAGGTGAGTAATGGGGGACCTGGGGCAGGGGCCAAGCAAGGGGCTCCAACAGGCAGGAAGTGGCAGAAGGCCTTCTCCCAGGTCCAAGTGGGGGCCTGGTGTGGGGCAGTGGGCAGGAAAAAGAGGTCCTGTGGGGCCAGGGATAGGGGATAGGCAGTGAGAGGCACGCATGCAACCACCAGGCCAAAGAGGGTGTCCAGGGTCTGGCAATTCATCCATGGCCTCCAGTACCTGGGCCCGGTTGGCCCTTGCTCTATCCACTCCTGCTCCAGGTGCTCCACTGTGACCCAGTGCTCCCTCTGTGCCCGGTCCTATGTGTCTTTCTGGGCAATGTCCTTCTTCTGCTACCTCTCGTGGTGGGCCAGGTCCTCCTGCCACCAGGCTTCTGCCTATGTCTCTTGTGCCTCCTGTGCCTCCACCACCACCACTAGGTGCTGGAGCAGAAGGGTTTGGTCCTGAGTCCATTGCTGCTGCAGCCACTGCATGCAGCAGGATCCAGCACTGGGTTACAGCAAGGTGGAGGCGGCATCCTCACCAGGGCCTGTGGGCTCCCCTTGTGTCCAGGTGTCCGCCCTGCAGAAGCTTTTGTGAGAGTTTGCAACGTTTCAGAAATAAGATTCTTTGCATCAGGGGCTGTGCGCTGCACAGCCTCCGATTAGGAGTCAATCGTGCATGGGTGCCCAGGGACCATGGTAAGTCTGACAAGGCTACCAGCTGAGCTTCTCATCTCTGCTTGCTTCCCTGGGGCCGGTGGACTACTGGGTGCTGGCCGCAGGCAGCCTACCTTCCCTGCCCACTTCCCAGGGTTGGACAGGCCAGGCCGCTGGCAGCACCTGCTGCCATGGCTCCAGACACTGCTCCCCCACTCCTCCTCATTAGCCTAATTTCATTGTCCACTGTGCTGTGCTGTCACCCAGCCCACAGTACCTGGACTCGGGGCACACGAGGCTCCCAGACAACTGGGGCAAGGGATGTGCCACACCCCTGCCCTCCCTACTGGGAGGTCTCCCTGGGGATGTGCCTTGGAGTTGGTCCCCAGCCATACTACTGCTGCGCCTCAAGTGTGCCCCTGCTGCCTGTGCTCTGGATGGTGCATGATGAGCTGTTTGTGTGGGCTGAGAGGTCCCAGACCCACTATGCCCTGCTGCTGCTGATCTTACTGGTGCCCTGGGCACACCTGCACTCCTAGTTTGGGATCCTGAGCTACAATGGCACAAGGGGTAAGTCTGAGCTGCCCTGCACCCTCCACTGCTGCCTGAAGGGCTACCTGTGGCAGTGCTACACATCCCTGGCCCTCACTGTCGAGGAGTACATAGCTGCCAGCATTGGTGCCTTCCTCAGTGTGTGAGAGGCCTGTGCCTGCCCAGCTGTGGGGACATGGGCTGCTCGATAAAGTTTTGAACTGTGTCCCACCTCTCTATGTACATGTGGGAGAAAATGGGGCCGGGGAAGTGCAGGCAGGTTGGGTGGGAAGGAAGGGCAGGGGCCGGGGCACAGGGGGAGGGGTTGGGACTGGGAGGGCCCTCCCTTCAGTGCGGGATTTACTACATGTCTGGGCCCGGTGAGGCTGGTGGCCCAGCGTGGGCTTCCCTGTCAGCAACAGCATCTGACTGTACCCAGTGTCCTCAGCTCATAGTGTGCGGTGAGCTGGTGTCCAGCCAGAGGCCCCCCTGGGGAGGAGCTGGCACTGCTAGTGGCTAGTGATGTCATGGCCAGCTGTTCCTTATGGTGGAGTCTGGGGATGCAGAGCTGATGAAGCAGCTGCTGGCCAAGGCTCCCCAAGCTGCTAGTGGATGGATGCAGCAGCTGGGGAGGTGGGTGCGGCAGGGTGCTGAACACCCAAAGACCCCTCTTCTGGGGAGGTGTTACCACTGGAGGAGTCAGGGTGGGGCAGGGGCTCAGGCAGGCCTCCCCTGCTGGTGTAAACTGCAGAGATGTGGCCTGGGTCCTGGGGCACCAAAATGTTGGTCAGCTTCCCCATAAAGGGCATGGTCTTGCAGGCAGAACTGGACCACCAGGCCTTGATCTTTATGCAGCACTTCCACACCATCCAGGTGTGCCCTCTCTCCTGCATGCTGCCTGGCAGAGCTTCAGAAATATGGGTGTTTGAATGCCCACCCCATGCAAACTGCCTCTGCACCTCCACATTGCCTCACAGCACCATGAAGTTGCCAATCTCCTCTTGGCTCCAGTTGAGTCCCCAAGTGGAGGACTCAGGTGTGCACATGTGGGCGGGGCCAGGCCTGGCCTCAATGGCAGGGGTGGGGAGGACGTGGTGGTGAGTCCTGTACCAGCTTTCTGGGCCCCCATATGGCTGTCCCTGTGTGGCTAGCCCTGCACAATGGCCAGCAGTGCTAGGCAAAGGGACACGGCCAGGGCCTAGGAGCCTTGCAGCAGAGGCAAATGTGCCACAGCACCTGTAAACACAAGAGATGCTCCTGGAGGTGAGCAGCAACAGGGATCAGGTGCTGACCCTGCTGCCAGAGGCAGCCAGGCAGGAGTCCAGGGGAGATCTCAGGGTTGGGCAGGGGGTGTAGCAGGATGCAGCCTTTTGCAACACTCACCAGTGGTCAAGCAACAGCTCTGGCTAGGGGATAGGAGACAGAGGCTGCCTGTGTCCTGTCCAGGGGGCACATAGGGCCTGCAGTGCTCCTGTGTAGAGCACAGGCTCCCCCAGGCTCTTGGTTGCTCTTGCTCTTGTGTGTGCAGACTTTTATAGCCTGCAGCTAGGAGCTGCCACTGAGGGAGCCCAGCCAGGAGCAGGGGAGGCACCCAGCTGGGAGACACCCAGCCAGGAGCCCTGGGGCTCGGCTCAAGCTGGGCTCCTAGTGGCTGGGCAGACAGAGCATTAAAGTTAGTGCTGGGTCATGTCTACATGTGCGTTACTGTGCTTTAACTAATCATGCCTAAATTTGATCCCTGCTTTGGCACAATTAGCCATTTTTACTGCGCAGTTAGGGCTCACGTATCTAGACACGCACTCATACTGCGCAGTAAATTAGACTAAGGTTCAGTAAAACGTCTCATGTGGATGCGCCCAGGATGACCTAGACAAACCAGAGGACTGGGCCAAAAGAAAGCTCATGCAGTTCAACGAGGACAAGTGCAAAGTACTGCACTTAGGACGGAAGAATCCCATGCACCGTTGCAGGCTGGGGGCTGTCTGGCTGGGCAACAGCTCTGCAGAAAAGGACCTAGCGGTTACAGTGAACAAAAAGCTGAATGTGAGCTAGGAGTGTGCCCTTGTTGCCCAGACTGCTAGTAGCATACTGGACTGCATTGGTAGCAATGTTTTGCCAGCAGGTCAAAGGAAGTGGTTATTCCCCTCTATTCAGCACTGGTGAGCCCACATCTGGAGTACTGTGTTCAGTTTTGGGGCCCCCACTACAGAAAGGATGTGTGCAAATTGGAGAGCGTCTAGCAAAGCGCAAGAAAAAGGTGAGCGGGGTGGGGCACATGACTTATGAGAAGGGATCTGGGTTTTCTGTTTCCAATGGAAAAACAGAAAAAAACTGGATTTCCCTTTTTCATCGGAGAAAACACAGATTTTTCCTTTTAGCAGAGAAACCTGCGGGTTCCCTGCTTTTGTAAAGCGCTTTGTGGGCTGGTTGAGCTCCAGGCTGCAAGAGCCTTTTGCAAACAGGGCGGGAAACCCCAGCCCTGCCCAAGAGGGAGGGGGAAGGGTAGGGTCCGAGTAGCTCGGTCAGCCACAGCTCCGGGCTCAGTTCATCTTCATTCTTGGCTTCTGAAGCCTGAGGTAAGTCAGGCTTGCAGGGGGCTGGGGGCCCGTCTGGCGATGCGGGGAGGTCACGGGTCATGGCTGGGGCCACTGCAGGGCTGGTGGGGGAGCCAGGAGCTGGCCCCGCCTGGGCAGGCAGAGTAGTGGGGAAGCCAGCTCCATGCTGCTTCTGCTACAGCTGCCTGCTCTTGGGAGCAGGGAGCTGCAGACTTGGGTCCCTGGCCCCATAGCTCTGGCAGCTGGGGGCCTCCTCTGGCAGGGCTGGGAAGCAGGGGCCGTGGGTCGGGGCAAGAGGAGCAAAGAGGGCAGGGGGGCTGTTGTGGGGGCACTGAGGGGCACCAGTAGGGCTGGGGGGGATCCTCGGAGGGCAAGAGAGGGGCACCAGCAGGGCTGGGGGGTGCTGCAAGGGGCTTTTAATTTTAATAATGGATTTTGAGGGTTTTATCAGAGAATTTGTGATTTTTTTTGTCAGAGAATTTGCGAGTTTTTTAATCAGAAAACTAGGATCCCTGCTTATGAGGAGAGGCCGAGGGAACTGGTTTTATTTAATTTGGAGAAAAGAAGCCTGAGGGGAGATTTAATAGAAGCCTTGAACTACCTGAAGTGGGGTCTGAAAGAAGATGGAGGTAAACCGTTCTCAGATGGAAGAACAAGGAGCACCGATTTCAAGTTGCAGCAAGGAAAGTTTAGGTTAGATATTGGGAAGAATTTTCTCGCTACGAAGGTAGTAAAACACGGAAACAGGTTACCCAGAGACACTGTGGACTCTCCATCCTTGGAGGTTTTTAAGACCCAGCTAGACAAAACCTTGGCTGGGGATATCTACCTGGCCCTGGGCCTGCTTTGAGCAGGGGTTTAGACTAGATCTGCATTTCTCAACCCATGGTAGTCACAGTCCAAAAGTGGGTTGCAAGAATATATGAAAGGGTTGTGAACAAGCTTTAAAACTGGATTCTCCTTTAAAGGAGAAAAACATGGGAAGCCATAGCTTTTCCCTTGCAGGCTGGCAGAGTTCCAGCCTGCCAGGGGCTGCTTAGCTCCACCCCCCGCCCTATATCCCCCCTATCCTGCCCCACACATCCAAACCCTGCCCCACACACTTGGGGGAGGAGGGCTGGGGCAACAGATCAGGAGTGAGGGGTATTGGGTTGGGACCGGCCATCAATGTTTACAGATGGGTACTAGTACAAAAAAGGGTGCGAACCGCTGGACTAGATGACCTCCTGCAGTCCCTTCCAACCCTAATTTTCTATGATCCTATGATTGCGCTATAAGTGCAATTCATATCAGAAGAGCGCTGCTATCTTATTCCCTCAACTTCCTTAAGGGTTCTGCTAGGGGATGATAGATTTAAATGCCAGCTGGAGCTCCATAATAAACCTGCTCTAGGAAATGATTTCAGAAGGAGGCCATGATTTCACAGGGAAGGGAGTTTATGATGAATGGTTGCTCCTTAAGGAAGCGTTCCTAGAAGCATAAGGTAAGTGTATCCCCACCCATAGGTAAGGTGACAAAAGGGCTCAACCACCCCCTTGGCTCAGCAGGGCCATGGACCTCCTACGTCTAAAAAGAGAGGATAGCGGATGGAGGACAGGAAATGCCACGGTGGAGGATTATACTGCACTAGTTCGCACCTGCAGGGAGCAAACTAGAAAAGCCAAGGCTGCAGCTGAACTCCATCTGGCTACACGAATCAAGGACAATAAGAAGTTTTTCTTCAGATATGTGGGGAGTCAAAAGATAAACAAGGGCAACTTTGGACCCCTGCCAAACCAGCTGGGGCAGCTGACTACCAACACCCAGGAAAAAGCCAACCTGTTTAATGATTACTTTGCGTTGGTTTTTCACCAGGCCAAAAGGACCACGCTGCCTAACATAATGCGGTATGACCAGAGTGAAAATGAATATATGCCTACCATTGGTGTGGATTTTGTGAGGGAGCATCTTGAGAGGCTAGACCCCCATAAATCAGCTAGTCTGGATAAGAGTGCTAAAGGAACAAGCAGACTTCATAGCACAGCCACTGGAGAGGATATTCAATAGCTCATCGTGCTCAGGCAAAGTACCTGAAGATTGGAAGAGGGCTGATGTGGTGCCCATTTTCAAGAAAGGGAGGGAGGAAAGACGATCTGGGAAACTACAGGCCAATCAGTTTGATCTCAATCCCTGGGAAGATTTTGAAAAAAATTATCAAAGAAACCATTCTTGCCAGGCTCACAGAAGATAACGTTCTGAGGGATAGCCAGCACGGGATTGCGGATAGGTCTTGCTTAGCCAATCTTATTTCCTTCTATGGCCAGGTGACGTATCACCTGGACAAAAGGGAAGTGGTTGATGTCATATGTTTGGACTTTAAAAAAGCCTTTGACCTGGTGTCCCATGATGTCCTCATGGAAAAATTGGGCAACTGTAGCCTCAACTACTCCATAGTCTGATGGCTGGAGAACTAGCTCCAAAGTCAGACCCAGAGAGTGGTAGTAGATGGAACCAAATCAACATGGCACTCGGTGACTAGTGGTGTCTCCCAAGGCTCTGGTCTTGGACCTGTACTCTTTAATGTCTTCATAAATTATCTGGACACTGGTGTCAGAAGCTGACTGGCCAAGTTTGCTGATGACACCAAACTTTGGGGAAGAGTCTCCATACTAGAGGACAGGCTGGTGATCCAGGCCGACCTCGATAGGCGTACCAGGTGGGTGGATGAAAACCTGATGGCATTCAATACGGAGAAATGCAAGGTTCTCCACTTTGGGAATAAAAACCCACATCACACTTACAGGTCCGGCAATGCTAGCACCATGACCGAAAGAGACTTGGGAGTCATGACAGACCACAAGATGAATATGAGCCACCAATGTGATACCACAGCTGGCAAAGCAAATAAAACTCTGGCTTGCATCTACTGATACATCTTAAGCAAGACCCAGGATGTCATCTTCCCTCTGTACTTGGCCTTGGTGAGGCCTCAATTGAAGTACTGCATCCAATTCTGGACTTCGCAATTTAGGAAGGATGTGTAGAAGCTTGAAAGAGTGCAGAGGGCAGCCGTGTGCATGATCAGAGGGTAAGAGAACAAGCCTTATGAAGAGAGGCTGAGAGCCGTGGGACTCTTTAGATTGGAGAAGCACAGGCTCAGGAGTGACTTGGTGGCAGCCTATAAGTACATAAGGATCTGGGGGAACGCCTGCTCACCAGAGCACCCCGGGGGATGACAAGGTCCAATGGTCACAAACTCCTGCAAGACTGTTTTAGGCTGGACATAAGAAAAATACTTCTTTACTGTCTGAGCCCCCAAGACCTGGAACAACCCCCCCCCCCAGAGGTGGTGCAAGCACCTACCCTGGACACTTTCAAGAAATGTTTGGACGTTTCTCTTGTTGGGATCCTTTGATCCTAGCTCACTTCCTGCCCCTTGGGTAGGGGGCTGGACCCGATGATCTTACGAGGGCCCTCCCAGCCCTAATGTCTATGAAATGTATTTAATCTATGAAATACACTGAAACACTGCTGTGACCCTTCTCCTCTTGTAAGCTAAAGCCACAGAGGGAACATAACTTTGGAGGTCAACACCCTCCATTGTTCTATGTTTGTTTCTGTTCCTGTTTTTTGCTTGTTTATTTAAGATCTTGATCTTAGTTTTCAGAACCCAGTTACATCAGAGATGTACATTTACAACCTCTCAAACAGCTGAGTTTTTCTGGGACGATGTAGCGCCTAAGATCTAGGATGAATCTCCTGAGCGTCAGCAAAAAAAGCATCATCAATCAAGGGCACTTGAAGGAAACTACCCTAGAAGATAAAGTTCAGTTGAAATGTGGACATCTTCAAAATATACTGATAGGCAACTCCATTAGTACACTTCTATCTACGCAATGCTAATGTAGGACTTTAGGAGTGAACAAGAAAAAATAAATGCCCTAAAAGAGGATCCTAGAAATTGGGAGAGGTGAAGCATCAAAACATCAAAAAGGGCTCTATGGACTTGTTTGTGCAGCACAAAGGTCCCAGATCATCTGGTTATTTTAGATAAAATGTGTGCCTCATTTTAAGCCTATGAGTAGGTCCCATTGATTGTAATGAATGTACTAACATGCTTAAAGTCAGGTCCAAGCTTATGTGCGTGAGAGAATGGGGGGTCCAAAATATTAGGGAGACGGATACTATAAGAAAAACTGAGACGGAGATTAAACCACTCTATGACAGTTCTTTTATGCTTAGAGTATGCTTAGAGTAGCTGGTAATCAATATAACACTAATATTGTACTATGCAACTGGATCCTTAAGCTAGGAAAATTGCTGTCTTGTTATTTACATCTATTTCTAATTCTCTGGAGCAAGTCACTATTTATATGAACAATACTGAAGCATTTGTGCATCTACCTGTTCATCCATGCTGTCTACGCAGATAAATGACTCAGCTGTCTGTGCAGATAATGTTTTGGCTGTGCCACTGGTTTCTTATAACAGCTTCCATACTGCATGAGCAAAAATGGTGCAACTTTTTTCTAAATTATTGAAAATGTTGAAGGAATTAAGCCGTTTAAAATAACATCAAGTGGAAAAGGTAGAATAGATTAAGAGATCCTGGGAAAGTTTGAAACAAAAAAAAAATCAGGCACCTGAAGCAGACCTCTCAGCAGCGTTATAGAATCATAGAGTCATAGAAAAGTATGGTTGGAAGGGTCCTCTAGTTTAGGAGGTCATCTAGTTCAACCCCCTGCTCAAAGCAGGACTATCCCCACCAAGATCATTCCAGCCAAGGCTTTGCCAAGCCGGGCCTTAAAAACCTCCAAGGATGGAGAGTCTACCACCTCTCTGGGTGACCTGTTCCAGTGCTTCACCACCCTCCTAGTGAAAAAGTTTTTCCTAATATTCAACTCAAACCTCCCTTGCTGCAACTTGAGACTGTTGCTCCTCGTTCTGTCATCTGCCACCACTGAGAACAGTCCAGCTCCAACCTCTTTCAACCTCCCCCCTTCAGGTAGTTGAAGTCTGCTATCAAATCCCCCCTCGGTCTTCTTTTCTGCAGACTAACTAAGCCCAATTCCCTCAGCCTCTCCTTATAAGTCATGTGCCCCAGCCCCGTAACCAGTTTCCTTGCCCTCCACTGGACTCTCTCCAACTTAATGAGTCTCACGACCAGACTGATGACAACTCAACAAGGTCTCAAATGAGGATCAAGGTCTAAACCAAAAGTTAACCATGACATATCTGATATTTTCGAAGGAATTCCTGTTTTGCTTAGGAAGAATGTTTACTTAGCACTTATAAAGTCAGTAGCAGTTTTGCTTGAGTCAGGCAGAGTAAAAACTGAGCAAACACCTTAGGAGTTATTCCAGAGTGAATTTTATCTTTAAAATGTTTTGTAAATACTAATTCATCTTCACAAAGCTCTTGTGTGGGTAAGATTTGTTAAATCCATTTGACAAATGGAAAAACTGTGGGAGAGTGAGTCAACAATTGTAAATTAACTGTTTAAAAAAGTTAAGGTGACTTAAGCTAGGTAATTAATTCTGTATTTGGGAACTAAAGTAAAAGAGGTCTAACGTTCAAAGAAGCTAAGCACTTACAGCTCCCCTAGAAATCAGTGCTAGTACCCAGCAACATCAGCCTTGTCTTATTTTTGTATCTAACTTTAGGGCATTTTAGTTACAAAATACTGGATCTCACCTCTGTTGCTTTTAATTCCTTTATCTATAAAATTACAGCAACCTAGAAAAACATGGAGCTTAATTCTGCACTATTAAGACCAGTGGAGGGGATGTCACTGACTTCAATGGGATCTATGCCCTCTGATGCAGCCTGATTCATTGATTTTTGTAACATACATTGAAAGCTGAGGATGGATAGCATCATGGAAGCGCAAAGCATTAGAAATGACACAATCCTGATTCAATGTAATATCCACTTTGTTCTCAGCTGAGCCTATGAGTACATCTATACAGCGCAATACAGAGCAGAAGCAGAAAAGCACAAAGAGAAGCAGGGTGTATTAGCTGGATGGAGTTATGTACTGATGTGGATATACTGCTTCCTGCACTTGCCAGCTTCCTTAGGGTTAGCTCAGGTTTCTCATCATGGCGCTGCATTGTGTAATTTTCCTACAAGCAGAGTGCATACAGGCAAATCATAACTCCCAGGCTTTTTTGTGCCGTTGTCTTTGCTAGCAAAGGACAGTGAAGACAGGCTCTTGAATCCATTCTGTAGGCATGTCTCCAAGTCTGTTCTGTCCAGTTTATTGAACCAACTGGTGCTCCTGGCCACAGCAGAAACCCTGAAATGGTTCTTTCACCTACCTGGGTGAAAGAATCTGCCTTGGTTATTTTCACTGTGGGATCAGAGCTCAGCAGCCCATTCCACAGCAGCACGGCTGACAAACTTTTACTGGTACTGAAGAGTATTAAGCAAGAGGTCCTGCAACAGACTCTCAGAATCAATGATCTCTAGGCTCCTAGCAAGAGGATAAAGGCTGTAATTCTAGTGCCATGCTGTTATCCATTTGATATACCACCTGTAAATGGGAACAAGTGAATCCTTTGACTCCCCTTACTATTTCTGCACAATTATTTGCATGAAACTCTGGACCTAATTTTTCTTCCACTTCCACCAGTGTAAACCAGGAGTCAGTAAAGTTATACACCACTATAAAACAACTAGGATACATAAGCAGATAGCAAGATGCTATCTTTATTTACAACACCACAATTCGTCTGCTTTCTATGATGATATCATGATGGCAATTAGCAAGAAATGCATATGGAACTAAAGGTTGCTTTTCAGCTGAACATTGAAATATGTGATGGAATGGGATTCTAAAACAAACATGTCACCAATATTTGCACTGTGGAGGCTTAAGCTTTTCCCGTTTTCTGCAATAGCACAAACAGGTGTTGCAATGAGAAAGCTACCGCCGGCAGTGGTTATATCAACAGACATAACAGCTCTGCTAAAAAGCATAGATGATTTAATTGTGCCCTAAACATAATTGAGAAAGGCCCCATTGCGTGTGTACTATACCCTGCTTTGTGGCACTGCTGAGAAGCTTCATTTCCCCTCTGCTCTTTGCTTTTTTTTAAGTGGATCTATAACATTTGCAATAAAAATTTAACACAAGGGTCTGCAACATTTTGGGGCTCACTGCCAAAACCCCCCACAGCCTGGGCTTGTAAGATGTTGGTATGCTAGGGGTGGATGGTGGAGACGCCGCGAGGAACCCTTTCATTGTTGTGGCAGCGCAGCTCTGGCCCCTTTCCCACCGTCCACCCCAAGTCATGCATGTATCCGCTGCCAACAATGAGCCAGGGTGGGTCTCCGTGGGCCCTGATGCACTTGCTTGTGGCCTCCCCACCACCTGTTGTGAGCGGCCTGGGCTCCGTAGCTGGTAATAGGCACCTGCCCAGAGCCTAGGGTGGCCGTAGCGTGCTACCCAAAATGGCTTCATGTGCCACGCTCTGGCACATGTTCTGGGGGCTGCTGACCCCGGGTTGAACAACGATATAGCTATGTTTCATGCTAAAGCCAACATATGCTGTGGAGAAAATAGGATCCCCTTCTCCAGAATAACTCATTTGACTTGTAAAATTGAAAGCAATAAAATGATCCTGGTACAGTCTGTTCATAAGATCCTATAAGATAGGATATTCCATGATGCTCAGGAGAATGGTGAAAAACAGAAAAAAACAGGATTCTGGATCTTATAAACCAAGTTCTCTGCTGCCTTGAATGTTGTGTGTCCATCTGTACCTGCACAAAACAGAGGTAACATTTTATCCCCGTGAGGAGTGGGGAATGCTGGTGTGGTAGCACCTTGGGAATGACTTCACATGCTGCAGGGCATGGAAGAATCAGCCCTACAGTTATTAAACAGGCTGTAGAGTCAGATCCATGACCTGAGAAAACATAACACAGATAATGACACAGAGAATCTTACCTAGGGCAAGTCTCAGAAAATGTGCTATTCAGCTACAGCCCAGACTATGGGAGTCTTGCTTATGTCCCATTTTAAATTTCCCCTGATAGTAGAACCCCAGCTCTGTGAATTAAATCAAGGGTTCTTGATCCTGGTCTTGCTTCCTCCAGTAAAAATCAGGAGGAATGTTCAAAATAGTGTTTAAAAGTGGTGTGAGAGCCAAGTCATGACCAGAAACTTTATGAGGGAATGCAAGGAAGTTTCAAACATGAATTAAAGTAGTCGTTACTAAAGGCTCATACAAAGCAACAGTTATGCATATTAGAAATGGGCCTGAATCTTAAATTTATTCAGCTCTAAAGCCAGCCTGAAATGCCCCCACAATTCACGGTGTTTATTTCCAGGGTTTGGGTTCATTCCCTTCTCTGGTACAAGTGCCTGTAACTATATAACTATACAGGGAAAAGGGAGGTGCAGCATAGGGATGAGGGCACTGTCTTGGCATTAAATATAACGCACAATTTCTTACCATTGACTAAAAATCACAGGAAGTTGAAAAAACCTGGCCAGATTTTGTTAAACCACACAGCATGGAAAATGTAGCTTCAGGAAGTGCTTTCCCTGACTTTTACTAGTAAAATGTCTTAGGATAAATCCCACAGTTACATTTGCTTAGTGCCTTCTGACCTGTTTTTCAGAATGAACATTATTTCCCCTTGGACAGCTAAAGGCACAGCAGAGTATGATGTGGTATTTGCAAGAAGCCACATTGTAAGTGAAAGACTTCACTTAGTACATGTCTGCTATACTTTTTTGTTCCACATCATATTCAGATTATGAAACAGTAATAGCTTTGCCCTGAAAGCCAGAAAATTGCCTGTTTAGACACAACTGCCTCGCTCTGTTCTTCTCTTGTTACACTTGGTTCTCTATTGATTTGGTTTAGCTTACCTTTTGCCCCAGTTTTCTTTCTTTTTTTTTAAATATCTGCAAAGAAGATAGACTCAAATGTTTAACATTTCTCTCTAGAGCAGTATCTTTGCTTAACAGATCATCCCCTCTGCCTTGATATTTCTTGAGAAGTGGCTTGCCACTTTCCTGCATGAACTTCATGGGACTGGCCGCAGACACCAGCACTAGCTTCTGGGACTCGTGCATATGTTCTGGGAATGTCCAGAGACTTTGACCTTCTGGAGTGACGTGTTTGCCAGGGTTAATTAAATACTCAGCTCCTTTCTTACAGTGAAACCAGAACAGTTTGTCTCTGGTCTTATCAGGACTGCATTTTAGCTCGTACAATGTACCACCAAAAGTTGTGGATTCTTTGCACCAACACAGTGATAAAATGATCAACTCAGCAAGGCTGGTTGGACCCAGCACTACTTGGAGTGGAGGGCTGGTACAACGTGAAACAGCATCCTTGGAGAAAACGAATGATACAAGGTGAGATTCTGAGAGATGCAATGAAGAACTCAAAGTAGCTGGATAAAGTGGAGCTGAAGTAGCTTGCAGTCTCATTTATAGTTTCCTGATCTTTGACTACAAAGGGAACCTCATCATAATTTAGGCAGCCCTGGAGTCCAATCTAAGGTCCAAACTCAGGCCTCCTGGAATTGCCCTCTAGATGGTATTGCTGCTGGACTTCTTCAGTACTTATCTCGCAGCCCAGACCCTCGTATACTTCCTGTTCCAGCACCTGTACAGGGGGCCTTTGAAAGGTAGCCACATGGCCACATACAGAATCAGGGTTTTTAGGGTGGATTTTAGTTTCTTTGTATGGAGATTAAAAAAAAAGTTTGAAAAATACAGTCCATTCTGTAAAAGGTCTGTGGGAATGTTTGTTCAGGAAAATACAGTTCATCCATACAGGTTTATACAGACCCACGTCCAAAATCCACAAGCAAGAACACTCATGCTACTGCCCATCTGCCTTAGAGTGCATGGTTATTAATGCTGTGTGAGCAAACTGCAAAAGTACTTACGCTTACCTTTTCAAAAGCGATTTGTGGTTTTTAGGTGTCTGTATTTTGGGGCATTCCACCGGAGATGCTTTAAAGTATTTGATTTTTCATGGGGCACATGCCGAGAAAAACCAGTCTCCTTTAAAGCATCTTTAGGGAAGCATTTGAAAATGGAGGCATCCAAAACCATTACCCACATGCAAAAAGGTAGGACTCATATGCTATGCAAATAGACGTAAAGTAGACGTGAAATGCAAGTTCACACATACAGAGGGTGAATGCCTCACTAGTCGGTTACCCATCCTGTAACTCCTGTGGTCACCCGACCTGCAAGCTTTGCAGTCACATAGGCAAAGGTCAGGCTGCATTGGAGGCACATATTTATTCGTGGAATTCAAAAAGTCTGTGCGCTAAAAAGAAAATTGGCCCTCTTTCAGGAATTAAGTGGCAATGAAAGGGTGTGATTGTCAAAAGCAACTGACTTTGAATGAATAAAGCTGGGGTCAAAGCTCCATAAACAGCAACTAAAACTAGATACCTTTAAGAGTATTAGGTGTAAATTATTACATTGGCCCAGGAAAGGAAGAGAGGCAACAGCAGATCAAGAGGCTAAAAGGGCTCCTGAATAAAAAAGCTTTATTGTTCTATGAACTCAACTCCTTCATCTTTTGAGAACAACACACAACCGACATTGCTTCCTATTGGCTTCCTTTTCCTTTTCTTCTTTATCGTTGTGCTCTTTTTTGTTCTTTCTCTTTTCATCCGGCACACTGCCCTATGTAACATAACACTACATTATTTGTATTAATCTTCCCTGCTGTGTATTGGGAAGGAGTCACGTAGACCATCACATTAATGATCTGCCCTTTAAAATATTCTTAATACATGTAAGAAGAACCTGTGGTATGCAGAGCATTTGTCTGGTGACTGATGTCATTCCAGTCGTATCCACTCTCTTGCATGTTTACATGGAAGTCCTCTTCCTCTGCTTCTGGCCGAGCTACAGTCATCTCTTAAAATACCTCGGGGTGACTTTTCTTAGCTCAATTACACTTGAAGAGACAGACCTTCAGATCTTGTGAATAGTTCTCTCTATCTGACCAACTGAAGATCCAACCCTTCAAGCCTACGTAAAAGCATTGAATGACTGTACGCTGGATGTCAAGTTTGTTTCAAACTATTTTCCTCACTTATGTTGCTAGACACATCTTCCATTACTAAAACCGAAACTTAAAAAAAAATCCGACTTGCTATTTGTAACTTGTCACGTGAAATTCACGTATAACCATTTCATCTTTGTTTAATCACCTTCTCTTTTAAGCTGTCAGCCCTGCAATGATTTGGCTGCAAATGCCACGGGGCAGCGTGAAGCGTTTCTCTGTTTAAAAACATTACTGGGACATCTATATTGAGCTTAGGCTTGTACAAACTTATTTCTACACACACAAAGGGTCAGATGTTCAGACAAGATGGACTCTGGGCAGGCAAATGTAGGTACAAAATGCATTTACAGTTAGCTAGCTAACTCGCACATGCAGTTTATGCAGCAGGGTATCTACATACACAAATGACTGCTTAAACTAAGCTGCAAGCCCATTCAGATGATTAAGAGGGACTAAGAACACAATTTGACTTGACTATTCAGTATATTGACCCTCATTTCTAGATCTGTAGGCGAAAACAGGGTAGGTGGGCAAGGAGTACATGGAAGAATGTGTGGAATGGGCAGAACTTTTATCTCCACTTTCCCAACTTATTGTAGTAGATGAGCCAACATGGGAATAGGGCAAGAATAATTTTGTATTGGTACAAGTTAATAGTCAATAGGTACCATATTAACTAAATGGAGAGACAGCCAAGAAGGAAGCGTGCTCTGGTGTATATTTGAACTACTCTATCTCTTTCTTAGTGGTATTCTTGAGTTTATGGGTCACTCCCTGTTCTGAGGTGGACGTCAGTCAGAATTAGTCCCTGATTTACATGTGCTTCTAAGTTATTTGAAGGTGCAGATGAAGCACCCAATATTATACATTTGTCTGTCTAGCCATCCTAAAAATTAGGCCTTACATTTTGGATCCATTTTGAATATTCCTTTCCCCCCCCCCCCCAGTTTCATATAATGTAATTTCTTCTTCATAAATTACAGTTGCATTATTTTTAGATTTGCCATATGACCTGGTCAGAAAGTCATGGAGGCCTGACAGGATTCCTGACCAAGTGCTGCAAATGCAATAACAGATGCTTCTTAGAAAAGGAGTGGTCACATTAAAATGAAAGTAATTCATGTCCATAAACCACCCAGTCTTTTCTCTTCCACAGTCCTATATGTGCTGATGAACTGTTCAAAGCACAATGTCATCACAAACAGGATCTGTGAACAGATACAAAACTCAAACCATACTGAGCCTTTCACTTCTACATGACCAGTTCAAACCCAGCCTATCCCGGCAGCAACCGAGTCTACCAAGAGATGCCAGGAGTCTAAAAGGTTGCAACTGCTGCTATCAACTTTTACTGCTGGACGCCAAGGCTGTACAATCAGGACCTCAAAAAAGGTTGACTTCTGAGATGGGAACTGAACAGGGTAATCAGCTGCAAGCAAAGTTAATGTTTACATACCTTGCTACCAGTTAATTAAAGCCAGCTACTGTTCTGAATTGCTACACAATTCCTCTTCACTATTTGTGAATGGCTGTGGAAGATTGTGTGACAAACAAGTTATATTTTAACCAGAGGCTGGAATAATCAGCTAAGTCTGGAAATACTTGTAGCAGATAAGAGGCCTGATTGGTATTAAACATCTGAGTGTTTTCTATGATTGACTGTGTATTATGTGCACCTTCTACATCAGAAACTGTTTTGTACCTGTCTAGAGCAGCGTTTGGGAACTTTCTTAGACTTGAAAAATGCCAGCTCTTAGTTTTCACTCAGTTGTTGACTACAGAAAAATAATAGAGCAATTTTTCTGTTGCAAAGAACTCAGAAAGGCCACAATAGGTCAGAATGGTTCTGGTACGATGGCTTCCCATTTGAAATCCTTGGTTTTATCTCGTGAATCATTTTGGTACGCCTAACAGTGCTGCTTTCATGAAATGTATTTAAATGCTTATCACAATAAAGGTACAGTCCTTTTGTGAGCTCCTTTTGTGTAGCACCCCCCCAGAACCCTTGGAAGGATCTGAAAGGCACCCAAGGGTGCCACAATACCTTGTTTGAAAATCACTTGGGCTTTGTGCCCACGATCTTTAAGACAGTGAGTTGTTAATTGCCAGGAAATGCTTTATCTTCAAATTATAGCTATGGTCAAACCTGGAATAATTAAAATAGAAAAACTATTAGAGATAGGCATAGCAAAGACCCCAGATCTAAACTCCATCATTGGGGAAGTATCTTTGAAGTCTACATTTGAATCTAAACCTTTCTAAATTTTAGGTTGGTGCAAGTTGGCTCGTTTGAGCTGGTGACTCAAAGCAGTGAAAGGCGGACGCTCCAGGCTGGCAACACACTGTCTCCTGCCTTGATGGTGGTGTTTACAGTATCTACAATAATTGCAGGAGAAAAATGGAAACCTGAATGTAATATTTTAATAAGTCACTGAAAGATTATACATTGTTTAAAAGCAGATCCAAAGGCCATTGGATTTAATGCAAAACTTCCCTTTCTGTTTTGGGATTTTAAACAGCTATAAAATAAAAAGAAAAACTGCAGTCTATAAAAAGGGTGGAAATCTGTAGCCAAGGGGATATTATCTTTAAGCCTGGCAACTTGGTTACAGGTAGAAAATCAGAGCATTGAAATCATGTGACCATATTACAGTTTGTTTCTCTTTATGCATGTCAGGGACTGGTATATGAAGAAAGCAGTGGTTTGGGGCTTCCACAATTGCCAGTGTTTTGTTTGTTCTTAAAAATGCATTGTGTGGTTTACTAAAATAAGTCTTGGAAGATTTTTAAAACCATATCTGCTACTGGCTAGATAGCAGAGATAGCTTTATAAAAAGCAGACAGCTAAATCTCCTCTCTATTTCACATGTTCAAACGATGATCCAGAGGATCTTTGGGTGGGAGGGAGAAATCAGCTCCTTTTGCAAGAGGAAGCATAATTAAAAGATTTTTTTTTTTACTAAACCTAAGAAGACACCCTAGAATTGCCAATAGCCAGGTGGATAGTCGCCTGGGCTATAGGAAACCCAGGTTGAGAAAGACAGAATTTCATAGAAATACCCATGCAGAAGGGCATAAACTCTGGCCCCAAACATGGGCTGTTAATTGGCATCACTCCCTTGGGTTCTATTATCACTTCATGCCAGCCAAGGGTCTGGGCCTCTTATGATTTCCCTGTGGAGTTACTTCTTTGTTTTTCTACCGAGGGACAATAGGGAAGAGTATCCTTACTTCCACGGAGGAGAGTGTACATGGGGTTATCCAGGCATAGGCCCTGTGTCTCTGCCCAGGTGTCATTACTCGGCACTAGGGCTTCATTAGAGTCACATTGTCATTGCTCCCATCTTTGGGATGCTTCCAGGAAGCTTGGGGAGAGGAGGCAGAAATAAAGGGAGCTTTAGAGAAATGGAGGGAAAGTTAAATTAAGGGGCATTGACCAGGAAAGAAAAGAGCAATTTAAAGTGCAATTCTACAAGAGGGAGATGAATGAAGCAAAGGAACTGGAAAGGTTATCACACAAGGCAGATGCAAGCCTCTCCATCAGCAAACCAAGGGGAACAAATTGAAAAGTATTTGTAGCTAGAGGACCAGAGGGGAACACCCAGGGGCACTGGGAACAGAAAGGGGAAAAGGTCTGTTTGCAACTTGCTAACATGTCTTTTCAGGAGAAAGCGTGCTGCTTTCATGACATGTATTGAAATGCTTTACCAGCGTGCTTATCATAATTGAAAAGTCCTGTGAGTCGTTTCATGAGATACAGAAGAGTTGTTGTTATCACTGTTTTACAGAAATCGGGAGATTAATGTCCTGCTTTACAAAAAGGACTCAATACCCAAAAACTGGCAACTGTTTTCTTTCAAAAGGACTCAGCTTCCATTTGAGAACAAAAATAAAAAGCCATTGTTCGCACGCTGACTGCAGAGGCCTTTTGAGATGTCACAGTAGGGTCTCCTCTTTCCTTACATAATCAATTTTGTTTAAGGTTGAGTTTTTAAGAGCTCAGCTCTTCATTAGGAGCCAAAAAAAAGGGCAATGTTTTCATTGATAAGACCTGAAATCCTGAGTTCTTTCAAAAATTTGGCCATAAGAATCACAAGCGCCGCTGCTAAGTGCTGAGCTCCTGATGAAATGCTGAACACGAAGCCCTCAAAAATGAACCCGTATGTTCTTCAGAAAGTCTGGCCCTATGGCTGGCAGACGGCCACAAGGCCTAGGGACAGAAGTTACACGTAAATCAGGATAAGTGATCAGAAACCAGTTCAGCGCTGTAACACAACAGAAGTTCAGTGCGCATAAACCACTTTCAAAGTGGCCCAAACCGGTTTAAGATAAACCTGGATGGATGTAGTATCAGGCTTAACTGATTTAGATTAAATCAGTTTGTTGAACTTCTTGTCCCAGGTCCTCGGTAACTAACAGTCCCCCCGCCTCCCAGGATGCTTTGCACCGCCCCCACAAACCTCTCTTCACAGGGTGAGCAGACTACCCCTGGCCCGAGCCGCTGCTCCGGCTGAGCAGGAAGGCAGGGGCTAGTGCCTCGTGGCTTCTGGCCCGAGCCACTGCCGCTGTGGCTATATTGCTGGAATCAGAAGTGAATGTTTATTTCTACACAGCATAGATTAACCTGCACAGATTGATTCAGCCTCGGGCTTTTTGACTACCTATACTTAGCTACGAAGGCTGGAATCCTGACTCCACTGAAGTCAGTGGGAGTAAGGATTTTACTTCGAAACCTCTGGCAGAGTTGAGAATGAACCTTCACTCCCAGAGCTCCACTGCAGTTCCTAAAACCCAAGTCCATCACTCCTACACAGATGGACCTCCTCAGACGCTGCTTCTGAATAATTGTGCCAAAGAACACGTGTAGGAGATGGTGGAAGGTTTCCTTGTCTGGAATGCTTCGCTTTGTTTTGCTTTCTGCAAGGACTACATGAGTTCTTTAATCTTTGTTTCCAATTTTCCAGTGTCAGTGCCAATAATTTCAAAATCTACTTGCCTATAAAAGGGGACATGGATTAATCTGCAGACTCTTGTGTGAGGAGATAAAGCAGCGAATCACAGTTCAGAAAGGTTTTATTTCCAGTAAAGAATAACATTGTGTAGAGAATTTCGGCCTTGCTTCAGCAAAACACTTATTAAGCAGGAGTCTGAGTTCCTTCAAAGTCCATTAGATTGAAGCACCCATTTAAAATGAGCACATGCTTAGGCTGAATCACATCTTAGAAGATAAAATCTTAGACCTTTTAGACCACTTCCTGTATATAAACCCCCATGCATACTTGCTTTTTATGTCATAAGGCCTTGATCCTGCAGATATTTGCACATATCTTTAGATAAGTTAGTGGTCTTAATCAAGTCCAAATATCTACTGAAAATGGGTTCAGTGGGAGGAAATCCATGTGCAAAGTTATACACATCGTACATTTACGCAGAATCACAACTTGAGCATGAAGGGCCGAATCCTATTTCATTCATGAGATATCTAAATGTACTTAGGTGCTTATTCCATACTGTTTGAGTTTCAGAAAATCCATGTACGTATCTACTTTTCTTTTCTTCTTTCTCTCATCTTACCTTTAATGGTGAGCAAAAAGCAGTGAGGAAAAAATGACAACCCACTCACCTTTTGTATGAACAGATTTTCAGGCACTCAAGCAAGAGTGAATAGCATCACACTTAAGTATCCAAGTGGATTTAAGTGTCTAATAGGTGCAACAAGATAGGCATTCAATTCCAACTATCCAGTGCTGGGAGATATGGTAAGAGGGGAAGCATACCTAGCTGGAGAGTAATCTAATTGCCTCAAAAGGTGTGTTTTCCAGCCAAGAGGCACTAGGGAGCTGCTCCATTGCTTCCCTCTACCCCCAAACAATCCCAAGGCAGACAGATTGTCTTCAGTTGATGCTACATCAGCTGGGTGTAGTTCTTGGGGTGAGGCAGCCTCCAGCCACCGGTCCTTGCCCCTGCACCCCCATGGGCTTAATAGGCTGTGCTCACTGCCTAAGCTGCTGTCCTGGGTCTATGACCAGTCCCAGAGAAGCAACCAGAGCTGTGTTCAACTCATCGAGACAGGATGGATGGACAAAAAAGCTAATTTAACTGTGACATTCTCAGAACGGCTAGTCAAACTGGAAATTCCTGAAAAAAGCACACTATTCCATTCTTGTGTTTCATTTGACTCATTGCACAATAATTTACCAAAGCAGAGCAGAGCAGAGCACATCATGCTATGCTTCTGACCTGACACCTGCTAGTAAGCTGCTTAAGCCCTGCAGCATCAGGATATTATTACAGATAACAAACTTAATCACTTGTAAAAGCTCACTAAGCTACTTGATTCAATAATATCCTGTGGTGGCTGTATGTTTAACAGGTTGATTACATGGGAAGAGCTGTTTTACTTTTGTACTTTTTGAACTAAATAAACCCTTTGGCCAAACATGTGCAAAGCTTCCTTAAAAATTACTCACACACAAAGTTACTTACACAATGTGATGGTTCCAAGTGCACTAAAGTGAATGGGAGACTTCCCCACTGACTTCCACAGCTTTTGGCTCAATCTGGCCTTGCAAAAGTACTTTTTGCGTGTATTATACTTACCCAGCCCTTCCCTTCAACCCTAAACTTTAGGTGCAATTTCAGTCTTTTGTTGAATCCACTGTTCTGGTGACGTCGTATTTTATGAGTGGATCAAGAGAACAACTATACTGAGCTTCAGTCTACCATTCATTATTTCATTTACGTTTTCATTTATCAAGTCCAGCTTACGTTGCTGGGGGTGCCATACATACACTGGATTGAAAAAAAACAACTCATAGCAGAGCCCAGGGATGGGTGGCTTAAAACAACGCTTAAAAAAACGCTGGGGACTAGTCCAGGCCAAAAGAAAATCTAGTTCTGCAATCTCTAAACTTTTGGTTTTGGATTAAAACTCTTAATTCTGCTAAACTGATTCAGAGAACTAAACTTCCCCAAATGTAGGACAAATTGAGAACTGGACCTTGAGTTTGCAACTGAAACCCTGCAGGTTAGCTTTTCTTTTGCAAAAGGTCCTACTGTCTCCTACACTTAGTTTACACAACAGTTAGAAATATTCCCAAAAAAAGAAAATAAAACCCTTTACTCAATGAAATATTGGCAGGAGTTTCAGAGAAATTGTCTTGAACCAGCACTCACACTAGACCAGCGGTGCTCAATCTATCCGGCCCTGTGGATGGACTGAATGGCATGGGGCTAGTCACTGGGCTGGATTCTGAACATAGGGTTGGTCTGTGGGCCTGATCCAATGCGGGATAGGAGTGCAGGGTTGATCCACTGTTGCAACCCCACTTACCAGTCTAGCTTGCATGCTGATATGTGGGGACATGTCATCTAGCTCATGGGGCTCCCCCAGGATCTGGGAATTTCATAGAATCATAGCAGTCGGGTCGGAAGGGACCTTGTAGATCTTCAAGTCAGACCCCCTGCCTGGGCAGGAGGAAAACTGGGCTCAAATGACCCCAATCAGGTAGGCATTGAGCCGCTTCTTAAAGACCCCAGGCTAGGAGCCAGCACCACTTCCCTTGGAAGTTGGTTCCAGATCCTAACCTTCCTTGCTGTGAAGTAGTTCCTATGGATGTCTAATCTAAACCTACTCTCCAACAACTTGTGGCCATTATTCCTTGTTATCTCAGAGGGCGCTAAGGGGAACAAGGTCTCCCCCAAACCCTTCTGGTCCCCCCTAGTGAGTTTATAGACAGTCACCAGGTCCCCCCTCAGCCTTCTCTTGTGAAGGCTGAGCAGGTTCAGGTCCTGTAGCCTCTCCTTGTAGGGTCTGCCCTGCTGTCCCCAGACCTCCTCTGGACCCTCTCAATGTTGTCCACATCCCTCCTGAAGTGGGGTGCCCAGAACTGGACACAGTACTCCAGCTGTGGCCTGACCAGTGTCACGTA
>JAGPOW010003395.1:39759309-39780975 GCA_030014935.1 Caiman crocodilus | reverse complement strand
CCCAGAACTGGACACAGTACTCCAGCTGTGGCCTGACCAGTGTCACGTAGAGGGGGAGGATCACCTCCTTGGCCCTACTTGAGATGCACCTGTGGATGTGCGATAGGGTCCGGTTAGCTCTGCCAACCATGACCTTGCATTGTCGGCCCATGTTCATCTTGGAGTCAATGATGACAGTATCTGCCACTGACCTTAAATTTCCTCCCAGATCGGAAGGAGGAAATTGGCCAATAAGCAAAAGCCCAGACCTGAGTGGTACTACACTTGCCAGTACTCAGAGCATCGAGCCTGAGCCCATCTGCTGATGAGATGCATGCAGTTCAGCAGATTAATGAAGACAGGAGACACCCCAGGGCTCAACCCGAGTGCTCAGAACCTCTCTCCCGATCATGAACTACTCCTCAACCACTGCTGTGTTACTAGGAAGGCCCTTCTGTGCTCACTCTCCTTTCATAGGACTGTAATCGTGAATCCATTGGGCACCCCCATGACACACCCTCCGTCCCTCACCCTGGGAAACAGGGCTCACTCATGTAGCCATTTTCCATACCATATGGCTGATGCCATCCTCCCAGAAGTTCCCAATGTCATTTTTCTCCCCTAAACAAGGGAACTGGAACAATTCCTTTAAATCCAAGGTCTTCTATGTTCACTGAGTGATAAGGGACAGCCCTTCCGCCTTCGGGAAACTGCAGGGGCATGTCACATCACCCTTTTCTGCTATTTTAAATATTTGGTAGGACTCACAGGCATTGGTGTTGTTCCTTTGGCGCTCAGGGTATGTACAGACATATGGAGAGGCTATATTGAGTTAAAAGTGGCCACCTGTCCTAAAGTAAGTCAGGATGGGGGGACTAGTGGAGGGCCTGGGTGGGCAGGCAGGGGCAATGAGGACTTGGGGGGGGGATCAGGGGGAAATGGGATCTGGGGGGAGTTGGAGAGTTGTGGGGGCTAGCAGGGTGTGTTGGAGTGGTTGGGGAGATGGGGGAGCTAGCAGGTTCCACAGGGGGCATTGGGTGAGATAGGGGGAGGCTTGGTGGGTTTTGGGAGGGTTTGGTGGGATCAGGGGAGCAAGCAGTGTCCATGGGTGAGGGTTGAGGGGCAAGCAGGGTCCACAGGGGGCTTGGATAACTACCAAGCTCCATGGGGGGGTGCTTGCAGGGACTGGGGGGACAAGAGAGAGCTGCAGGGTGGATCAGCAAGACTGGGGGGAAAGCGGGGTCCATGGGGGGAAGGGCTTGGGGTGCTATCAGTGTCTGCAGGGAGCCTGACGGGGTCCAAAAGTGTTTGGCAAGATTGGGGAGCTAGCGGGGACCTTCAAGGGGATGGAGTGCTGTAGATCCCAAGGGGACCTATTTTTAGCCACCTGGTCCCCTCATGCCCAGATGAGCAACCCATTCAGCAAAGCAACGCCCCCATCCTGCCTACCCTTCCCCCACCCTGACTTACTTCTTTGGTTTCCAGCACTGGTTAGTGGGCTTGGGGTGCGGGGTAGGGGCTGGTTGAGGGAGAGGTGGGTTGTCCGTCTGGGGATGGGGTGAGGGACTGAGGGCTTAAAAATAGCCCAGTGCTGAGGGAAGAGGAGAGAAGGGGAGGGGTAAGGCTGTGCTGGGAGCTGTACAGAAGTTCACTTAGACTGGTCTTGCTGGACCTAATCTAAGTTAGAGCACCTCTGAGGTACAGTTAACTTAAACTGGGTTGGCCATTTTTAGACTCCTCTTAACTTCCTGAATTTCTGTACAGTTCACACTGAGATTGACCTGCCTCAGGATCTAGGTGTAAGGTCTGCACCTTAAATTAGAATCGGTAGCCATGTGAATGTGTTCTAATCTCGCCCTAATCGCCTTGCATGCCTGTTTGTGCACAGGGCTCAGATAAGTGGTGCTGAATCAGGTCCCAGCTGTCCCGGGAAATCAAAGGGCATTTGTACACATGTATGCACTGCACCTGCAGCACATGCAGTCGTATAAGTGGCAAAATACACAGGAGCACTGAGGAAATGGCAGCAGCGCACTTTTGGACTAAAATACACCAGAGGTACTTCAGTTCAAAACTGCACTGCTGCCATTTTGTGCGTGCTGACACGCACTTTGCCCCTTGTACAAATGAGCGTGAGGCAAAGTCGCGTGCGTCAGCTCGCGTGCAAAGCAGACTTTTAATCGAGTCTCTGGTGCATTTCAGGACCAAAAAGTAGGTGTATAAATGCCCAGAGATTCCAGAGAGATGGAGTCACCCCAGCTATTTACTCATCCTATCGCTCCTTTTGTGTAAATAGGTTGTGGCTCAAGCCCTTCATTAGCTTCTGCCTCTTTAAGACAATTGCTGAGCAGCATGTGAGCATGGCTGCAGCACAGCACGTATCCTCGGGAAACCAATTAGAACAAGAAGCAAGTAGCTGCTGTTTAACTGCATCTTGTGCCATTAGCCTGCTGCCATTAGCATGGTGGGAGGCAGCACTGGGTTCATTTGCAAATCCACTCTGTGAGCAATGATCCTGCCCGCCAGGTCACAGAGAGCAGCTTCTGAGGTACACGGCCTTATGATTTGCACAGGAAAGACACTGAGTCATTAGGCGGGGAAGAGCCCTGAAACTCACTTTAACTGTTTTAACCATGCATCACTTAACTTGCTCAGCGGCTTGTTCCTAGAATAGTGAAGATGACGCTTTCGCATTCACTTTTTAGGGGAACTAGTTATTAGTCATAGTGTAACATTGAAAGAAGATAATAGTTGCTGTTTCAGGATGAGGATGTTAGCAAAAACCCCCCAGCAAAACACTGCAGAAAAAAGAGGT
Source organism: Caiman crocodilus (assembly GCA_030014935.1). NCBI lineage: Eukaryota > Metazoa > Chordata > Crocodylia > Alligatoridae > Caiman > Caiman crocodilus. The sequence goes on along the minus strand of JAGPOW010003395.1, from coordinate 39,778,181 downwards.
GTGGCACATGCTGCAGCAGTGCTGGCACACATGGAAGGCCTTCCAGGAGATGCTTTGGCTGCCAGCCAGCGTCTCTCCTCTGCCCGCACGCTGGGAGCCAGGAGCAGCGGGGAAACAGCAGTCTCCCTGAAGCAGGGCATTTTGCCCCACACCAAAGCCTATGTGCAGGGGTGTACGCACTGGCCAAAAGTAGCAGCACAAATTTGTTCTGCTACTTTTTTGCTGCTGCAAAAACACACCTCTGTATGTGGGGACATGCACAGTAATCAGGAAGTGGCTGCTCGTTTTAGCCAATATCCCAGCTGCTAACATATTTACCCAGGCTCCGTTCCCTTCTCTGTCTCATGGGATAGGAACCATTTACATCCCATGTGAGGGTCCTACCCACCAACTATAGGATATTCTGGGGCAATGCACCCTTGCAGATTTGGGGGAGCTGTTCCACTCCACTTTGTGTGAAGTAGTCACTTGGCCAGACAGGAGATGAGAGTGTAGGTGGTTAGGGCACTTGCTGGAGAACAGAGACAGCTGCCCCAGTGAATGTTTATTTATGCAAACAGGAATAGCTGCTTAGTGAAGAGAATCAGGTATTTGCACAGCTCTGCTCCTGAGTCATAAAAAGCCATTTCATCCACTTCACCTCACTGGAGTGGCGGTAGAAAGTAGCCAGAACACATTGGCCAATTTAGTGCTACATGCTGATATGCTAAATCTTGTAGCGCAGCACCATGCAGTACCGCTGACCTACCACATAACTAGTTATAGACTGATCTCCAGCTAGATTTTGGTAACCCCCCCCTTAAGTAGTGCCTGGAGCTCATGCCCTGATTGCTCACCTGCATTTACACAGTAGGTTTGAAGTGAGGAGATTATTTATTTGTACGAACTTACAACATTTCGAGTTACAACATTTCACCTTTACAATGGTTATAAATTGACACCGTTTCAACTTTCTGACGTCAGTTTCGACTTTACAACGCTTGATCCGTCGCCATGCCACGAGTTTGCTGCATTACCCATGTCCCTGGAGAACATCTGTCCAAACTTCCTTGGACACTTTCTATAACAAAGCAGACAAGACTCCTGAGAAGACTCCAGCCAAGAGCCCTTCAAAAAGTCCAACCAAGAGCCCTTCAAAAAGTCCAGCAAAGTCACCTCAAAGAAGTCCTTCTAAGTCAATGCTCTTGCTATTTACAACATAAAGATATTAATGTAGCTATGTTACTCATCTATAAGTGATTGAGTACAAAATTCTGGGTTATGTTTGGTGAAAATAGGGTATCAGGCCTTGGTTCAAGAAACAATCAGGCATTTATAACATTGTTTCCTTTGGGAAAAATCAGTTCCAAGTTACAATGTTTCGACTTAAGACTCAGTTTTCAGGAACCATTTGTGTCATAGACCGGAGGACTGCCTGCACCTTATTCTAGCTATAGAACAGATGTCATGGGCAATGACTTAGAAAGGTTTTGCACAGTGACCCACTGATGCATATCAATCAATCCCGGTCTGCAGAGACCACTTCAAGGGGTTGGAGGGCATTGCGCAGAGTAGAAGAAAAGGTTGAAGCCCTAGGAGATCACCCTGTCTGTTTCCTTACCAGCCCACGCATGCCTAAGAGGGTATTCTGCATTAATGCACTCTGCCAGTAATATGTTGGGTAGGGACTCTTAGCACAGAAAAACTGAATCTTTTTACATTAGTTGCTCACTACAAAAGATTTCATCAGGATTTCTTCTGAGCACAGTATTAACAGCCCTAAGTGACTGGGTTTGTGCTTGGGGAGACTATAGCACAGCTTTATAAATCCCACTGTGCTAAGATGTCATCTGCATAAATTTCCCCTTACTCTCATGCCATCTCTCCTAGTCCTACCCCTGTGTACTTCAGTCTTGAAGCTCAATTGTTACTTTCCCTGTCTTCTGTGCTGGACAACAAAGGTGCTAATGCAGTGATGCCCTTATTGAAGACCAGCAAGATCAAAAGGAAGGAGACAGCCCAGGAGATAATTTCACAGGTGCTTATGATGCCATTTTGTGCATTCCCACACCGCTGCTGTTGTGGTCCCTGCTCACAATAGCCCAGTTACACAATTCACCCAGTTCCCAGCACATACCCATCTGAGGTTTGCAGGTGAGGTTGGCTGCCTGCTTGGCTTGAAGTGGTAGCACAGCACATTGGCATCCTGTGCAGGGTTTGTGAGGTGTACGTCTACCAGTGGAGAGAGGGACTGAAACTCCCAGTGTCCTATCATCTAGCACCCCATCTAGCGACCCAGTGGGAAGGTTTCAGTCACTGCTGCCATGGATGGTACAGGAACAGGTGACCCAAGGGTGGGGATTATTTCATTTTTCCTCTCTCACGGGCTAGTGAAGTGCAAAAGGGCAAAGCTTCTCATTTGAAAGGTTTTATGTTTCTCACACCTCAGCCTCATAATCGTGTTTACGTTGTTGCTTTTTAAGCACTGGAATATCTTGCAACCCCCCCCACCCCCACCTGTGTGGACTTTGATCCGTTAAGATATTTCCACGTGGGGCGTCACTTCGATACAGGTAGCCAGCAAAGCTCTTAATCTGAAGCGAAGCCAGAAAACCATTACAGTCGTTCTTTATCTAACTAATCCTTGTACTGGTTTACAGTATTTGATGTCTTAATTACAGATTGTTATTAACCTGTGGTATCCTCCACAGCCTTTATAAGCAGAGCGAGCATACCTCTTGGTTTGACCGGGACAGTGATGGATTTTGTAGGCCAGTCGTGGCTGGTTGGTGGAAATTAAACCAGAAGCCCCAGAGTCACAGGGATGCAGCGTGCAGTCTGGCAGGGAGGTGGAGTGCAGGGGTGTGCCGGGAAGGTGGGCAGTGCCTACTTGCTTGCCTCTGCCTCTGCCCACAGCAGCACTGCTGACTTCGTGGGTGGGGGCAGTGTCCCAGATTTCCTTAAAAATAATATGGTCACCCTTTTGATATGTGTTCTAAGATACTGAGCGCACGGCCTGGCTATAAACAGGAGGTTAACGTGAGTGAGGGTTCTGCTCTTGTGATCAGCTCTCTCTGCCGGGGCCCCTAGCTCACTGCAACATCCCCTTGATTTTACTGAGACTCTAAACCCCAAAGGGTTTGTCTGTGTTAATCTATTTGCAGAGACAGCACGAGTTTCTGCCAAACTGTAGCATTGAGAGGCTATAGCACTGAGATGCAAACATCTCCAAAATAATATTAATAGCTGAGGCTTCAGTTTTTGGTCTCCTGGTAAACTCTGGTTAATTATGCCCGACAGGACACCAAGGAGGAAAGTAAATATTAGGCCTGTGCAAAGTGGCTAGTACTCACTTTGGATTCAGCCAATTTGGGGGACAGTGATTTTATTTGGTGATTCGAATCACTGTCCCGAATCAATTCGGCTGAATCTGATTCAGAGATTCGGCGGCTGCCAGATCTCCAAATCACCCAGTCATGCTGCCCTTCCCCCCTACCCCCAGTCCTGGCAATAGCTGCCCCGCCTGCCCCAGCTCCTGGCACTTTGAAAAAGAAAGCTCCAACTCAGGGGGTGCTGCCAGGTGGGGAGGAGGGGCGGCGATCCCTGGAGCGGGCAGGGCAGCCATGGTGAGGCTGGGAGAGCGAGTGGGGGTTGGGGTTTAGCAGGGTCCTGTCCCCCTCCTCCACCTCCCCTGCCTCTACCCCCTACTTACTGGCTCCGAGCCCGGCTCCAGCTCCCTGCTGCAGCCACTGGGAACTGCCCGAATCATCAAAGCTCGCTGAATCTTTTCTGAAGATTCAGAGAGCTTTGAATCGATTTTTTATTAGTCCCTGATTCAATTCCGATTTGGAGATTCAGCCACCAAATCGGGCAGAATCTCCTGCAAATTGAATCGGCACCTGAAGCTTTGCACAGCCCGAGTAAATATGATCTGTCACCACCTCCCTGAGTGAAAGACAGAAAGCTGTATCACAGCTGAAAGTAGAGCTCAGGAACCCACAGATTTTAAGACCGGAAAGAGCCCTGAGAACCGCCTCTCTGTCCTCCTGCGTAACACAGGCTGTAGAAGTGCATGTAGCAATTCCTGCATCAACCCCCCACTTCCTTCCTTCCACTTCCATGTGCGGGTCCCCAGACTGAATCTCCCTCTCCCTGAGAGCTGCAGTCTGCAGCAGGCAGCAGGGTGGCCGGGGAGATGCACAGCTCCTGAAGGCTTTACACCTGAGGTCCAGTGCAGCAAGGAGTGCACAGGCCAGCAGCTGTGGTTACATAGTTTTAGGAGCCTGTGCCAGCCCAGCTCGGTGATGGGAGGTCCAGTCTTTGTTTAGCCATCTTCTCTTCACCACACAGAGTCATAGAGTAACTCCATTAACTTCAATAGAGTTATTCTGGATTTGCAGCAGCGTAACGGATATGGCTCTGATCTTACCCATGCAGCATTCATGCTCTCCTAGCATGTTGGGAGAGGCAGGGATAGCAATACTGTGCTTAGATTAATGATAGGGCTCATCATTTTGCAAAGTTTGCACCATTTTGCCCCAAATCAATGATGATGCACTTGGAGTCTGCAGTCTTCAAAAATGCATCCAATTCACTCTGAAAGGGGCATGTGTGTGAAAATAAAAGCTGCTGTACAGGCAGTAGACAACATAACAGTCTGGCAAATGCAGGCCAAACAAAACATTGGGTCTACTGAAATTTTTGTCTATTTAATTACATTACTGAATTTCAGCCCAACTAGTTTTCATTTGCGTTACTTAAACTGCACAAATATCAAAAATACCAATGCACTATATAATAATGATTATCACTGGAGAAACTCCTTTATTTTCACAAACCCTGGGGAGTTGATACAAGCTCTGATAATATACCTTGCAAACTATTATAAAGATTTACTCTACACTGCATTTTGGCTGTCACAGAGCTCCACCCCAGCCATGATATTACAGTTCCCATAGTAACTAGTGCACTTCAAAGAGGGAAAAGCACAGGGAGATGACAAAAAGGAAAAAGATGAATGAATGGAGAGGTAGAACATGGAGAAAAAATGCTGGTAAATGGGGTGTTGCTAAGCCTTCATTTACCACTTGTTCTGGAAAATCTGTTTTACTCATTCATAGCTCTCGCTCACGACAGTAAAAGCTTCCTAGCAATTCACACCCTCAATTTAAAAAATTGTTTGCTTGTAAAAAAATGATGCAGCTTCAAAGTCTCCAATTCATACCAGCAGAAAAATAGGTCCCAAATAAATTAATAGGAACAAATTGCTTTTTGTATTTCTGGAGCAGTGTGTTACTCTTAGTGATAAAGCAAGTATCTTATTCTCATTTTAAAGAAGTGCAGCTTTGGAAAGGCAAGTCAGTGGCAAAGATAGGATTACAACTCAAAGGCTTGTGCCAAGCTTCAAAATGCTTACTGCTTCTGACTGCCCAGTAGTCTAGGTGCTATTTTGCCATACAAAATACAGTACTTACAATGCTATTTGGTGGTAAAGGGTTTTTTTGGAGGGGGAGGGGGAGAAGTGAAGGCAAAGAACTTGATAAAGTCCACTTCTACTTGCATTAAAAAGAATTAAGAGCTTTATTACATTTAGATTTGCTTAGAAAAAAAGCCCACATGATGTTAATCAATCTTTCCATTTTAGATCTGTTGTTCCATTTCTTGGAATATTGTGATAGACTCGCAGCTATTTGGTTAATGCTTTACAACAGCACAAAAGCCCACACAGCCCAGTCCAGATCCCATTAAAATCAATGGGAGGCTTACTAATGATCGGGGCCTATTAACTCCTTAGTGTCCCCTAGGCAAACAAACTTGTGGGGCCCCCACTTCTTTCACTTAATAATTATGATATGTAAAATAAACACAGCTGGTTCCCTTCTTCCCTTAGGGTCCCAAGCATGTGCCTAGTTTGCCTATGTGTTCATCCAGCCCTGCTAATGATTTAGTTGCAAATTGGATCGGGCCATTTGGTCTCTACTTGCATAAGGATGTCCAGCTCCCACTGAAATGGTCTGAAAAATTTCCATGTAGAAGCAGTATTGTCTAAAGCTTTGTGTGAAGCAACCCACATAAACATCTGGCACAGTCATATCAGTTTGAGTCATTTGCTAGTAGTAGTAGTAATAGCATTAATAATCAGCTGGATCACCACTAGATTTCTTACTGCTGGAATCTTCTAAGCATCAATTCTCTTTTCAGTCGTATTCAACATCTTTGTGCAGCCATTAGGTGAATTGGCCAGATGATTGTAGGCTCAAGTGCAGCAATAAACAGAGGAAACAGCTGCACTTAGCCTTCACCACACATGACCATGCAACTATCAACCAAGGTAGCCTCCAGGGCTTGGACAAGATCAGCTTACTGGTGCAGAACAACTGGCTGAAACTAAACCCAAGCAAGATAAACAGAGGTTGTGCTAGTCTGCAGAGAAAAACATTAAGTTTGCAGCTACAGTGATACATTTTTTTGGCTGAAGGTACATGCTAACACTCAGTTTGGCCTATCGGGGAGGAGTGCTCATGGATGTCTTGCCGATTCTGAGCTTGTGATGGGCCAGTACAGGGTGCTCCTGTGCTAAGCCACCCACCTCACTGCACCCAACCACTTTCCAGCCTCTGAGTGCTTCCTTGGGGGTCTGGCCAATCCTCCCTGAAGCACACCTGCTAGCGGGTAATGCCACCACCACGCAGGGTCTGGAGTGATCCTGCCACCACCCAGGGTCTGGAGTGATGCTGGCTCTGTGCCCCCTGGAAACACAGGCCTAGTAGCCCGTGAGGGTACTCACCCCATTTTAAGAACTTGGGGTGCTTCCCTTAGTCTGAAGCATAAATATTGGTCTCCCTTAGTCAGCCAAACCAAGGAGACCCCCAAGGCATAATCTAGACCCACTCCCAATAAGTCTCCCATTCTAGGGACAAAGGAGAACTTTATTGGTTACAAGGAGTAAGTTTGGAATAGGGTACAGGGTAGAGTAATATCAGAGAAATCCCATAGAGCAAACAGGGTGGCTGGGTAGCCTTTGATCATGCATTTGAGTTACTGCAAGCGTGAGGCTTGCGCCCCTTTTACTTCCCGGCCTGCTGGGGTGTGGCCCCTCCCCTCAACTTGTCTGCCACGACTTTGATGCTAAACTTACTTTAAGAGGGGTTTGCAGTGGAGTTCCTTCCCGGATGGGCATCCCTGACAGGTGATGGTATTTACAATCATCCAACGTGATGTTCCATGGGGCTCTGCCTCCCCTACACCCCGTCCACTCTCCAACCAGTTGGTGATGCATTAATGCTGTCTTCTGGTCCTGTGTGATGACCAGGGACCTGTCTACCGGGTTCCCGGTGTTCTTTCTCCCCCCTTGGGTAGTTTTTAATTTAAGGAAATATTCCTCTGTGCCTTCCTTATCCTTATCCTTATCCCAGCCCCCTCTTGATTCCTCTCCCCTAATGTAAGCAGGGAGCTCCCCTGCTTCCTTGGTATCCACTTTTTCTGGTGGCTGTGTAGGTGCTCCTGCTCTGCCTCCTGCAAGAGGCTTAAAGCTTTCTCCTGTGCCGCCTGCTTGAGCCACGCAGGCTGGGTTACCTCCTCCCCGTGCTGGAGCCTGCCTCACAAGCTGCCAGCCCGTGTTCTCTCTCCCCGTCCCAGCTCCGGTGGGGCTTTTAAACTTTCCCACAGTGGCTGGTACAGCTGTTGGGCTTGGCTCAGCTGTTTCCTGCACCAAAAACAGCTAATTAAACAGCCAGCGTACTGCCGGTTCACGTGGCTGTGTCCATGGGCGCAGGTCCTGCTCTGGCTGCTCTGCGGGAGGTACGTTAGGCCTTCTGGAGGCTTTTTCTCAGGGTCTGGGGCCTACGGGGTCTGCTGTTTCCTCCTCGAGAACCTGTGGGGGTGCCTTGCCACCACAGCAAGCTATATATTTAGTTAGATTTCAGGTAGCTTATGAGAAACATCCAGAGGCAGGTGGAGATTCCCCCTGGAGGCAGAAAGTTCATTGATCATGAGTTTCAAGAGAGAGAGCAAGTTTCAGATGGTTCAGCTCTTCTCCCTTTGAGTTTTCATCATGGCTACTGCCCCTCCTCCTGGGCAGTCCTTAATTTATATAGCCCTTATGACCTCATTTACCTGGTCCAAAGGAGACCAGGATCTGTTGGGTACCAGCCAACCAATTTGAAAGGCATCACTGGTTGCCAGATAGACTGGCATTGCTCAGAACAATAGGGAGCCCAAAGCCCCTCACCCAGGTATGTGATGCCAGTCAGGTAGGTGGAGGGAGCAGGTTGCCCTGCTCCCTCATGAATGTATCCAACTCAGGTTACAGCTCAGGATTACCTAAAAAGCCCATGGGATGTCTGCCCTTTGCAGTGATCATGCTAACCAAATGGTCACGTAGTAGAGTTTTTGGGGAGAGACAGAGGTGGCATTCTGCCACCGAGCTCACATCTATTACTAGCACTTTCTGCCCTCTCCAGTTGGTCAGCAGACTCTTTCCCATTCTGGTAGATGATAGTGAAGCTTTATTTATTCATACATTTGTCATGTCTGGACTGGACTACAACAAGGAGATACACTTGAGTAGGAAGACAGCAAAAATTAGGAACCTCCATCCAGTACAGAAAGCAAGTGGAACGTACCCCATAGAGTATCAAATCAAATAGCTTGGTCCTCAGTATCAAATAGTTCTATGACATGGAGCCAAAATATCTGAATGGATATCTAGAATACCAGGATGGAGTTGATGGCTGACAACTACACTCTTGGGGCAAAATGGATCTTTATACAACAGAGAAAAAACTTGCATGTGTGGGGCACAGAATTATGTCAAGACCGTCACAAACCTCACCATCTCTTACTCCCAAGTTCAATACTTACTTCTTCAAACTTTCTCCAACACGTGTGTGTGCGCGCGCGCGCGCGTGTATACATACACACTAGAAAATTGCCCATCAAGAATGATGAGGGGGTGGGCGGGGATGGAGCCCCCACATCTGGCCCCTGCCCCCTGCCTCACCATCACGCTAGGCCCAGGTTCGGGCCCGTTGCCCACCCTCCACTGCTCCGGGCCTGGTAATTGTACACTATGTAGAACTGTTAGCTCCACCTCTCTGTGGGGGGCGCTAGAGTATGCCTGCCAGCCACTGCCAAAGGGGAGGGACCACGGCTCTCACCCCTCCCAGCTGGAGTGGAGGGGCTGTGGCTAGGCATCAGCCCCACAAGGGATGGGGAAGAAGTCATTTATCTGAAGCGAGGTGTTGAACACAGCAATTTGCAAAGCATACAGCAAGGAACTACCAAAAATCTTCGCCTAAGGTAAGAAACGGCCCAGTAAAACACAGCACACACAACTTAGTCTAACTTAAAATATAAACCAGTAAAACAAGAGTTAGTTTTACTAATCCTGAGGGCAGACTTTCTCCTTACAGCCAGGCATTCAGAAAGGCTTTGGTTACATGTTCTGCTTTATAATGTAAATGTAGCTCTCTGCAGTCTTTGGTGCAACTTCTTTTCACTAAATCTCCAGCATGTGTGACCACTGATAAATGCTTGTCAGGTCTTTGCCAACACTTTCACCTCTCAGTCTGCTCCTGCAAGTCTTAGCTCTAGGCTCAGAGCTGCAGCAGGGCTTGGATCTGCAACAGATTTGCTTGCTTCCCTCCCCTGCCCTGTGCAAGCCACAGAGACTGCAGCCAAAGCCCTGGCGTTCCAGGGGAAAGAGGGGACAGACATACGGCTGGGGCTGCCAAACACCAGCTGTGGTCCCCAGGGTTTGCCAGAGGAGAGAGGGTGGGGAGAGGGGATGGAGGGAGAAATTTGTCTGGGGCCATGACAGGCCAGCATCTGGCCAAAGCCTGCCCCTGCTCTGGCTAGAGGGCAGAGGGGAGGGGCCAGCCCTGCTGTGGAGCAGAGTCCCACCAGCCCAAGAGCATGCCAGGATGCTGGGGGAGTCTGATTGATCTTAAACCAGCAAGGGGCCTGGGACAGATGTTGCTTAAACCAGTTTGAGCCAAATCAGTTAAATCTAAGATTACATTCAACCAGATTTATTTCAAACCAGTTTCAATCGTTCTCAAACTGGTTTATGTGCACTAAACTTCTGTTATGTTACAGATGACCTGAGCTGAAGTTTTCCCAGCACTGCTATCTGCTTCAGACAGAACTATTTTTTGAACGCTTGGGCAAAAAAAATGGTTTATGTGTTTCTGGAAGAGGATTAGCACAAATGATATGTTCAAAACAAGTCCATTTGGCTTTGAGAAGGCCAAAGACTCCATGTTTTGGAAGAATAAGCTTGAAATTGGACAAAATTCCTGCCCTTATGGCAGGAATGTGATGTTTGCTGTCCTGCAGGACAGGATACACATTTAACTTTCTACCCAGTTAAAAAATACCTGGTAGTCTGGGGCAGCTGAATTACCTGAATCAATTTGTGCTACACGTGTGATAACCCAAAGCCCTGAGGGCTTAACAGGACTTCCCGTGCAGTTACGGCTTTTGGTTGCTATAGTACTAGTGCAGGAACTGAAAATAGGGCAGTTGTATCTCAGCGCTGCTCTTGCTGTGCTCTTTTACCTTTAAACCTGTTTATGGGTTATATGCAAACAGAAATACACAGCACATTAAGTGTGCTTATTTTACAGCGATTGCCAACGTTGCATTTATTTAGTATTGATGTCAGCTATAACATGACAAATATCAAATGCAAACGTGCTGGCATTCCTGAAACAGCCATGACCTCTCACTACCCAAAGAGAACGTAGTCTGATTTTTGGCCGGCTACCAGTCCTAAGCACTTCTTTTGCTTCCCCACTTTTTCTCATGCCTACCTTTCTACAACTGACCAACAGCAGACTAAATAGCACTCAAATTAGGGTGTGCTGTCTATATGCAAAACTAACTAGATCCTCCAGTCCCAGTTAGATTCCCACAGTAGCATGAAGCAGTGAGAATGGACTCATTGGTTAAATTTCATCCACTTGCTGCTCTGAATTACTTTGTGGACGGAAGGCTTGCAGTGGGAAATAGGTTGTTGACCTTGGAGACAGCAAGAGGAAGCAGGAAAGAGAACAAAATAACAATCACTGTAAAATTATGTTTGTTAATTAAAAATAAAGGCCTTAGGACAGGGATGTCAAATATACGGCCCCTGGAGGTTCTCTATTGAGCCCACCCAGCTACAGGCATGCACCACAAGCTGGGGAGCATAACCTGCTACAGGATCTGGGGCTAGCTAGCCCTGCTAGGTATGGCTATTGGTGGTGAGTTTGCCTCACCACTGTCACCCTTGAACTTGTTTCGTTAGACCCCACGCTGCCATTGCCAGATTTGTTGCTGCTCCCAGACTCCTTGCCACCCCTGGACCTCTCACAACTGCCAGACACTTGCTGCTGCCATCAGACTTTTCAATCCTAGTGCCGCATTGGCCAAAGTGGCAGCCATCATTCCCTGAGTTGCTGTTGGCCCCACAGCCTGGATTTGGCTTGGGGCCCAAGGTGAATTTGACAGCTCTGCTTTGGACACTATGCCACTTGATAGGCTAGGGTAAATAGAGGTAGCTCAACTGGCTTGAGTACTGAGCATCTGCTTTACCCAGCTTAAGCAAACAGTCCCATGGAGCTTTCTCAATGTTGTACTTTCTTGCATACAACATACTCCAGAATATAATACACACCTTGCTTCTGAAAGGCAGAACAAAAGCAAAATTAATTCCTTTGTAGTAAGTAACTGAGCAATAGCAGGTAGGGAGCTGAAACTGTTCATTGTTCTGCTCCCTGTGGATTGCTGAGGATTTTACTTTTCGTTTCCAATGGTAAGTAGCAGAAGCTGCTCTTACCATATTTATCAAATGTAATTTGCAAAACAATTTCTAGCAGCTGGTTTTTGAGGCAAGCTGCATGTTATAGTTGAGAAAATATTTGCTCACTATGTTTCCAAATAACTTTTTATTCAGGAAAAGTTTGGCAGAGTTCATATTGATCTCTGAATCTTTGTTTTGTGCGTGTGCATGTGGAGACTATGACCCCTGCAATTGAAGGGCTTACTGTGGAGCAGCGGGCAAGTGAGCTGCATCAGACAGTGCCCAGCGTGGTTATACAAATGTGACTCTTTAGGTAGTTGCTTTCATAGATTTTGCTTTTGTCGAATGCAGGAGTGGTCAAAAAGCTGTCTACCCACTTTGCAAACTGCCTAGCCATTCAACTGAAGAAGGTCTTGTATTCAAAAGCCTGTCTAATTCTACCCTGTAGCTGGTTCAATAAAACATATCACCCTAAGAAATCCTTGCCTCTTGCATAATTCCTGGACCACTGTGGCTATAACATCACTCTAACACTACCATATTCTTTCTTTGTGAGAGTCAAAACATAGAAAGGTCTTCAGAAAATTGTTTTTTTCTACTTCTGGTGGGCAGAGATTTCATTACCGCACTACATTACCAAGGCAGTGTTGCATACCATTTTATCTATAAAGGATATCCTTTTCTCAAGGACAAGCCATATTGACTTTTGAAGAGATCTGTATCACCCTGGCTTGTATGGCTTGCTCAATATAGCGGTTGCTATAGAGACATTTCAGCAGATTTTCTTCCTGTGGGAAACCTGCTTGTCTTGTCAGGCTAGGTCCACCATCGAAGGGTGAATGGATTGCCCTACGCTGTGCCCAGGGTTCTTCTGTCAACACTGTCATCATGAGTAAGGCAGCCAGATATGATCTAAGGAGTCAGGTCTTCACTGATGAATTAAAGACTTTTTAGCTCCATTGCACTGGCCATTTTACATGAACTAATCAGTTTTGTCTGATGTCCTTTTAAACTAGAAGCATATGACCGGCATGCCAGTTATTATCGTCCTGCTCCTTTACATGCTGGAGCAAATCACTCTTAATCATCAGCCACAACTGGTACTGATGAGGCCTGTTGGGAGGATGAAAGTCCAGGACCATGGTAGTCCAGTTTAGAACGTGTTCACGCTGCCATAGCTTTTCCTTCAGAGACTTCAAGAATTTCTGATGAAAAATCTGCTGGAAATGGAAAAGTGTCATAAGCAAATACAGATTCACACGCTAATAGAGCCAGTGTCAGTGATGCTTCTTCAGACAATTGTGTCATTGTTGGTTATGTTAAGCCATTCGCTGAGAGGACGCAGACCTTGCTGAGCTGTCCTCTGGTTCTGAGGAGTCAGTCGCTGAGGGGAAAAGCGAGGCTGTGAAGAAACCACATCCAGTATATCCAGTGTCACAGCTTTAGTGACAGTGACGCTTCTGGTTGTCTACAGCCATAGACACAAGCAGAAACAATGGAACAGGAGTAAAAGAACCAGAAGGAGATCAAGAACTTAAGAGACAAATTTATCCAGGAAAGCATGACTGCCCCCAGGTACAGATGTTCATATAACCTGACGAGGACTCAGTTTAACTTACGTGGGTTTCTCTAAGTGGCCTCGCTTACCTGGATAGTGAACAGCACACTCTTGCTCTTTGGGAAGGGGCGGGAGGCACACAGGTTGCCTGCACTGGGTGAGGCCAGCAGGCTGGGGGCACTCCTGCTTGCCTCCCAGCAGGCCCTGTGGACTCCCTGGGCTGCTGGAGATTGCTGAGCATAGTCAGGTGCCCAGGCCACCCCAGCCTGGCTGTCGGGTATGGGCAAACACGCTCCCAACACCCTGCTGTGTCAGCCCATGCCCCACCTGCTCCCACAGTCTCTGCCTGCTTGCCCCACCATGGATGTTCACCCCACAATCCCTTGCCCTAGTACTCAGGGACCCCGTAGTTGTGGCCCAAAAAACTTTGCACCACCCCAGGTGGCCAAGCTGTGGAGGTCATAGGGTTGCCTCTGTGCAGGTCCTGTCCTGATGTTCTGCCCCCTGCTATCCCAGACCACCAGAGAGGAGCTGCCTGCCTTGGCTTTTGCTCAGGGGGAAGGTGGGTGCATGCTAGAGTCCAGGTGGTGGGGTGCCTGCCTGGCCACTTAGATGTGGTGTGCAGGAACCAGGGGTGCGGTTTGTGGGGATCTGCCCATGAGGGGCAGCAAGGGGGCCCTTGGCTGGGTGTGTGGGAGCCAGGGTTGTGGCCCATGCAGCTGTGCCTGTGCACAGAGGTTTTCCTGGGCTCTGGGTCAGGTTTGTGTGTACATCATGGGCTGCTTCATGATGGGGTGTGGGGGCATGGTCTGGGGATACAGGTGCCCAGGTTCTGACACTTCTGCAGGGAACACAGACATCGCCTTCCCCCCGCCCCACTGCTGCCTGCTTGTAGCTGACCGATGGCTGGAAGCAGGAAGTGAGACGGTGGAATGGGTCTGTGCTGACTTGGCTCTGGAAGAGCTTGGGGGCAGGACCCACTGGTGCTCAACCACAGCTGCCAAGTGCAGGCCAAGTGCTAGTGCAAGGGAAGGTTGTGGGGGGCTGCAAAAGAGCTTGGGGTGCCGGAGGACAGCAATCTAACTTGAATCGGTAGGGCATCCGGTACAGAAGTTTGATTCAGTGGTCTAACCTAAATCAATTGAGTTTGAATGCACATCCACCCAGAACTATCTTAGACCAGTTCTACCACTTTTAGGCCAGTCTGTGTGCACCAAGCTTCTGTACGGTTATGAGTTTAGATCGGGGCAGGCAAAATAAGTCAGAGATGACAGAAGCTGGGGCAGTTGGACCCAGAGGGAGCTGGCAGGACTGAGCAGCCTAGTCCCACCCCACTCCCAGCCATTTCCCTGCCTTCCTGCCCCCACGGTGCTCCAGCACCATGTGGCCCTTCACGGTGATGGCCCCAGGCTGCATCGTTGGATTGGGGAGTATGGGAGGGGTGTGTGTGTGTGTAGGTAGGGGCAGAGAGAGAGAGAGAGACAGAGTATGTGTAGACAGGGGCAGAGAGTGTGTGTGTGTGTAGGCAGAGACAGCATGTGTGCGTCTGGGCAAGGACAGTGTATGTGTATGTATGTGTATGGGCAGGGACAGTGTATGTGTGTGTGTGTAGGCAGGGTGTGTGTGGGGGTGGCAGGGACAGAGCATGTGTGTGTGTCCTTTGTTGGGTAAGTCCCACACACATCCCACCATACACCTGTACCCACACCCCCGCTTTCACTACCACACATGCAGATCCCCACACTCCCTCACACGTGCCAGCCACCCTCCTCCTGACAGGCTCCCACAAACCCCACCCACACCCCACATATCCACACACCCCCACATCCCACACCCCCACACCTATCCACCCCCCAGACACACCCACGCCCTCCCCCACACCCCACATATCCACACTCCCACAGTCCTCCACAAACGTAACCCATCCCTCAGCATACGAGGATAAGACTTCACTTTAAGCTATTGTGCAGTCACCTCTATGTACACTACGCAAGCACATAACCAGGACCAAACATTTTTGGAAATCTAATTAATGCATGTTCTAGATGCTTCCTTTTAGAATAGAATTTGGTATTTTTCTGGTTCTGAGATGGCAAAACCCCTCGCTGAGAGGAGTACTTCCGGGGACAAGGGGAAGGAATTCTGGTGGCAAAGGTCAGGGGTTAGGGGGTGGGACTTCTGGTCACAAGATGGTGACCAGAGGGCGGGACATCTGTCAAGGGGCCGGGCTACCCATGCAGCCCTCAACAACTTCCCCAAACTTGGTAAGGCCCTCCTCCTTAAATAATTGCCCACCCCTGTGTTAGCAAGTCATGGTCCTGCAGCAGTGGCTGTAGATCCAGGAGCAGAGACGGTGATCATTATTATGGAAGAGACAGTTGCCAAAGTAGAGTAGAAACATGGTCAGAGATGGCTACAAACCCTCATAACAGAAGAGGAATCAAGCCAGAGTTCATTATTCAAGGCAGTCAACTAGTCCAGGATCTAGACTACCTTGTTTTTGCTGAAAGGACAAATACACAAAATCAAAGTGGCCACAATGAAAGCTATGAAAGACGCAGATCAAGGAGTCAATCCAGTAATAGATCTAGGCTGGTTTCTGGAGAGACCGATAGCATGTGATGTGAAAAGCCTGGTAAAAAAAAGGATACACACAATGTGCCACTTGGAGAGTGTGCACAAGGAGAATGCACCAAGCCCTTTTAAAGGGGAAGGAAATGGTCACCAGAAATCTACATCAAGGTACAGTGGCTGTCATGAGTCTGAACCCTTCAGAAACCTGAGCAAGCAGCAAAACAAAACAAAGTAAAAGAAAGGAAAGAACAAAAGCCTGAGTGGGGAGATAGTTTGTGAAGGGAAGGCTATAGAAACAACTAGGCACCAGAAAAAGCAAAAGCAAAAGCAGAAACACAGGAGACGCCACACAGATGGCTCAGCACTTTCTGTAGCCGTAATTATGATGAACAGTGGTAGTGACAGGGAGATTATAATATGAAAAACTGTGTAACGTGACAGTAGTGTCTCCTGGACAACCACAACTCAGACGAGAAAAAAAAATTGAGTCTCCATCTCCTCTCTTGGGCACATGAGAGTGTAAGGACTGTGTGCAGTAGGAAGAGAAACTGCAATATTGAAACAAAGATTGCAGTATTACTAACACCAGGGGAGCTGGGGTGAGTACAATGGAAATGTACATGTCCAGCACCAGGAAACATCAAATAAGCAGACTCGTGTAGTGGCATATAGTAGCAGCAGTAGTATTGAATCTGGAACAGAAACTCTGTTCGCTATATTGAAACTGCATAGCTGTAAACATTCAGTAATTCACTTCCTCCCAGGACTTCAGCTGTAGAAAACTGAGTGATCACCATTGATATTAAGACTGCCAAAAAATGTATTAATGTATCTGGGTTGTTGCTGTATTGGTTTAGAGGCAAAGAGAATCAGAACTCGTGGTAGAGGTGATATCTTTTATAAGTCCAACTAGATTTTTGCAAACAAAGTGCCTTTAATTGCAAGCGTTTGGGCACAAGCGTCCTTCTTCAGGCATAGGAGAAAAGATTGTAAAAGTTCTCTTGGGTAGAAATAAATCTTTTCTCCTATGCCTGAAGAAGGACGCTTGTGCCCAAAAGCTTGCAATTAAAGAATTTTTTTTGCAAAAATCTGGTTGGTCTGATAAAAGGTATCACCTCTACCACAAGCTGTGAAAGCAGTGTATTGACACATCACAGTGGCCTGGTCTATTCTCTGCCCTATAGGGCTTCCTGTACATTCTTATCTCCTATATTCTGGCCCAAATCTAGAGAACATGCTTGATATCAAAGCAATTTTACCAGTATAAAATTGGTTTGATGTCAGAACTGTATACATATGGCTCCAATCCCATTGATCTCTAATCAGCCCCCCAGGCGTGTACAGAGTGCTGAGAGCTAGATTATCATATAAGGCCTTCTGATTTCATTGCAACCACCCTCTTTCACACCAGTGGGAGTGGATTAGAATCAGCCCAGTGTAAATTTACAGTGCTATAGTGTGCTTCTGAGGAATAGATGTTAACAAAGGAATTCTAGCCTATTCAGACGTCTCCTTGGGCATCACAGCCTACCTATATACTTGAATACCGAGAATGCTGTGCTTCCAAACCCTAGTCAGGCCAAGTCCTGCTGAAGAGAGGGCAGTTTTACTAAGGTGAAGTTAAAAATTGCATTAAAATATGATCTAGTCATTAACATCCAAGCCTTGAAACCTTGCTTTCTCACACGTACCCTGCATCCCCTGCTCTGTCACTACTGTGTGTGCTGAGTAACCTGTCCAGTAATTTTTCCAGTTGTTCAAGGCCTATTGACATTCATGCCCTTTTATGCTTTGTTCAGGTTTACAGTGACCAAAGACTTGATCTGTCCCTGCAAGGCACTGTCTACTTACATTCTTGGGTAATTTCTACCTGATTTCCTGCTCATTGTTTGACCCTGCTCTTAAACATTCATTACAATAAGTTAATCAGCATTTCATTGCTATGACTGTCAGGACTTGGGACCTACTTTCATGAGTCTCAAATGTATTAGAGATCATATACAGGAGTGTAGGTTGTAGCTGTGTTGGTCTAAGGACATAGGCAGACAAGGTTCTTTGGGTAACTCTGATATCTTTTATTAGACCAACTCAGATAGTTAGAAAAATTCTTCTGAGCAAGCTTTTGGGTATAAATACCCTTTGTCAGGCCGAGGAAGCATCTGCAGCTGGTGTGTGCTCTTCCTGGATGGAATGAATAGTAAATGTAAGCCTGGGCACAATGCTACATGCACCCTCACCTGAATAATGGGATCCTGGGGTACCGGGTAGCCAGTAACCCTGGCCAGCCCCCCTGGGAAGCTGCTGCAGTGCCCCCAAGCGGAGAGCCTCCCCTTACAATCAACACCCTTGCAGGCAGTTCTCAAACTCTTTACAAGATTTAATTATTTACAACATAACAAATAATAATTAAATAAGCACACGGATATACCAACTACTAAACCCTCAAGAACTTATTTACAGTCTCTCACTTGCACACGGTGTATTGGGGATCCTGTGTGCACTGCTCCTGGCGGGTATCTCAGGGAGCGGGACTGTCTGTGTCCCTGCATGTGGTCTGTGGACGCTACCTGGCACTGGTGTCCATCTTCGTGTTCCTGGGATCTCCAGGCAGCAAAGGTCTCTGAGCAGCAAGCAGCGGCTCCTCTGCAGTTCCTGCAAGACAGCGTCCCCCTGCCCTTGCCCCCTTCCCTGGCTCTGCTGTGAGCAGTGTCTGGGCTGCAGGCTATAGCAAATCTCCTGCCCCACACAGCCTCCCAGCCCCAGCAAATGCAGCCTCTCCCTGGGCTTTGCCTGCCCCTGGGGCCCCTCAGCCCTCAGGGAAACTAGGGCAGACTCTGGCAGTCCTCCCCGTCTCTGCTGTGCTCACCCAGCCACACTGGCTGCAGTCAGGTCTCTCCAAATTTGGGTTCTCCACACCAGCAGTCCCTGCCTGATCCTGCCCCTGCAGCTTCTCCACTCTGCTCCCACAGGCCTCTC
>JAGPOW010003395.1:39745587-39759209 GCA_030014935.1 Caiman crocodilus | reverse complement strand
GCTGGTCCCCAGTGAATCATGACTGATTGATGGTAACTGGTAACAAGGCAGCTCGGCAGCCAGGCCTGCAGCAGTGTCTCCCCTCCCCGCCCAAGACAGTCCCACAAGCACCCACGGCACCAGTTTTGCTTGCCTGCAGCTTGAGGGGCACTTCCCCCCAAACCCCTGCACTGATTTTCTTGAAACTTGGGAGGCTTTGTGGCCTCAGTAAGATCTACCAGACCTGCAGGTTTCACCCCACTATGTTGCAACGCCGAGACTTGACGTGAGTTTTGCTTTCAAAAATTTGGGGTGCCGTTTCCTCCAAGCCCCTGCCCCAACCTTCATGAAGCTTGGCAGGCTTCATCCTCTCTGCAGAGTCTACCGTCCCTGAAACGTTCATCCAAATCAGACAAAAAACAAAAAAGTTACAGATATTTTATTTTTTCCCCATGATACCCTATGGCTGGGCCTGAGTTTCCTGACACCCTAAGCTACCACGTTTACGATAATGTAAGATGAAGCCCTGATGCTGTCCTAGTAATTAGACATGAAGTTTTCATTTGATTACTTCATGTAATGCAGGTAGCATTTCCAGGAATCAGGCAAACTATCACTGCAAGGGAGAGGCACCGTTATCAAACTTCCCCTTTGTGCAAACATGCATCCTGAGCCTTTTTTGAGCCCTATAAGCCAAAGCGCCCATGTGATGAGGTGCAGGGTATTTTGGTGGTGATTAGATACATAATGCCTCTGGCACAATAAGCCTGTCCTTTTTTGCTTCCCATGTTATTGTGAGGGTTGTCTGCATGCCAAGGAGGCAGCTGTTTTTCAGGTGAATAATTTAAAAACCGGAACAAAACAAAATTTCTCTTGAATTTACAGCCCATCACTTGAGCTGCAGTTATAGACAGCCCTGAGCTCATCTGCCGTCTTGTCAAAGGGAACACAGACATCCTCCAAACACCTGGCAGGTTTCTCAGAGTTTTAATGAGTAATTGAAGATTTTTTTTTTTTTTTAAAGATTTCCCCCCAATGTTAAAGATTCCTAATGCACATGGTTTCAACACAGCAGATCTAATTCTGCTGCCACTGAAAATAGCAATGCCCTCCTTCCCCCCTGCTGACCTCACCAGTCACCAGTACACATGGAGATTCAGGCAGCATTAGCCCATCAATAAATTACAATTTCTAGTGGATGTCAGATGATGAGAGTCTGATCCTTTCCTCCCCACACCCCCTCCCTGTCACTCCTTTAATTTCTCTCATTGGCTCTGGAAAGCAGCAATGGCCCTGAAGAATGAAACGCGCTGACCTCCTATGCTCTGAGTGCTGCCACAAACGAAAAGGGTCCGTGCTCATCCACATACATTGTTTTCTCAGCATCCCTGCTCATTTCTGTCTGAAACGCTCTCTTCCCGCTACGCTGTTCCAGGAGCAGATGGTCTTCCATTAATGCAGTCTTAATAGACAGCTTGGGAGCTGTTTTCATTGCCTATTGATTTAAATTGCTCTTTATTTTTTGAGCCAAAACATGTAAACACAAAAAGGCAGCAGGTTAAAGCAAGCTCTCCCTAGCCCTGTAATTAGCTGAGACACAGAGCTGTGGATCACAGGGGAGCAGCATGCTGGAGACATTTCCAGCTGAACCAGAAGGACTGTGCTTGTTAATGCAAAGGGCTCTGAGAGGGATTGAGTGCAAAGGAAAAGACAGAGAGGCTAAGAATGGGAAAATGCTATTAAAAATGCTTTGAAAGGAAGGATTCTAGCCCTGAAAGCTAACCCAGACGCAGATGGTCAGTTTTGGTTCTGTACTCAGAGGGCCAAGGGATGCTGGGGACATGGAAGGAAAAAAGCCATATATATAAACCACCCCTCTCCCCACTTCCTTGGGACCTCCTGGAGCCCCTTCTCACCTCGCAGGTGGTCTGTGTGGAATTGGGTTCACGGGGTTTTAATCAGGAGCGTAACTACAGATGGACAAACAGGGCACCAGTCCCAAGCACCAACTTAGAGGTGGAACTAGATGTAAAGCTGCTGTCCAGGGGGTGCAAATGGCTTATCAAGCCTCAGCTGGGTCTCATGGTGGGGTCAAGAGTAGCATCAGTGGAGTAGTCAGGGTCCATAGAATCAGCTGCATCAAACCCATGTTAAACTCCTACTAAACCCCTTAGTGGTATTCCTGGATGGCTTTGGGAGCTCATCTAATGGCAGCATAGTTCTAGCAAAGGAACAGTAAAAGCATGATCAGCAGAGCAGTGCAAGTAAGTCATTTTCCTCTGCAAAGCTCTCTCAAAATTTCACCCTGCTCCTCCAGGCTCTGATGGTTGCATCCCATCCTCACTCTGTGCTCCAGAGATTCCCCTCTCCCATCCTGAAGCGACACCTGCAAGTCCATCCTTGCTGAGCTTGCTGAGCTGCTGCCTTGCATCAGAGTTGTACTATGACCAGGAACAATCTCTCCCTTGATTGCAAAAGACACCACAGTTTAGCAGTTCTGGCAGTAGCAAGGGAGGGGTATCTGTGCTTGCTGCTACACACAGCCGTGCTACATGCATGAGTACATTGAACAGCACTTTGCTGGTCATTTGCTTATGTTAGGCTGTTTTGCAAAAGTTGGTAATTACTACATCCTGGTCACGGTGATGGGAAAACTGAAGAACACGGAGGGTTATGTGACTTGCCTATACTTGTGTAACAAATTTTAGAGTCAAAGTTTGCCATTCCTAGCTGGACCCCAGCCCTAATTCACTAGATTATATTGCAAAATTAAATAAACGTTGGCATACATTTTTTTCAGGGAACAAACCATCACTTTTCCAGGGAAGGACTGCCTTTCTCCTCCAGTGAGCAGAACCTTTGCGTTTACGCTCACCTTGCCACGTGGCTTCACCAGTGCATTCTGGGAAACATGGGCAGGATTTTCACGGTGCCTTGGCAGGCGATGCACACACAGATACAGCTGCCCCAGTAGCTGCATCTGGGTGCCGTTATTGTGTACAGAGCTAGACCATGCATACAGACACGATCAGGGGGTCCTGTCCACAAGCTGTTTATAATAAGGCAGCCATGGCTTCTGGTGAAGTTGAAAAATGGTATGCTTTCGCGATGCATAGGGGTGCACGTGGGTACGTGTGCACCCCCTAAGCGTGGCATTGTACCGCCTACGAAAAGGCGCCACCAACACTGCTGACAGTGCCTGCAGGCAGGTGTCACGCTTTCTACCCCCGCTCCTGCCACCGGCAGACCGTCCGCAATCGCCGCTGGCTGCTGCTAATGCTCCCAGTGCGAAACCCACTCCCGGAGCGCCACACTTACTGCCACCATGCTCCCACTGCATGCCAGAGCTTGTCGAGCTCCCCCAACCGCCGAGGGCATGCGGTGTTCACGATGGCATGTAACCAAAGTTTCTAACTAAGGCTCCATTTGTGCACCTAGCTGGGCATGCACAGAAGTAAAAGAGCTGTGAGGAGCACCTTTTCATTGCTGGACTGTGCCCCACTGGCAGGCTGTTGCTTACACTGCTCCTGCCACACTGGAGGAGCAGAGGGCAAGTGCAGCCTGGTCTCTAGATCACCCACAAGGCAATGGCCGTTGCAGCGGAGCCAGCATAGATGAGTTAGTAATCAGTTCTGGGGAAAAAGGCAGCAGTAGCTCACTTCCCTTGGAGCAGGAGGGAGACAGGGATCAAGCATTGTCTCTCAGATCGGTCGCAGTTTGGCCCCTGCTCTGCTCGGGGGTCAGCGCCCGCAGGCCTCCATTGCCCCCAGTTGAAGCTCAGTTGCAAAGTTCCAGTCCAGCCCTGGCTATGAGTCCTTTTGGGTACCTTCACTGCAAGAAGGGAAGAGACCCTCCCTTCCAGCAGAGGAGCTTTAAAAGAAGACTCCTGGGAGAGGAAGAGACTGGGAAAAAGGCTCTTTTGGAAAAAGAAAAAGAGCTGTGATATGAGAGCTTTTTCCCTTTTTTTTTTTGAAGTCAAAGACAAAACTCCTAAGGACCCCTGTGAGAGAAGGTTCAGGCCCTCAGGGGAACATTTTGCCAAGGACAAAAAGGGCGTTTGTCAACCCTTCCTCCCTCTGCGCAGAGAGAACGTACACACTTGGTACTCGTGCTGCTCAGCGTGCCCTGCTGCAGCCATCCCAGGGGGCCTGCTCTGCAATTTAGAGGCTTCAGGTAGCTAAGACAGCTGCCATGGAGATTCATGCTACACAGGTGCTCACAGATTAAAGTGAAGGTGGTTGGCTTAGACCCGGAGATTGATGCAAGAGACTATAACTCCGGCTGAGGTGCTCAGAAGGGACTGGTTGAAAATAGCAAATGCAAATACATCACCAGGGATTTTTTACCCAAGAGCCAGCTTCCCATAGCTTGCATTTGACAAACAGGCCTCTCCTAGCTAGTTAATCAAAGCAGAGTCCTCACTTCTGCACATGTGTGCCCTCACTCGCAGAGGGGTCAGTAACAAAGTAGAAGACTAGATCCCCATAGCCAGGCCCAGGACTCGGTGTATGATCTTCTCCCCCTGCTGTGCCAGGTGGGAAGGGTCAGTGTCAGGAAACCTATGATGTATCCTAGCTAGGATGGTGATCAATAAGAAAGAAAATTGAGCTTTCTGGGGAACTGGGATATTTTTTTAGCCCACAGCTCCATTACTTCCAAAGGACAAGGCGGTGGAGCATGAGCAACGAACTTGGTGGAAGCTTTTCAGTTTGTCCTAGACAGGGAGCTGACCCGTGGCTTTGGGATGACTGCAGTGCCAGGAAGAGGCTCTGCAAAAGGGCAAAAAAGCTGCGTGTAATCTGTAAGCCTGTATCTGGCCTCTCACCAATTCACCAGCTTCCAGAGGGGTTAGTCCCCGATGTCCCATCTTCCGTGTAATCAATGATGCCAGATGATCCGCAGGCAGCTTTCTGGTTTAAGTCATGTGGTGCGTCTGATTCCCCACAGGGGTTTTTCCCTTAAAGATAAGTGGGTTTGGATTGAGCCTGGGTTAAGTTTAGGCCTGGAGGCTCAAGATAACAACATCTTATATATTTGTCAGCTGAAGGTGTATCCCCAGGTGGTGGGAATCTTGTGAGAGCAGCCATTGTCATGAGATTTCCACCACGTGCAAGCTGGGGAAAAAAGCCACAGCTCCCAGCGTGATAGGCTCGGGTGCTGTTGCTGGAACTAGAATCCAAAGGGCTGGAAAGGACTTCAGTCGCCATCTAGCCCAACCCTTTTCTTTGGATCATCCAAGTATGTTCATGGCCTCAGCTCCTGTTCTGCTCAGGTTCTCCACATCCTCTCTGACAGCCGTCTGGGCTAAGGAAAGTCTCTAGCAGCTGTGGCAGTACATCCTCACTCACGTGGCTGTAGAGGTACAGGAGGCCCCAGCTTAAGCTGATGGTTAAAAGCAGCCTGGTTTAGTTCTGGACCTCACAGTCTCTTTGCTCATTCTCTAAACTTTGGGCTGGTGCTGTTTTCTCTCCTGTCTAGTTGTAGGGGGACGTCATTTAGCACGTCTAACCCTAACCCTAGTCATTTGGTCTGCCCGTTCATGTATGTTTCTAACCTGCTTACAGGACCTGTACCTAACACAGGAGGTAAACGTCCAACTGTGGGAAATGCTGTATTTGACTTGGTGCTGGCCCCGGGGGATGACCTGGGGGGAGATCTGCAGGTACAGGGTAACCTAGGGGATAGTGACCACCTATTGATAGAGTTCACTCTCTGGAACAAGGTGGGAAAGATAACTAGTCGGGCTGAAATGCTAGACTTCAGGAAGGCCAACTTTAACAACTTCAGGAGATTAGTTAGGGAGGGACTGATGGGCAAAAGCATCAGAGAGATGGGAGTCCAGGAAGGGTGGGTGTTTCTCAAGGGGCTAATCCTGCAAGCACAGAAAGGGACCATCCCTGTACACATGGAAGGGGGCAAAAGAGCAAAGAGACCCTCTTGCTTGAGCAGGGAAATCCAGGAGAGCCGAGAGGGGAAAAGCAAGGCCTATAGGCTGTGGAGGCAGGGGACAGTCGCAAAGAAGGTGTATAACTTATAAAGAAAGCACAGGGTAACATAGGGTCCTTCAAGATGGACTAGGGCAACTAGTAACAGATAGGATGGCCAAAGCAGACCTCCTAAATGATTTTTTTGCATCTGTGTTCCTGGACTTGGATACAAGCATGCATCCCATTTGAAATTTAGGTAAGCACGAAACAGATACCAACCCATCGACTATTAAAAGGGGCACTTGGAGGGGTTGGATGTATTTAAGTTGGCAGGCCCTGATGATCCTCACCCTAGGGTACTTAGGAAATTAGCTGGAGTCATAGCAGAACCACCAGTGTGCCTGTTTGAGCACTTGCGGTGCTCAGAACAGGTCCCAGAGGACTGGAAAAGGGCCAGTGTGGTTCCTATTTTCAAAAAGGGAGGAAGGAGGAACCAGGTAACTATAGGCCAGTTAGCTTCACCTCTATCCTTGGCAAGACCTTTGAATTGTTATGAATCACATTTGTGGGGGACCAGCGGGTAAAATAATGTTAAGGGACAATCAGCATGGGTTCATAGCAGGCAGATCCTGCCTGACTAACCTGGTTTCTTTTTACAACTGGATCACAAAATCTTTAGATGAAGGAACAGAGGTATATATTATTTACTTAGATTTTTGAAAAGTCTTTGACACAGTGTCTCAACTAATTCTTATAAATAAACTAAACAGTTGCAATGTAGATTATTGCACAGTCCAGTGGGTGGAAAATTGGCTTATGGGATGCACCCAGAGACTGGTGGTGGATGGGTCAGTTTCTCCCTGGAGAAATGTGGGCAGCAGAGCCCCCCCAAGGCTCTGTCCTGGGACTGGTACTTTTCAATATCTTCATTAGTGACTTGGATGAGGGAGTAGAAAGCACTCTTTCCAAATTTGCAGATGACATCGAACTATGGGGGGGAAGTAAACAAACTACAGGGCAGGGAGCAAATCCAGGCTGATTTGGACAGGCTGGGGAAGTAGGTGGAACAAAACAGGATGCAGTTTAACAAAGATAAGTGCCATGTGTTGCCCCTAGGGTGGAAGAATCATCAACGCACATATAGCCTGGGAGGGACCATTCCAAGTAGCACAACTGCGGAAAGGGATCTTCTAGTCATAATCAATTCCAAAATGAACGAGTCGCCAGTGTGACGAAGTAATAAGTAAAGTTAACTGCACTCTTTCTTGCACAAGCAGGTTCATCACAAACAGGTCCAGGGGGGTGATACCTCCTCTCTATGTGGCACTGGTTAGGCTGCAGCGGGAGTACTGCATCCAGTTTTGGGCACTGCACTTCAGGAGGGATGTAGATAACCTGGAAAGAGTTCAGAGGAGGGCTAGCCATCTGGTTAAAGGCCTACAGGAAAAACCCTATGAGGACCGATCGAGGGGCCTCCACAAGAGACTGCTGAGAGGTGATCTTGTGGCTGTCTACAAACTCATTGTGGAGGACAGCAGGAAATGGGGGATATGGTATTTATCAGGGCATCCATCAGGGTAACTAGAAACAATGGCCACAAACTGAAGGAGAGCAAATTTAGATTGGACATCAGGAAAAAATTCTTTACAGTGAGGGTTGCCAAAACATGAAATACGCGTCTGTATAGAAATCTATTCTGGCCTGTAGAAAAAGTAGCAAAAGGGCTGGGAGACCCCCTTGGCTCAATAGGGAGCTCACGGACCTCCTGAATCTGAAAAAAGAAGCTTATAAGGGTTAGAAGTCGGGAACTACGACTAAGGAGGATTAATGCAGCACTGGCTTTCACCTGAAGGGAGCAGACCAGAAAAGCCAAGGTGAAAACTGAACTCAAATTGGCTATGGGAATGAAGGACAATAAAAAGTCCTTCTTCAAATATGTGGGAAGTTGGGGGAAAAAACAAGGGCAACATCAGACCCTTGCTGAACCAAAGGGCAGCTGACAACTGACACCCGGGAAAAAGCTAATCTTCTAACGATTACTTTGCATCAATTTTCTACCAACCCAAGTCCTGCCTAACAGGATACAGGACTACCAGAGTAAGGGTGATAATTGGTGAAGATCTTGTGAAGAAACATCTTAAGTGGCTGGAAAACTTCAAGTCAGCTATCCCGGATGGAATGCACCCAAAAGTACAATACCAAAAAGTGCTAAAAGAGTTGGCTGACATCGTACCATAACCAATGGCAAGGATATTTGAGAACTCATGGTGCTCAGGAGAGGTTCCTGAAGATTGGGAGAGGATCAATGTGGCACCTATCTTCAAGAAAGGAAGGAAGATCCAGGGAGCTACAGGCCAATCAGTTTGACCTCAATCCCTGGAAAGCTCTAGGAAAAAATTGTCAAAGAAACCATCAATAGGCTAATGGAAGGCAATGTTCCGAGAAATAGCCAACATGGCTTTGTTGCGAGTAGGTCTTGCCTGACCAACCTCATTTCCTTCTATGATCAGGTGATGCATTACCTGGACAATGGAGAAGAGGCTGATGTCATATATTTAGATTTCAAAAAAGCCTTTGACTTGGTCTCCCATGATGACCTTTTGGTAAAATTGGGGAACTGTGGCCTTGACAACCTTACGGTCCAATGGCTGGGGAACTGGCTCTGTGGTTGGACCCAGAGAGTCACAGTCGATCGAACCAAGTCAACATGGTGCAACCAGTGGCATCCATCAGGCTCAGCAGTTGGACCAGTACTCTTTAATATATTCATAAATGATCTGGATTCAGGTGTTAGAAGCAGGCAGGCTAAGCTCATGGACAACAGCAAATTATGGGGAAGTGTGGTCACTCTAGAGGATAGGATGGCAATTCAGGCTAACCTGGACAGGTTTGCAAGGTGGGCAGATCAAAACCTGATGACATTCAACACAGAGAAATGCAAGGTTGGGAGAAAAAACTCACATCATACTTATAGGCTTGGCAGTGCTACATTCACTAGCACCATGATTGAAAGAGATTTGGGGGTCATGATTGACCACAAGAGCCGCCAATGCAATGCTGCAGCCAGCAAAGCAAATAAAACTCTGGGTTGCATCTACCAATGCATCTCAAGCAAAGCACAAGAAGTCATCTTCCTGCTTTACTTGGTGTTGGTGAGGCTACAGCTGGAGTACTGCATCCAGTTCTGGGCTCCACACATTAGAAAGGATGTGGAGAAGCTTGAGAGTGTCCAGAGGAGAGCCGTGCACATAATTAGAGGTCACTAGAACAGGCCTCATGAAGAAAGGCTGAGAGCCATGGGACTCTTCAACCTGGAGAAGCGAAGGCTCAGAGGTGACTTGGTAACAGCCTGTAAGTACGTAAGGGGTGTGCATCAGGAGCTTGGAGAACGTCTGTTCACCAGGTCACCCCAAGGAAAGACAAGGTCACAAACTGCTAGAAGACTGTTTTAGATGGGACATAAGGAAAACTTCTTTACCGTCTGAATCTTCAGAGTCTGGAATAGACTCCCTCTCCCCCCTGAAAAAAGTCATGCAAGCAGCTGCTCTGGATACTTTTAAGAAATGCTTGGATGCTTATCTTGCTGGGGTGATCTGACCCTAGCTGACTTCCTGCCCCTTGGGCAGGGGGCTGGACCCGATAATCTCGTGTGGTCCCTTCCAGCCCTAATGTCTATGAACTCTATGAAACCCCACAACACTCTTGCACGTGTACAGTGTGACACCAGTAAGCCACATAAAGTAACATTTTCATCTTGTGTACACGGTAACCGTGTCACATGTACAAGCACCCCAAATTACCACAGACATTTACAGTATGATAATCGGAAATGGTTTAAACAAAGAATTTAGGAATTGAAAAGGTTTAGCTCTGCAGAAACGGCCACATGGATGCTATGGCAGTGCCTTGATGTAGATGATATGAAGATAAAAGCAGAATTTAAAACCAATCCATTATAGTTTAGGGACTGGTAGATTCTCAGTCTAGAATTCTGCATATGGCAAGATAATGAATGTCTGTAACAACTATAAATGAAGGCTATAAAAAATGGTTTTCCAGCGTGAAGGTTGGTGGAGGTCGGATGCTCTCTATCCTGACTCTCCAGCCACCTCCAGAACTGCTTGGGATGGATTTACATAATTCAACACCAGACTTTGTCTCCATTGCATTTTCTTTTCAGTTTGCTATCTTTTTCTTAGGTTTAATAAATCTTTTTATAAAACGTAAATGCCCTCAGAGAGCGCATCTTTGGATCCTTCCTACCTGCAATCCTGAATCTGTAGTTGAATAAGACCAGCCTATTCACTCTTCTAGTTTAATGAAAAAACCCTGAAAAGCCTGCATACAAAATGTGCCTTTACTACTTAATGCCCCCCGCCCCCGTTCTGTGGCTTGACAGCCATGTGGCACTTAGACTTGAAGAAATCCTGGGAAATCCCCTCCACAGATGTGCTCTCGGACAAAAGTACCTCTGCCACCCTCCTGGGAAGCTTTGGTTTCTTTCCCCATGTGGCCAATTATATTGCACAGAAACACAGCCAGCTTCCTGCAACTCATGGCCCATGCCTCAGGTCACCATTAGCTAACCATTTTTTGTGCATGACACGATTATTTTTAGTGCTGATTGGGGATTGTCCCTGGAGGGTATTTCTTCTGCATGGCAAACACTGTAGTGTCATGCTAGGCCTTGTCCATAGGCACAGAACCAGGTGCTCCAAAATGTCTTAGAAATATTTGATAACATTTCTTTTCGTAACTGTCATGCAAAACCATTTTTCTCCTGAAAGATGTCTTCCTCAGATCGTGACAGGTTACATGCAAAGCTTTTGTTACTAGAGGAACAGACAGATTGGTTTAACTTGCTTAGCTCTATCAAAAGGCTTAAGTTAAAATCCTGGTTCTGAACAGCCGTGAAACCTGGAAAAGTTTAGATCCCATTATAGACCTCAATGTGCTCAGTGGACTCATTATAATGATCAACCTGAAGCAAAACCCCCAAGCCTGATGATTTTTTAACTGAGAAAATTCTAATCCCGTCCTGGATCAGAACCAAAATTGGGGGTCCACACTAGGAAAAGCCAGACACTGTATTAGTCCACTTAGGTACAGATTAAACGGAAGAAGTAAACTATCTTAAACTTCTAATGGGTGACCTCGTTACAGTTATAGGGAGATAGATGCTGCTCCTGCTCCTTGTGCTCTGCAGAAGAGTCACCCTTAAGTAGATGATACTTTCTAGAGGGTCAGGAGTCAAGGTAATCTAAGCTACCAACACAGAGGCAGATTGTCAAAATTCTTCTATTTCCACTGGTGGTAAATCATCTTTCCTTTATTACATGGAAGCGGTCAAGAAGTACTCAGACTTCACTGAGTGTGGAGAATCAAAAGATCCATTTCTTTTCATCCTCCTGACAAGACAAATTACCCTGCCTCACCAAGCCAGTTTTAAAATAGCTCAACTAATGGATGTCCACCATTTCCTGTGAGAGTTAATTCCCCAGATGCCATCAACAGAAGATATGCCCTGCTAAAAACTGGAAGATCTCTTCTGCTTAGTTTCATCTGGTTTTTCTTTGCTATATCCCAAGTGAAGCATCCTAAATTATTATCTTTCTTGGAGTTTGCAGTTGTCAGGTATCATATTTCTAACCAACAGTCAGAGCTGCATACTGCTTTTCTTTGCCTGCTTACATATTAAATCAAAAAATTTAAAGGCCATATAAGTGGCAAAGTCAAGCTGGCAAAGGCTAGAATTAAGGAGCAGACTTAATCCCCCACCTTCCCTTTGTGCACATGCAATAGGATACACTCTAATTACATGATTGCTCACTGCTTTTTCCAGCAAAATTCCTGCTAATGTTTAATCTTTCCTTATCATGTTTCTACTCATTTAATCTTTTCTTAGAACTCAGTCTATGCAGACCTCTAACCGTTTCTGCTACTCCTCTCTGAATTTAGTTCAACTTTATCAACTTATTTCCTATAAGTTGATAAAGAAGTAACCTCAGCATTATCTCATCCAGGGTGTCAGGTGAGGAACTCTTACTTCTCCGACACACGAGTCCATGCTTCTCTCCTATGCTTTTCCCATCCTTTTGCAGTCCATGTTAACACCTCAGCCTTTACCAGCATTACAGCTTTCTGGATATGAAATCTGATCCCCGATGAAGGCAAGATTTCAGCTTAAGTGCTTGCAGCTGCTAGATTTAATCTCAAATTCTGTCTTCTAAAGACTCCTTTATATTACTTTTTTTCACTAGTGCTTGCAACACCTCCCAGTTTAATGAACTCTGTTGCTAATTATACTGCTTGCCTCTTTTGCAAAATCATTAATGAAAACCAAACCAAATGCCTCTCCCATTGCCACTTGACTAGCTGCCTCACGCTGACTCAGCATGGCAGTTACGAGTTCTCAGTGAAGTGGCACTGTGCTGCTAGGCATTTTGCAGCCCTCTTGGCTAGGAACAGATTGAATGTTATTAGGAGATGTCTAGAATTATGAATTAAAAAAGATGACAAAGCCAGTAGGGAAATACAGATCGCTCGAGTGAGGGACTAACGTAAGAGGAATGGGGGTGAGGAGGCGAATGCAACTAGGTTACAGAAAATCCAATGTTAGCCAACTAAGCCTGGGGGTGCGGGAGAAGGGGAGGGAGGGTGTTAGTGACGCTGAGAAAGAAAGCAGATGGATGCACACAAACCTGTACAATGGTCCACGATGGTGGAGGAAGTAGGTTGACGACAGTGTCTCAGTCCTTATAGACTCATTGTGGGGGTCCTCGTCGGGCGGCGTGGGGTGGGCCATTGTTGAAGATTCTTCTCAAAGTGAAGTCCATCAGGTGCAGAGGGGAGTTCACACAGTCCCCTCCAAGTCCATTCCAGCGGCAGTTGGTCTGGTGAGGTTGGTGTACTGGTGGTGGCCCACGATGCACTTCCATGTTGATGTCACGGGACCGGTGGATTGTGTTGGACACCATGAGGCAGCGCATCAGCTTGGCATAGCGGCGGCACGCAGGACGCTCTTGTGGCTGGGGTCCCAGGCTCCGAGTGTTACACATAAACCGGTTTAAGTGATCAGAAACGGTTTTAAATCTGTAACAGAACAGAAGTTCAGTGCACATAAACCAGTTTCAAAATGGCTGAAACTGGTTTAAGATAAACCTGGTTGAATGTAGTATCAGACTTAAGTGATCTGAGTCAAACTGGTTTATACAATGTCTGTCCCAGACTCCTTCCTGGTTTAAGTTACACCAGACTCTCCCAGCATCCCAGCTGCTTTGCAGCAGTGGGCTAGGCTGGGCTGGCCCCACCCCTCTCCTTCCTAGCCAGAGCACTGTCACTGCTCGAGCTGCCTGAAGAACTACAGCAGCTGCCAGGCTTTCCCCCAGTCCCTCTACCGCCCTGGCTGCTCAAGCAGGGATCCTCCCTCCCACCCCTCTCCTATGGCAGGGATCCCAGTGCAAGGACCTGACATCTGGCCATGTCCATCCCCCACCCCATGCTAGCTACTGCTGAGAGGTATCTGTGTGGGTCTCCAATTTCAGTGGAAAAAAGGGCAGACAGCTAGTGGCTTGCAAAGGCACATGTGGAATCAGAAAAAATATATGCCTTAAACTTTGATTATTTTAGTTATAAGATGACATAACCGCTTTGTGAAGAATTGCTGGCTCTGTATAGTAAAACAGATAAGAGAAAGTGTTTGTTCTTTGTAACTCC